>CM052540.1:3937143-3977392 GCA_028533065.1 Trachops cirrhosus
TTTTTTGTTTGCTGCATCCAGGTCAGCCGGTCCCTGGGGAGGGGT
Source organism: Trachops cirrhosus (assembly GCA_028533065.1). NCBI lineage: Eukaryota > Metazoa > Chordata > Mammalia > Chiroptera > Phyllostomidae > Trachops > Trachops cirrhosus. The sequence continues at coordinate 3,937,189 of CM052540.1, forward strand.
CGGGCCTCGAGCAGGTGTCGGCAGTGGGGCGGCTGCTGTACCTGGGCCCGGCCCAGCCAGCCCAGGAGGGTGCATACACCTGTGAGTGCAGCAACGTGGCGGGAAACAGCAGCCAGGCCCTGCAGCTGGAGGTGCACGGTGAGTGGAGGGGACCCGAACCAGGCGGGAGAAGCTGGGTGGGGGGTCCCCACCCCCAGAATCCACACCAGGGCAGGAGTGGTGAGGATGAGGATACTGTCAGTGGCTCTGTTAGGCCAGCGGCGTTTTATTAGCTGCCCTTCCCAGGGAGCTCCCTACAGCGCCTGACCTGGGCCCCGAGGGGCGGCACGGCCCTGAGCAGAGGGAGAAACAGCTGGAAACAGCAGGGAACTGAAAGAAGGGTAGGACTTCTCTGAAGCTGAGGCCCATCATGGAGACCTGGCTCCAGCTGCTGGTCCTGCAGTGATGAAGTATCTCAGTCTTATAGAAACCATTCTGGAGAATAAAACCAAGAGCAGCATTTGGGAGAGAATGCCAGCCCCAAAGGCTGCCTAAGCCCCAGGAAGCCCCTGCCTCTGAGGGAGGGAACCCCCGCAGATCTTACGGGCTGTGCTGTGAGCTCACTTTCCACACAGCAGGCCCCTCCCCGGGATTCCCAGGGTGAGGGAGGAGGGTGCAGTGCTGTTGTGACCCCATTATAAGGATGGAAAGTGGAGGCCCGGAGAGGTGAGGCCCCCTGGCCAAGGTCATATGGCCAGTGAGTGGCTGTGGGGAACGTAGGCCAGCCTGGGGCCGGGCGGCCCACAGCAGCTTTCTCTCCACCCCAGTTCCCCCTCAGATCGCTGGCCCCCGGGGGCCCCACACACAGGTCTCCGTGGTCCAGGACGGGCAGGCCACTCTGGAATGCAACGTCACTGGGAAACCCCCACCCAGGGTGACCTGGGAGCGGGACGGCCAGCCGGTGGGGGCAGAGCCGGGCCTGCGGCTGCAGAACCAGGGGCAGAGCCTGCACGTGGAGCGGGCACAGGCTGCCCACGCCGGACGCTACAGCTGCGTGGCCGAGAACGTGGCTGGGAGGGCTGAGAGGCGGTTTTCGCTGTCGGTGCAGGGTGAGGACCCACTGCCTGCTGGAGGAGGGCAGGCCGGGGTTGGGGGGTGGGAGTGTGTTGGGGGGGCGGGGAGCGGCAGGGGCGCAGACTGGAGAAGGCAAGGCCAGTTCAATCTCACGCCCTGTTCTCCCGGGAGGCAGGTCCCCAGGGAGCGCGGGCTGTTGTTAGAAGAACCCGGGCACACTGCTCTCAGATCAGGACTGGCCTCCCACAGCCCTGCTTGCCCTGCCTTCTTTCCCCCTTCCCCCACTTACCGTTCCCCTGCTCTGTTCCGGGCACTGGGTAAATGAGCGGTCTCTCTCCTGCGAGGCGTACACGTGATGGGGGAATTCAGGGGCCCGAGCCCTGTCATGCACGGGAAGCGGGGCAGCCTCCTGTAGGAGGTGACCTGCTGGCTGCAACGTGGGAGCAGAGTGGGAGTTAATAAGGTGCCGGGGTGAGGGGACAGGCTCCACAGAAGCCCAGAGGGGTGACACGTGACAGGTCGCTAGAGCAGCCTCGAGATTTCAGTCTTTTGTTGAGCTCCTGCTGTATGCCTCAGGGCACAGGCAGGGAGTGGTAAGAGAGAAGAAGGGAGAGATGGGCAGGCATCTGTTTAGGAAGGCCCCCTCGTCCTGCCCCAGTGTGGCTGGGACCCCCCCCCCACCCGCCCACTCTTCCTGGCCTGAGAGAGTGGCTTCCTTTGGGAACGGACACGTCAGACCCGCAGAGGACCCCGGGACTCTGACTTGCAGTCTGGGGACACGTCTGTGTCGCCTTTGTCTCGTCCCAGTCTCCTTACTGGGCTCTGGCTCCGCCCATGCACTGTGCCCAGGGCTTTACCCACGTCTGTCCCACCGGCCTCCCTCGGAGGGGCCTGGGAGACGGAGGCCCACGGCGCCTGCCAGACACCAGAGCCCGGCCTGTGGCCGCCGCTCACTCCTCTCGGTGGGAGCGGCTCTGACCCTGTCCCTTCTGCTCCTCTGCCTCTCCTGATGGTGGGGGCTGGGGACCCCGGGGAAGCAGTCGGGGGTCAGGGAGGGGACATACAGTCCTGTCTGCACCCTGAGTAAAGCTTCTTCTCCGCGTCTAGTGCCCCCAGAGTTCGTCGGAGACTCGGACCCACTGACCAACATCACCACCGCCTTGCACAGCCCCTTGACGCTGCTCTGTGAAGCCACAGGCGTCCCACCCCCGGGGGTCCGCTGGTTCCGAGGGGAGGAGCCCGTCAGCCCCGGGGAGGACACCTACCTGCTGGCGGGTGAGCACCAGCCAGGGGGGTATCTGGTGATGAGGTCCTGCCCTCTGCTTCTGCCCCTGTTCATCACACGCCTACGACCTCTGACCCTGGCCCGCCAGGTTGGCCCAAACGTTGTAGCTGTCAGTCCCGTAAGAGGCCTCCCCAAACACCGGCCAGGTGGCGGCTCCAGGAAAAACATTACATTTAAACAAGTTTGGAAACAGGCCCCCCGCTCCACTCCTGGACCGATGACGGAGTCAGGGTTCCGATAGGTCCCGTGGTGCCGGCTCTCCCGGCACTTGCATAGCCCCCCGAAGAGCGGTAATGAACTTTGGGAAACCGTGGTCTGAGCACCTTCACTCTGAGGATTCCTCCTCCTCACAAAGTTGGTTGGCGACGGTTCTTGCTGGCACACAAGTGGGGAAACTGAGACCCAAGAGGCAGTGTCCTATCCAAATCTTGCAAGGACTTCAAGGCCCCCTGAGGTTCACCCTCAGTGGCCCATCAATTCCTCCCCACGGGGATGTTCCCATTATTGTAAAGCTAGGATGGCAAATAAGCGCCCCGCCCCCGGCGCACCACTTCCAAGCACGAGGCAGGGGGTGGCCTGATGTGTGGTGATGATCCGGGAAAGGAGAGCGGTGATCGACTAGCGATGTCTGCCTGGGTCCAGGAGCGGCAGTGACCACACGTTGCTGCGTCTGTGCCTTCCCTGGGCCGGTCATAGAAGATCCCTGGGCTCCTCCGAGAGGAGCTGCCTCACCTCCGACAGGTCTTTGGAGGAAGGTGCCTTCTTGCAGGCTCCGTCAGAGCAGCGGGGCAGTCTGACCTGGGCTAGGCCCAGTGCTGTCCCTCTAGCCCCAGCCAGTCCCCAGAAGTGGGGCCAGCCAGGTGACAGGTCCTTCTTCGAACAGCATCTCAGGCTTACCCGGGTGTGTGTCTAATGTCTAAGGGCTCCACCCGCCTGTTTGCCCTCCTGGGTCTCAGTTTCCCCATCTGAGGAATGGAGCACTGGGGGAGATAGATGCGTACACGTCTCATTATGACACCTGGCACGCTCCTGTTCCTGGGGGCCAGCCCGGGCTCAGCTTGGGACAGAGGCTGCTCAGGGCCGTGCCTGGAGCCCACTCTCCCCACTCCCCAGGCGGCTGGATGCTGAAGATGACCCGGATACAGGAGCAGGACAGAGGCCTCTACTCGTGCCTGGCAAGCAACACGGCTGGGGAGGTGCGGAGGAACTTCAGCGTGGAGGTCCTGGGTGCGTCCGGCCCCGTGTCCCTAGCCCACGGATCCTTTCCCTCCTGCCTGGGAGCTCATGGGGCGGGGGCTGGGGGCAGGGCGAAGGGCTCTTGCTGTAGCAGGGGGCCTGGCCCAGGAAGAAGGGACAGGCCGAGGCTTGTTTTTTGGTTTTTTCTCCCCTCATCAGCGTCCTGTGCTCTGTGGCTGCCACGGAACTTTCTGAAACAGCAGGAACTAATCCCATGTGGCAGGGAGAAAATATTTTTAACACCTCTCGTACTGCCTGCCTCAGTCAGGGCCTTCTCCCAGAAGCCCTGGTGCTCCCCTCGGCCAGCAGCGAAGCTTCGTTAAGCTCGTGGCCCTGTGGAGCGGCACGAGGGGAGGGGAAACCAAGGCACGGTGACCTGAAGCGAGATGCCGTGGCTCTTGGTGCCCAGCTTGGTGGTGGTTCAACCGAGCGAGCCAACCCGGTTAGTAACCAGCTGTCTCCCTGCTCTCCCAGTTCCTCCCAGTATTGAGAACGAGGACCTGGAGGAGGCGATCAAGGTGTCTGAGGGACACACAGCCCACCTGATGTGCAACGCCACAGGTAAGGCCACACCTGGTGGCTGGGCGAAGGGTGACGAGGCAGCTTCAGAAAGGTGGGGCTGGGGATCTGGCCTGCCTGTCCCCAGCCGCTCTGCTCTCCATCCCAGCACTGACCGCACTGGTCCACAGTGCCCTTGTGATATCGATGTACCCCAGCTGGGCTCTGGGCTTTTTGAGTCCCCAAGATCTACCTTGTCACCATGGTTCCCCCAGGGCCTGGTGCAGTAGGCTCCAGTTAGCGCTTATGGGTCGGGATAGATGGGTGGATGGTGGATGGATGGTGGCTAGATACATAGGTGTGTGCGTGTATTTATGTTTGGATGAACGGATGGATAGGTGGGTGGGTGGGGGAAGATGGATGGGTAGATGGATGGATGTATGGATGAATGTATGTGTGGATGGATGGATGGGTGGATGGGTGCGTGGATGAGTGGGTAGATGGATGGATGGGTAGATGGTTGGATGGGTGGGTGGATGGATGTGTGAATGGGTGGATGGATGGGTGGATGTATGGATGGATGGGTGGAATGGGTGGGTGGATGGATGGATGGATGTGTGGATGGATTGATGAGTGGATGGGTGGATGGATAGATGTGTGGATGGATGGATGGGTGGGCGGATGAAGATGGGTGGGGGAAGATGGATGGATAGGTGGATGGATGGAATAATTTGTCTTTCTTCTGTCTGTACTAAACCACCTCTGCCCACTCCTAGGAAAGGAAAAGGCAGTCAAACCACTTGGGAAAAGGCCCAGGACACCCCTGATGACTGCTTCTGTGTCTTGCCCTGCTGCATGGTCCTCTGGATTGAGATGGAAAACCCATGATCTGACCTCTACTTCAGCTTGGTCAGATCCTGCTGAAATGTCTTACCTGCCTCTCTCCTCTGCCTGCAGGCCACCCACAGCCCAAGGTCACGTGGTTCAAAGATGGCCGACCCCTGGCCAGCGGAGACACCCACTACATTTCTCCAGATGGCGCCCTTCTGCAGGTCGTCCAGGCCAACCTGTCTCATGCCGGCCACTACGCCTGCATCGCGGCCAACGCCGTTGGGGAGAAGACCAAACATTTCCAGCTGAGCGTCCTGGGTGAGTGCTGGACACCTCCTGGCCGCATGGAGTGCCGGTGGGAGGGAGAACCGAGCCCACCAGCTCCTGCAGAGGTCTTCCCACAAAGTTCCCTACTATTTTTCCTTGCACCTCTCCAAGTTCAACAACAACAATAATAATAGCGGCTCTACTGGCTGATGGTTTATCATAGGCCAGGCATTTGAACAGGCCTTACTGCTTGAAACTTCACAACAACCCTAGGAGGTGGGTGCCTTGCTTGTCCCCTTGTCACTGATGAAGCCGTGTGGCTTAGAGAGATGACAGGACTCCTTCCAAGCGTCTGTTTCTCGAGGGCTGTGCAGCACCAGCTGTCTGGTTAGGCTGGAGAAACGGGTCAGAAAACGAGGGGGACTGAGACCGGTTTCAAACAGTCGGCTTCTCAGAGCGCCACTGCTGGAACGGGGAGAGCCCCCCATACCCCAGCAGCTGGGAGAGGAAACTTTAGGACCGATGAAAGCAGAGCTGCTCTGCTCAGCGAGGAACCAAACTCCACCCCGCCACCCGACCCGACCTTCCGACCTTCCGCTGGGGGTTGCACGGTTTGGAAACGCACAGAACTGAGAAGCTTTGGTTCAATTCCTACATGCCGTCTGGGTGGGAAGAGGCTACTGGGGAAAGTGAGGCAGAAGCTGCCCAGTCCTATGGTCTTGCTTAGTGGCGGAGAGCTGGCGCTCCGGGCCACCCGGGCTGGAACTCGAGTCTGGCTGCCTCTGCCTGGGCTCCTCCGAGCCCAGTCTCCCTCCGGGTAATGCAGACTGCAACAGCACGGCGGCTGAACACCGGGGCGTGAGACTTTGTCACGTGCTGGGGCCCAGGGTCAGGACTGTCAGCTCACCAGCACCCTCCCGGCTTCCTGTCACAGTGGTCCCCACCATCCTGGGAGCGAGCGAGGACAGTGTGGACGAGGAGGTGACCGTGACCATCAACAACCCCATTTCTCTGATCTGTGAGGCGCTGGCCTTCCCCTCCCCCACCATCACCTGGCTGAAGGACGGGTCGCCCTTCGAGGCCTCGAACAACATCCAGCTGCTCCCAGGTGAAGCCCGCCGCGGGGTGGGGGGAGCGCAGGGTCAGAGGAAGGGGCTGGTGAACCGGAGTCGTGCCCGAGGGTGACCCCGGCCCCTCCCCACGAGCAGGCACCCGTGGGCTGCAGATCCTGAATGCCCAGAAGGAGGACGCGGGCCAGTACACCTGCGTGGTCACCAACGAGCTCGGGGAGGCCGTGAAGAACTACCACGTGGAAGTCCTCAGTGAGTCGGGGCCTCCGGGGCTCTGCCCCGCGGCCGCTCGGGAGCCCTGCGACCCTGGCTCCCCGTCCCCACTGGACGCCCCGGCCGCTGTCCTGGGGTTCATCTCCTCTGACAGTCCCCAGGCAGCCAGGCTGGCTGTGTCATTCCACGTTAGGGTCACGGACACTAGGAGGAGGGGACGGTGAGTCAGGACTCGGGCCATGTGGAGGCCCAGGCCCTCTGCAGTCCTGGCTTCTTTCTGCTCTGATGTGGCCAGAGGCTCACGGCCTGAGACCTGGGACCCCTGAGGACCCCTCGAATCCCCCTGCCTCAGGCCTGCCCTGCCCTGTAACTGTGACTAATTGTCACTCTCATCTCTAAGGACACCCCCCATCCCTGGCCCTGGGACCAGGGTGAGTGTCTCAGCACCCCGCCCCAGGCCTGCTGCTCAGACCCCCTGTGGTTTTCAGTTCCCCCCTCCATCTCCAAAGACGACTCCATGGGGGAGGTCGCTGTGAAGGAAGTGAAGACCAAGGTCAACAGCACCTTGACCCTGGAGTGTGAGTGCTGGGCCGCGCCTCCGCCTGCCATCAGCTGGTACAAGGACGGACGGGTGAGCTTGAGAACCCGGAGCAGCCTCGGGCGCTCTCCCCGGGGCCCCTGGCTCTGCCGGGAGCCTTCCGGTGCACGCAGTCGGAGCGCCTGGCCCCAGAGCTGGCCTGGCCCTGCCTCACACCTTAGTGTTGCTAGGGAATCCTGCTCCGGATGGGGGCGAGTCTCAAAGTTCTGCATTCACCCCTTTCATTCCCTTCTGGTTTTTAAGTTATACGGATTTGGTTTAGAAACTATCATTTTGCTGTATTTTTAAAACTTTATTAAAATCTAAGAACACTTGTCTGGGTACCCCTCCATTTGTGATACCTGCTCCCCCTCTTGCCCTCCCCCAGCCCGTGACCCCCAGCGAGCGGCTCCGCATCCTGGGTGAAGGGCGGCTGCTTCAGATCCAACCCACGCAGGTCTCCGATTCCGGGCGGTATCTGTGCGTGGCCACCAATGTGGCTGGCGAGGATGACCAGGATTTCAACGTGCTCATCCAGGGTGCGTGGGGGCCAGCGGGGCCTGGCGGGGGCGGGGGCCAGGGGGGCGGGGGACGGCGTGGCTGGGGGTGGGGAGCGCCCGCCTCTGGCATGGCCTGGCAGGGGGGCTGTGCTCCGGGCTGCCTGCCCGCCCCTTTTCTCAGCACCGCCTGGCACGTCTGGCCCCCAGACCCCTGGCCTGGGCTCTCCCATGAACTGAGTTTGTGACCTGGGGACATCCCTGCCCGCAGGCCTTAGTCTTGCCTTTGTACAATGGGGTGATTGAATCAGGTGGCCTTGTTGTGACCCCCCAGTTCTAAGAGCTTGTGACTTTATGCCCATGTGCCCTGATAAACACCCTGGCTAAAGCTCGGTGCCCAGCTTCCTCTGAAAAATATTGCCCCATCGAGAGAAGCCTTTTTGTGTCCATTAGATGTGCGTGTCAGAGGCAGGAACCTTATTCTGGTGTCCAGCGTAGTAACTGCTCAATAAACACTAGTTGAAGGGCCCTGGCTGGTGCAGCTCAGTGGCTTAAGCACTGGCCTGTGAACCAGAGGGTCACTGGTTCGATTCCCAGTCAGGGCACATGCCTGGGTTGCGGGCCAGGTCCCCAGTAGGGGACATGCAAGAGGCAACCACACATTGAAGTTTCTCTCCCTCTCTTTCTCCCCTCCTTTCCCCTCTCTCTAAAAATACATAAATAAAATCTGTAAGAAAACAAATAAAAACACTAGTTGAAGGAATAATAAATTTTAAAAATGTCTTGACCTACGGGATTGGCTCATCCCTCAGCTTTCTGTCTTAATGGCTCATAATGGCTTTGTCATCCCTGCCCCCCAGTGCCCCCCATGTTCCTGAAGGCAGGCGATGCCAGTGCAGCCTTCGAAAGCCCGTCCCGGGAAGAGGAGGCCCGGGGCGGGGTGACAGAATACCGGGAGATCGTGGAGAACAGCCCCGCATACCTGTACTGCGACACCAGCGCGGCCCCGCCCCCGGAGCTGACCTGGTACCGGGAGGACCAGCCCCTCTCGGCCGCGGACGGGGTGTCCGTTCTGCAGGGTACGCTGGGGCTGCACGGAGAGGTTGGCGCTCTTGCAGGCAGGGACCTGACGCCCCTCGCATTGCAGCGGGTCCCCTCAGCGGGCCTTCCGCAGGTCCTCGGTGCTCTCCTGGGTGCTGCTTGCTGTGTGACCTGAGGCAGGGCCTGAGGCCTCTCTGGACCTTAGCTGCCTTTTGTAAACCCGGACTAGATGTGCTCTGGGCATCAGGGTCTGTGGTGTCTGGAAATAATCGGCCGAAGCTGTCGCCCTCCGGAGAGGGGGAGCCGCTTCTGTATTAGCATCTCGTGACCCCCGAAGTGGAAGGACCTCTCCCTGGGCTCAGGAGCACCCTGAGGTCCAAGGTCATGCATGGTTCATGTGACTTGGTTTTTTTTTTTAACAACTTTAAATATTTATCTAAGGTGATTTTGTTTTTTAAAACACTTTTATTTTAGATTTTTGTTTTTGCTTTTTTTTGTGTGTGTGTGTGTGTGGAGGGTTTCGAACAGAGAGGCTCTGGCGTAGGGCTCAGAAACGCCTGGCTTCCCCAAGTGGCTGCCCCGGTTCCGACCGGAACCGGAAGAAGTTCCAGCACCGAGCGCTGTACTGTCTCAGGCTGGGGCAGATTCGGTGGTCTCTGGCTTAGGGTCCGCCCCATGTCCTGCCAGGCTGGAGCCCGTGGTGGGGGTGGGGGCTGGAAAGATGAGGTGGGTGGCACGTGAGCGGGGCATGCCGACAGGCAGGGTCATTCCAGGGTTTGCACTTTGGCTCTTGCAAAAAAAGGCGGCCTCTTGGGGATCCGGCAGAGAACGCTTACTGAAAGCTGTTCGCTCCTGCCAGAAACCCCGGACCGACCCTGCGCCTGCCCTCTGCCCTGGACACTGACCCACCTCCTGGGTACACAGTGAGCTCAGTCACATGCCGGTCCCTGGCCCCGACTCTGACTGTAGATTAATCCCAGCCACCAACCGAACCCTGGCCACAGCCACTGACCTCCAGACCTAGCCATAGACCTCCAACCCCACCGTGGACCTCTGACCCTGGCCACTGACTCCTAATCCTGAGCACAAAAGTGACCATGACTGTGGCCACGGCCTCCCTAATCATGATACTGTCCCCCGGCTCTGCACGCAGTGAGCCCCTGGTTCCAGTCCTGGTCACCAGCCCCCACGGCCTGGGCCAGAATGTGAGCACATAGTGACCCTAACCTGGCCCCTGCCAGAGACCAGTTGCAGCCCCCCAAAGATGCCAGGGTCCGGCTGGCCCTAGTTGGCTCTGGGTCACAGAGGTTGCAGCTGACAACCCCCCCAACCCAGGAGCCCAACCATCACAGACCTTGCTGCCTCTTTGCCTCCTAAGAGCCTCTGTGCAGCTTGCTGGCCCTTCCCTCTGTCCTCAGCAAAACTGGGCTCAGGCAGCGCTGCTGGGTACACTTGAGAAGCCTCAGTTTTTCCATCTGTAAGATGGGAGTGTGTACAGCACGCAGAGTCTGAGAGCAGGAAGATGCCCGGCCAGGCCTGGCACACAGCAGCCTTCCTGGGCTTTGTTTGACCCCCAGGGCCCGTGAGCTGGCAGGACAGGCAGATTCTCTCCACTGCACGGCTAAGGCAAGAGGGGTGCTGGTGATGTGTCCCAGGTCCCTTCTAGAGGAAGGAGCAGGTCTCCTCGCCTTTGCTCAGGCCCCTGTCCCCCATCCCTGCAGGAGGCCGGGTCCTGCAGATCCCCCTGGTACGCGCAGAGGATGCTGGGAGGTACTCGTGCAAGGCCTCCAACGAGGTGGGCGAGGACTGGCTTCATTACGAGCTGATGGTGCTGAGTGAGTGGCCGGCCTGGGGGTCGGGGGTGGGGTGTCTCAGGTCTGCAGGCCCTATGCGGGCCCCTGTTGAAGGGGGTCGATGGAGAGCGTGTTCAGTCTGGCGGTATTTGGAGGTTAACAACATAGGGGTTATAAGCTTGGGCTCTGAAACCAGGCGGGACTGGGTTCCAACCCCAAGTGAGCTGCTTCCTTGCTGTACGACCTTGAGCAATTCACAGCCCTCTCTGTGCTCCAGATTCCTTCGCTGCATCAGGCCTTGAGCAGCGCGCAAGGAGCCCCAGCCAGCGCCTGGTACCCGGCGCTGCTCTCGCCTCCACGCCTTCCCCCCACCCCCAGGGACCCGTCCTGGGGGCTGCCTGCTCCTCACCCTCCTCTCCCCCACCCCAGCCCCACCTGTGATCCTGGGGGACACGGAGGAGCTGGTGGAGGAGGTGACCGTCAATGCCAGCAGCACCGTCAGCCTACAGTGCCCAGCCCTGGGCAACCCCACGCCCACCATCTCGTGGCTCCAGAACGGGCTGCCTTTCTCGCCCGGCCCACGGCGGCAGGTCCTGGACGATGGGCAGATCTTGCAGGTCAGCGTGTCCCCCGACTCGGGCTAAAGGCAGCAGCTGCTGCGGCTCGGCACTGCTTGCGTGGGAGCCCAGGAGCTGTCGTCCTCCTGCCCTTTGCCCGCGAGCATGTGGGGCACTGGGGATTTCATTCCACCCGCCAAACTGTGGAATTCAGCCACCACGGTGAGCCTCGCTGGCAAGCCCAGGGCCACGCCCGGCACCTGGAAGTTCTGGTGACATCTGAGAAGAGTGCACACAAATGCTACCCCTAGGGCTAAGGGTGGCACAGGGCCACCTTCCGGGGAATGCCACCTGACACTTACAGAGCCACACCCAGCACCTAAGACCTCGAGTGGCAGCCCGGGCCACCCAGTAGCCAGACGCCGCTGCGCAGGACCCCTGGGCCCCAACATAGCATAGAGCAGCCTCCTCCGGGCTGGGGGAGACTGTTGTCACCATGTCATTTGCTGAAGGGAATCACCAGCCCCAGCCTCACACTCCCCTCCTGAATGTCACAGAAAGCTCTGTATGGACATGGAGTGTGTGCGCCCATCAGTGGCGCCCCGTGTAGACAAAGGTGGCTTCTGAGGGGCTCCTCTGGGTGCCTGCCATGCCTGGCGTGGTGGGAGGGATCCCTCCCGGTGGTCCTTTGGAGGGGGGCGCCAGAGCTGTCAGACCCATGGCATTGCACAGCGCCATGTCCCTGCGCCCACAGGTTTCCACGGCAGAGGTGGCCGACGCCGCCAGCTACATGTGTGTGGCCGAGAACCCAGCGGGCTCTGCAGAGAAGCTCTTCACGCTCCGGGTGCAAGGTGAGCTGGGCCGAGCCGGCGGACCCGTAGGGTTCCCCAGCTGGTGAGGGGCTGGGCTCTGAACCCGCCTGCCCCCTGCCCCCTGGCCCTGCTCCGTGAGTTAATGTGCAGGTGGACACAGCACCTCGTCCCCCCCAAGGGGCACCACCTTGGTGCTTCCTGGGTCCTAGGCCCCGGGACTGCACCCAGAGGTTAGGGATCCGGGCCTGGCACCAGCCACAGCCCAGTACAAAGAACGCTGGGGAGCCTAGTCATTGAGGGCCAGCCCCCGAGGATTCCAAGCCACTTTGGAGATGGTCAGGGAACGGCTCTTCTGAGGCCTTACAGCACGATTATTAAGCCCTTACTGTGTACCTGGCATGGGCTGACCCCTTGCAGCAGAGCTGGGAGGATAGCCCGATTTCACAGCTATGGGGACACTCAGATCACGCGGGGGTGGGGGTGGGGGAGTCTCACCGGCCCAGAGCTGGCCCTCTCAACCTCAGCATTCTTGTGACCCACACACCCCTCAGGCTGTGAGCTCTGCCCTCGGGAGTGGGGCCGCTCTGGCCTCAGGAGCCGAGGGGTGCCAGCACTGAGCACCCAAGACCTAGGACTCAGGCCTGAATTGGCATTTTGGCCAGGCCACTGGCGAGCTAGCTGAGTGGCTCGGAAAGGTGACTCTCCCTGTCTGGTCTGCAAGCCGGCGGGCAAATGGGGGCGGCTCTCGGCATGTTGGAGGATGCTCCGGTGAAGTGCCAGGAGCCTGTGCAGGCCCCAGGTCTCACTCGGCAGCTCTCTGCTCCTGCCGGGGTGCCTGCTCAAGTGTCTTTCTTTCCCTGGTGGCCACGGGGACAGTCCCACCACGAATCGCAGGCCAGAACTCGGAGCAGGTCACAGCCATCCTCAATAGCAGCGTCTCCCTCCCCTGCGACGTGCACGCTCACCCGAGCCCCGAGGTCACTTGGTACAAAGACAGCCAGGCCCTCTCCCTGGGAGAAGAGGTCTTCCTCCTGCCTGGTGGGTCCAGCTCTGACGGGGCGGGACTGGGAGTCTGGGAGGGAGTTAGGATTGGGGGTGTGCGCCTGGAGACCAGTGCATTTGCTGGTGCCAGGGACCAACTTCCCACCCCGCCGCGGCAGGCACCCACACGCTGCAGCTGGCCCGGGCACAGCCCTCAGACTCCGGGATGTACACGTGTGAGGCCCTCAATGCTGCCGGCCGAGACCAGAAGCTGGTGCAGCTCCGTGTGCTGGGTGCGTCCTGTCTGCCCACGCCCCCGCACTGTCCCCTGCTCCTTCAGTCAGCCCTCAGCCCCACACCCCTCAGGCAGCATGGTGGTGGAGGGCGGGGTCTATAGAGTTGGACACACTCGGGTTTGCTTCCTTGCTCTGTGACCTTGGGCAAGTCACGCCCCCTCTCTGAGCCTCAGGTCTGGCATCTGAAGGCGGCAGTTGGTATGAGGACTAAATGGCGGTACGTGAGTGCTTAGCCCCGTGCCTGGCGCCCAGCGAGCCCTGGCGTTGAGGAGGGGAAGGGCCCATCCCCAGCCTGATTGGTGGCGCGGCTCTCCGCGTGGAGCCTGCTTCCGGGCTCCAAGATGTCCTGAGCAGGATGCAGGGGAGGGTTCCTTCCAGCCCCGGGGCTGGTTCATTCATGTGTGTGTGTTTGCCTACCATGCGATGAACAGGGTCCTGTGGGCTCACAGCTGGGGGCGGGGCTTCAGCACTGGCTTACCGAAGGGACGGGGCCGTGGGGACCCCCACAGGGGGTTCGAACATAGCCAGGGCCTGCCCTGTACAGGAAATAGCCCTGGAGGGCCAGAGCACTGCCCTGTCCGGGAGGCTGAGGCCCAGAGAGGACAGGGGGCTTTTCCCAGGTCACCCAGCAGGTCTGTTCCTCTGACTCCCTGGTCTGCACCGTCCCCTGGGGGTGGGGTCCACCATGTGACCCTCGTGGGTACATAGGCTGCTAACCTGTGGCCAGGGCTGCAGGCCCTGACTCTACCTGTCCCCTCCCCCAGTGCCCCCGACCTTCAGGCAGGCTCCCAGAGGCCCCCAGGATGGGCTCCAGGTGAAGGCAGGGGACAAGGCTGTCCTGAGCTGCGAGACGGACTCGCTCCCTGAGCCAGCCGTGACCTGGTACAAGGACAGGCGGCCCCTGGTCCCGGCACAGCGGACCCAGACTCTGCAGGGTGGACAGAGGCTGGAGATCCTGGACACCCAGGTGAGCGACCCAGTGGTGTGGGCAGCCGTGGGCGGCCATGCAATGTCTCCTCCTGGTCCTGGTGGGCAGGGGGTGGGGGCTGCTGCCGCCTCGGCCTGCAAGACCCCAAGCTGAGGAGATGAACAGCAGCCCCGGGGGCTGAAGAGTGGGAAAGGTACTGGGCTCCACACTGACCCACAGAATGCCCTTGGGTGGGTCCGTTCCCCGCCACCTGCCTCAGTGTCCCGCGGTCTAGAAGCTTTCCCAGTCGTCTGGTCTGACTCCCTGGGAGTGAGTTCTGCTCCCCCCGCCCCCGTGTGGACTAGACTCTCACAGTGTTTGGGGGTATTTGCTGCTCCTTCCAAAATGCATCCTGGGCTCCTTCGCCTGGCTCGGCTCCATCCCCGCAGTGAGGGGCCCTTTCTTCCAGGCTCGGAGAGGGTGGGGTCTGGCGCCTGTGCACTCGCCTGCTGTGGGCGCTCTCGCCTCTCGAAGCTCGGGGAAGACCAGAGGCTTGCCCTTGGCTTCCCAAGCGGGACCGGCATGTATGGAGTGTCCCTGCTCTGGAAGGTGCTGGGGCCTGGGGGAGCCCAGCCCTGGGCACACGGTCACCATGGGCTGTCTCTGTCCCAGGTGTCAGATAAAGGTCTGTACAGCTGCAAAGTCAACAACGTGGCTGGAGAGGCTGTGCGGACGTTCGTCCTCACCGTCCAGGGTAAGGTGGGGACCGGCCTGTGAGCATGGCCTTGGGGTCCTCAGCAGCGCACGGGGCCGCCAAGGATGGGAAGGGCAGTGGCTGCACAGAGGTGGGGGGTGCCGAGTGTCGAGGGGACAGACCTGGAATTGAAAGGAGCGAGGTCGGAACAGGACTTGCTGTGAGGGGCTCAGTGGAATGACCGTCCCTCTGAGCTGCAGGTGCGTCTTCCGTAAAAGAAGCTAAACGCCACACCTGCCCGCTAGGCACCCAGGAAGCACTCGGTCGATGGCCTGCTGGGACCCGTGTCCACAAGGTGCTGGGCACAGGGCCTGGCACATGAGCACTGCGATGGGAGTCCTCGGAGATCAGACATGGGGGCGGCCTAGGGCCACGTCACCCCTGCCTTGAGCCCTGAGGGGCCTGTCCCATCAGCCCAAGGGTGGAACACAGATGGCATTTGACTAGCTGTGGCTCCAGCTGGGGGTGAGGGGGGCTTGTAGGAGCTGGTTAGGGAAGCAAGGGATGGAGCCTTGGCCGGCCACATTTTCTCGGGGTCAGACGTCATGTCAGAGTATAAACTTAGCTGTGTAACAGAAAGACCCCCAAATACAGTGGATTGAATGAGAGAGAAACTCATCTCTCTCACCCATAAACCCAGAGGTGAGGGCTCCATGTGGAGATTTAGGGACTTGGGGTCCTTCCGTCTTGCTGCTCTCCTATCCCCTGGGGTGTTGTCCCTGTCCGTGCAGTTGGAATTGGGACACACTGCATCCTGTCCCTATCCGCCACTGCCCCCAACAGAAAAGAGCAGAAGTAGGATTCTTCCCTCTGCTTTTATCCCATTTGTTGAGGACTTAGGCAGCTGGCCAAGACAAGATGCAGGGGAGGCTGGGAAATGTACTTTCTACCCCAGCGACTGTGTGGGAGATGGAGGGGATAGATTGGGAGGGTACCAGCTGTTGGCCACAAATGGCAAAGCAGTAGCCTCCCCACCAGGCCAGCATGGAAGGATCAGATCTGAGCCAGCCACATTGAATACCATGGTTAAAAATGATTGATACCGTGCTTGCTGCTCAAAGCTGACAACCCCTTCTCCTGATGGCTGCCTTGATGAACCGTAGACATGGGGGGATGTCTGGTCCCTGAGGGCAAAGACATTTCATCCTCAGCACAGCCATCTCTGTTCCACTGGTAGTGGCTGCATGACTTCCTCCTGGCTGAGTCCGAGAGTGCTGGGATTGATTAGTGATGTCTGTCCTGACATAGGCTGAGAACTGCTGGTGCATGAGCCATGCATTTACCATCCTTGGCCTAAGTGGACTCCTCCTGGATGCTGCTTTGTAGTTTTGAAACAGCCAGCTGCTGGCTCTATTTGTGAATAAAGCAATGCACATCTCCATCAACGGCAAAGCAAAAAATGTCAACTCCTAGCCACAGAGAAGGGCTTTCTCCAGCATCCCAGATCTGCCTGAGAAGGAGGAAGGGAGGGCAGAGGCTTAATTTTCCGAGAATCTGCCTTTTCTCCTGCAGTGCCGCCAGCGTTTGAGAACCCCAAGACGGAGACAGTGAGCCAGGTGGCTGGGAGCCCCCTGGTCCTGACCTGTGATGTGACTGGTGTCCCTGCCCCCACCGTCACTTGGCTGAAGGACAGAATGCCCGTTGGTGAGTGCATCGGGTCCTTCTTACCTTTTTAGTGCTAAATATTCCTTTCTTTCATGAAGGGACAGAGCAAGCTGAAGGGAGTTGTCGGCCTGGAAATCCCAACATCGGAAACTGGTCTCATGGGGGCGCTGAGGCTCCTGGGGTTTGTGCCACAGTCAGCTCCCAAGACAGAAATGCAGGGTGGGTGCTGAGCACCCAGCTGGCCCAGCCCCTGGGCCTGGCATTGGCCCCTAACCTGTTCTTCCTCCAGGAACTCAGCTGCGTCCTGGCCCGGCTGCTGGTCACCCCCATCCAGGCCTTGGTCTTGGCCCCTCTCTCTTCCTCTCTCTGCCCGCCTGACAGTCAGCCAGCAGCCCCGTGCTCTTGTGGGTGGGTAGACACCTCGGGGGCCACCCACTGCTCTCCACCCACACCCTTCCCGGTTCCAGCCACCGCTGTCCCTCCGGGGCTAGGGCAGCTGCCGCACCCTGCTCTCCAGGGCCCACTTCATGCCTCCAATGCAGGCTGCATGCAGGGCAGATGGGAACTCAAAGTGTGGCTCTGTGTGGGTCCTTTGTCAAAGTCCTTTCATGGCCATAGTCCTCAGCACCACAGCCTGCAGGGCCGGAGGCCAGCCCACCTCGCGCTGCCCGCTGCCCACTCCAGACAGACCTAGCCGATCCTGGCTCCTCACACACATTCTTACACCCCCCCTAGCAGCCTTATTGAGTTAAAATTTGCATAGTATACAAGTTACCCGTTTAAGGCGTGTAACTCAATAATTTTTTAGTATATCACAGACCATGCCCACAATTAATTTTAGAACATTTTTATCCCCCCAAGTGAAAACTCCACATGCATTACCCTTCACTCTGCATGCCCCCAACTCCCCCCGCCGGCCCTAGATTTGCCTCTGCACAGCCCATAGAAACAGGGTCACACAGCCTGTGGCCTTGGGTGACTGGCTTCTTCCACCCGGCATCCTGCTTCCCAGGTTCATTCACGTTGTAGCATGTCAGTTCTTCCTTCATTTTAAAAGTTAAATTTAAATTCTTTTCCCCTTTTCTTTTATGGCTGAATATCCCATTTTGTGGCTATGTCCCATTTGTCCCTGTGCTGACTGGTGGACACCTGGGTGGTTCCCACCTTTGGCTGTGACGCCCCATGTGCGGTGAACACCGTGTCCACGTGTTTGGGTGGCATGTGCTTTCCTTCCCCGGGGGTCTGTATCTGGGCGTGGGGTCGCACCGAGCCCTGGTCTCTCATGCCTCCAGCTCTTGGCGCAGGCCGCTCCCTCCCTGAAACGCCCACCCCGCCGCCCCTGCCTGCCTCCACTTCTACCTGGCTGTCCCGTGCTCACCCTCGAGTCTCCGCCGAGACTCGCGTCCCCCAGCAGTGCTGCGGGCTGGCCCCTGGCTCCGTCAGGGGCTTCCCGGGGCGGCCACACAGGGTGGCACCTGGGTCAGGGTCTCGAATGCGCTGGGAGCTCCTTGAGGACGGGACTGTCTTACTCACCGTCGACTCCCAAGCTCACAGCTGGACACGTGGCCGTCGCTCAGTTTGGGGTTGGAGGGCTGGCTGGACAGATGGTGCGGGCGAGCGTGGTTAGAGAAGGCTTCGGGGCAGAGGCGCGGCTGGAGAGAGGGAAGGGGGAGGCATCGGAGGCTGGGGGTGGGCATGCAGCCCGAGCTGAGCCCCAGGGGGAGCCCCTAGCTGGCCTGTGCCAGGGTCCGTGAGCGGCTGCTTCGCCTTGATCGGAAGGCTGGGAGGGGGCGGGTGCAGCTGCAGGGAAGGTGGGAGGTGGAGTGGGCCTGGGAGGTGACAGAGAGGGGACCAAGTCCCAGATGCTAAAGGGAGTGGGGTCCCTTGGGAAGAAACGTCCCAATGGAAGGAAATAGGGCCGTGAGGACAAAGACCAGGCTGGGGAAGGTCACGGTGCAGATGGGAGGAGGCCCTGCCTCTGTCTGGGCCTCAGTTTCCCTGTGGACACAGGAAGTGGGTGAGTGATTCAAGGCGTCCTGGGTTCTTTCCATGCCTGTGAGTATGGGCCCTGGACACCTTCTCGGAGAGTCACATGACTTTTGCGTCTGGCCCAGACGCAGCACCTGGGGTGGCGGGGCTGCAGGTGACAGGCTGGCCTGCCCCTCTGTCCCACAGAGAGCAGCGTGGTGCACGGCGTGGTCTCCCGTGGGGGCCGCCTCCAGATCAGTCGCCTGCAGCCGGCCCAGGCGGGCACCTACACCTGCGTGGCCGAGAACGCCCAGGCCGCGGCCCGCAAGGACTTCACGGTGGCTGTGCTGGGTACGTGTTCCCCCGCACCTTCCCGGTGTCCCACCCCCATGCCAGCCCCTGCCACCGGCCTGGGCCTCACCGAAGCCCCTGCCGCAGTGGCCCCCCGGATCCGGAGCTCAGGCGCCACGCAGGAGCACAGCGTCCTGGAGGGGCAGGAGGTGCGGCTGGACTGCGAGGCCGATGGGCAGCCACCACCGGAGGTGACCTGGCTAAAGGATGGTGGCCCGCTGGGCTGGGGTGTGGGCCCCCACCTCCGGTAAGGCCTGGCCTGTGCCCTGTGCCCTGTCCCTGCCGCCCGCCCCAGGCAGCAGCGCCCTCTGACCCTCACGCACCTGCTCTCGGTTCTCCCTCCCTGCGCCAGGTTCTTCCAGGATGGCAGCTCCCTGGTGCTGAAGGGCCTGAAGGCCTCGGACTCGGGCGCCTACACCTGCATGGCCCACAACACGGCCGGGGAGGACTCCAGGCTGCACGCCCTGAACGTGCTGGGTGAGCAGCATGGGGCGCGGAGAGGCGGTGGCCCCACCGTCTGGGGACTGCAGTGACCTGGCGGGCACGGGGCCCACCCTGGGCATCTGGAGGGTGGGACTCGGGAGACCTGGCTCAGGCTTCAGCCTCGCCCACACTGTGAGCCAGGCCAGGTGCGACCTCACTGCACCTCCGCCCCGTCCTCGACTAGAGGCCCAGCACCGCAGCCCAGGGGTGCAGCGGGGGACAGGGGAGACAAGGTGATGGGAAGGGAGCCGCAGGGTAGGAGCGGAGATGTGGCCTTCGTTTCTTCCCAGGGGAATGTGGCAGAAGTCTAGGCATTGGGGCTGCCTCCCAGAACCTCCTCAGGAGAGGACCCCCCCTCTCCCCAGACCCTCTCAGTGCCTGTTTTTTCCCTCTCTTCCCGCCCCCAGTGCCTCCCACCATTGAGCAAGGGACAGAGGGCGCGGGGCCCCTGGTGCGCAGGGCTGGGGAGATGGTGACTCTGGCGTGCCCTGTCCGGGGCTCCCCGCCCATCCACATGAGCTGGCTCAAGGACGGCCTGCCCCTCCCACTCTCCCAGCGCACCCACCTCCACGGCTCCGGCCGCGTCCTCAGGTGAGGGAGCAACTGCTGGCCCACTGGCCAGCGCGTGGCAGGCCACAGACACACCTTCCGGCAGCCAGGGCTTGTGAACCTGAAAGGGAAAGGCTTTCAGAGTGAGTGGCAGCAGGCACATGGAGAGCGATGAGAACAGCCCCTGGGGACCCGCTGATTCAGGCAGAAGCCCCGACACTGGGGGCGAGGAGACAAAGGCGAGGGGCATCTGTGAGAGGGGAGGGGGCCGGGCCCACCCGCAGGAGGGAGGCGCTGCTGTCCGTGCGGAAAACCGGAACAGGGTGACGTCGGTTCTAGCCGGTGTTTTTACTTTTCCGGTGCAGCGGTCCTGATCACTGCTTTCTGGTTCTGTATCCCAACTCTGGGGTACAAGGTGCCCTAGGCCCACTCCAGACATTATCTTGCCCGGTTTTAACATTCCAGAGATTTGAGACAAAGGACGTACAAGGCAGTTCCCCTGGCAAGGCAGCTCCAGCTCTGTTTTCAAGTGGCTCCAGGCTCACAGACACATCTGAGTGCTTTTCCAAGTAAAAGTAGTGTAAACGTACAGTTTTGTGATGGGGAAAGTGAGAGGACCTCACCCCCGAATGGAACTCCAGAGATGAATGGGGGAGGCACAGATCCAGGGGATGGCATCTGGTTGTACCTGACTCAGCCTGGCCTGCAGTGGAGGAAATCAGGGAAGGCTTCCTGGAAGAAGGTGCACCAGCAAAGCCTTCATGCATTCAGCAACACTTATGGGTGTTACTGTTCCAGGCGTGGTTCTGGGCACCGAGGTAGAGCCGTGAGCAAGATAAAGTCCCTGCACCTGCAGCTTCAGGGAGGGGGCGGGATGGGAAATAAACAGACATAACAGTGAAACCTCACAAGGGATTGTGCTCTGAAAAGTAAGTGAGGTGAGGGGTGGGGGCTGGCAGCGCAGGGTGCTGTGCTGGCCAGTCCGTGGTAGGCGCTCGGACAGCGAGACGCCTGAGCAGAGGTCACAGGAAGAGAGGAGAAGGCGAGTGGGTTCCGTGGGGAGGAGCATCAGGCAGAGGGGACAGCAGGCGTGTGCCTGTGCATTCAAGGACCAGAGCGTGTGTGTGTGAGTGTGTGTGTGTGTGTGTGTGTGAGTGTGTGTGAGTGTGAGTGTGTGTGTGTGTGTGAGTGTGTGAGTGTGTGTGTGTGAGTGTGTATGTGAGTGTGTGTGTGTGTGTGAGTGTGTGTGTGAGTGTGTGTGTGAGTGTGTGAGTGTGTGTGTGAGTGTGTATGTGAGTGCGTGTGAGTGTGTGTGTGAGTGTGTGAGTGTGTGTGTGAGTGTGTGTGTGTGTGAGTGTGTGTGTGTGTGTGTGTGTGTGAGAAGGAGGTCAGGCGACATAGGACCTTGTCAGTCCTTGGCAGGGCCTGTGCTTTCCTGAGGGGAGACGGGCGCCCCCGAGAAGCATCAGGATGGGACTCACATTTTCTCGCTGTGGTCAAATGCACATAATGTGAAAGTTGCCATTTCAGCCCCTTTCCCAGGTGATGGAGTGTACAGTTGTAACCGTTGTGAGGCATAGGGGGGCACGCAGCACATTCACACTTGGTGTCACTGTCCCCAGAACTTTCTCATCTTCCCAAACTGAAAGAAACTCTGCCCCTTGAAACGCCAGATCCCCCCCGCACCCCCCCACAGCCCCCACGTCCCCCTTTCTGTCTCTGTGGGTTCGGCCGCTCCGGGGACCTCACATGAGGGGAGTCACGTAGGGTCCGTCCCCTGTGTCTGGCTCTCCTCACTCAGCGCAACGTCCTCCAGGGGGAGGCAGAGGGAGCAAGCGTCAGGATTTCCTTCCTTTTTAAAGCCTAATACCGCCCCTGTTGGGTGGACGGGCCACGCTGCACCTGCCAGCCCGCCATCTGCTGAGGGACACTTGGCTGCTTCCACCTCTGCCTGGTGTGAATGTGCTGCTGTGAACGCCGGTGTGCAAATGTCCGTCCGAGTCTTTGCTTCGCCTCCTTTGGGTTGTGACTTCGGTTTCTAGACAGCCCTTCTGCCTGCTGTGCAGGCCACAGGCTGTGGGGTCAAGGGCAGAGCAGGGAGAGCAGTGAGGGGCTCCGGCGCCCACCTGGGGGAGGCTCGGCACGGCCTGGGTCGGAGCTCTGCGGTACAGGTGGCCGGAGAGACGACACGGGAAGGAGTTGAGCAAGACTCTGGGGGCCTTTTATCCGGGAACCTGGGAGGCCGAGGTCCCCGTTTTCTGGGGTGGGTCTGCTGTGGGAGGGGCGGGCTGAGGGGAGGACCCGAGTTCTGTTTGAACGTGGCGGGTTTGAGAGGTTCTCAGACATCCGTTACTGTGCTTGGGAGTCCAGGAGCGAGACGTTTGGGGACATCAGCCCACAGGTGGTGTTGGGGGCCTGGACGGGCTGCAGCGCCCCAGGAGTGGGTGTGGACTACAGCCTTGCCACTAGCATTAGGGCCTCGCAAGGTCACTGGGGACGTTGGCAGGGGCAGCTCAGGAGGGGCAGCTGAGGTGGAAGGGGGCTCGAGAGCTAGTGGGGGAACAGAGAGTGGAGATGACTCTGGTAAGTTGTGAAGATGAGGAGGAATTGTCTAGAAGACGGGGTGGGGGTGGGGGCTGTTCTTGGCTGGGACTGGGGAGCTTCCAAATGGGGAGCTGGAAGCCTGGCGGCCCAGTGAGGTGGGTCAGAGAAGGAGGCAGCAGGGTGGGGGCAGGGGGGCTGGGGCTTTGTTTTGGGGGTGCCAGGGGCACAGAAAAGGGGTTTAAGCAGAGGCTGGGCTTGTTCAAGTTCATGGTTCAGAGCTGCCCTTTGGCTGGCAAGCTTGGGAGACAGGACGAGTAGGGGTGGGACCTTTTCCACTGAGCCCCTCCCCGCCTCTGTCCTGTCTCTCTGCCCCTTTTCTTGAGGGGTTCAGGATTTCCCAGGTGCAGTTGGCAGATTCTGGCATCTTCACCTGTGTGGCCGCAAGCCCAGCTGGCGTGGCCGACAGAAACTTCACCTTGCAGGTGCATGGTACGGAGCAGGGGTGTGGAATCAGCCTGACCTTTGGCCTTAGGATGTAAGAATGAAGGCCCAACATGGTGATGCAGTCTGATTTGTTCATCTCACAAGTAGGCATTGGACACTCTGGGGCTCCAGGGCCTTGCCAGGCACTGGGGTACAGCAGTGAGCAGGGGTGGCCCCTGCCACCAGGAGGTCAGTGCAGGACACAGCTCTGCAAAGAGGGAATCACAATTTCAAGTGACTGGTGCTACCCAGAGAAGGACAGGGTGCCGTGAGAGCACAGGGTGGGTATTTCACCTGGCCTCAGGCAATCAGGGAAGGCTTCCTGGAGGAGGCGAGGTCTACCTTGAAGATTGGAGATGAGAAGGAATTGTCCAGGAATGAAGATCCAGGGGTGAGGGGCCACCTGGTACGGAATGAAATGACTTGTGCCCACTCTTCTGCCCTGCACAGTGCCCCCTGTCCTGGAGCCGGCGGAGTTCCAGAATGATGTGGCGGTGGTCCGTGGCTCCCCTGTGGTCCTCCCCTGTGAAGCCCAGGGCCACCCCCTGCCCCTAATATCATGGATGAAGGATGGGAAGCCCTTGCTGTCCCAGAACCTCGAACAGGGGCCCGGCCTGCAGCTGGAGCGAGCAGGAGCTGGGGACTCGGGGACCTACTCCTGCGTGGCCGTGAGCGAGGCAGGGGAAGCGAGGAGGCATTTCCAGCTGACAGTGATGGGTGGGTCACCAGCCCCCCAAGGGAGCTTCCCGGGGCCGGGAGGGGAGGGCCTCTGGGGGAACAGAGAAGGTGGTGAGGGAGGCCGGGAGCAGTCTTGGGGACAGGCCACTGGGATGTGTCACTCTCCTGGGCTGTGCTCCTCAGTCTTGTCCCCAAACCGTGTAAAGCAGGGACAGGAGCCACTGGGATCTAGGGAGAAGCCGAGTCCCAAGTGTCTAGCACAAGATTTTTCCAGTGTTGTTTGTTTTACATTAGAAAAATGTGTGTCATTGTGCCTTCTCCATGCTGTGTCCGTGTTGGTGTTAAAGCAGAGATAATTGTCCCAGGCAGGCGGGCCGTGGTGTCTCTCATTTTGAGGACCCTCCCCCCCAACCCCACCTGCCTGTTTGTGGCTCTGTCTGCTGTGGGCATCTGGATGTGGGGGAGGGGCGCACCCCAGCTCCCACTGCTCTGAGCCCCCACAGCTGACCTGTGGTGCGGTGCTCTGTAGATCCCCCCCGCATCGAGGACGCGGGCCAGCCTGCAGAGCTGTCGCTCCCCCTTGGCGCCCCCTTGGAGCTCCGCTGCGATGCCCGGGGCACCCCCTCGCCCAGCGTCACCTGGCATAAGGACGGACAGGCCCTGAGCGGCCAGGAGGACAGCGAAGGGGCTGGGCAGCTGCTCCGGGTGGGGGCTGTGCAGGTGCTGCTGCCTCGCTGTCTATGGCGTGAGTGTGGTGGGGGGAGGGGCGGGGAGGAACCCAGCAGCGCCCGGGAGGTCTGGCCGAGCTCCTGCTTTGTGTGGGGTAAGGATGTAGGGCTGACCCACCTGGGCCATCCCCTCAGGGGCTCCCAGACAGGTCAGAGCCAAGGCTGATGCCAACACCGCATAACCAGAGGAGGGCTAGTGCAGTCAGGGGGAGCTTCCTGGTGGAGGAGGCAGGCTTTGCCCTAACGAAGGTGAGATGGAGATAGAGAAGAGACATCTCAGAGTGGGGAATGGGTTGCATGGAAAATCGGGAAGGCAGGCTCAGCAGGGTCCTTCGTTGTGAAGGAAGGAAACCAGGTCAGGAGGCGGGCAGGCTGGTGCCAGAGGCAGCTGCTCACCCTGCTCCATCCCCAGGTGGGTGACGGTGGGCTGTACACTTGCCTGGCCCAAAACCCGGCTGGTGAAGTCGAGAAGAGCTTCCGGGTCAGGGTTCAAGGTAGGGGTTTCAGGGGGTGGGCAGAAGAGGGAGGAAGGATGGGACCCACAGCGGCGAGTCCACCACTCATCCCTTCCCTGCACCCCCAGCCCCTCCAAACATCATTGGGCCCCGAGGTCCCCGCTCTGTGGTTGGCCTGGCCCCGGGGCAGCTGGTTCTGGAATGTTCCGTGGAGGCTGATCCAGCCCCTGAGATTGAGTGGCACCGAGATGGCGTCCTGCTGCAGGTGGGTGCAGGCTGAGGACCCAGGGACACCTCGTCCTGTGCCCCTCAGGCCCCAGACCCTGAGTGGACTGGATCCAGGGGCTGAGGGCCCTTTCGGTGCCAGCACTGTGCATGCCTGTGCTCCTGGTGTTCTCCGCCCTGTTATTGTCACCCCGTCCTGGATGGGGACACCGAGGCAAGGCTCAGATTTGCACGTCGGGCTGTGGATATGTGCCCGTGCTCTTCCCGTTGTGACCTGAGCTACACTCAGTGTCTGTGTGACCCGGGGCCGGTTTCTGAGGTTCTCTGTGCTCACCCCTGAAAGGGGGTGTTTGCTGCTGTGGACCCGGTGGGCAGAGCTCCAGAGGCAGGGGGCCCCCTTCCTCCCACAGGACCCGATTTCCCAGGAGGGTCCTCAGCTGGACATCGCATCGGGGCTACGGGCCAGCCCACAGTGGGGCAGGGGCCTCCGTCAGGCCCCACGGGTTCCTTGGCCCTCCTTGGCTGGGGCCCGGCCCAGCACTGATGAGGGTCTCTCCACCCCGGGGGGCTCTGCAGGCAGATGCGCACACGCAGTTCCGAGAGCAGGGCAGGTTCCTGCTGCTGCAGGCGCTGAGCACGGCCGACAGCGGTGACTACAGCTGCACCGCCCGCAACGCCGCGGGCAGCACCAGTGTGGCATTCCGAGTGGAGATCCACAGTGAGTGGGCCCACCCCTCCCCCCACCTGCCCGCCTGCCCCCCTCCTGTCAGAGACACAGGCTCTCAGATCCCTCCCCCTCCGTGCCCCTCCTGCAGCGGTGCCCACCATCCAGCCAGGACCCCCAGCAGTGAACGCCTCCGTGAACCAAACGGCCCTGCTGCCTTGCCAGGCGGATGGGGCTCCCCCACCCCTCGTGAGCTGGCGGAAGGACGGGGTCCCCCTGGATCCCGGGAGCCCCAGGTGAGAGCTGAAAGGGGAGGGTCTCGGGTGTCACTTTGCAGATTATCAGCTGAAACCCAGCTGGGTAGTTGGAATAGAAGGTAACCGTGACTCAGGACACGGGTCTTCTCGGAATCCAGCGATAGGCATGTGTATCCGTTAAGGGCGCTGAGAATCCCTGGTGGCTGTCTGTCTGTCTGTCTGGGTTGACTCTTGGCTGCTAATCTGTTTCTGTGGGGTTCTGTTTCATGCCTCTCTCAAACCAATTTTCTACACCTTCTTTCTCTGTCAACACGGTAGAGGTGACTCCCCTTGGCCCCCCAGTTAGAATCCTCAGTTCACACAACCTTCAGAGCCTAGAGAGCTGTCTGAGAACCCCAGTTCCAAATCCCCAGGGCAGGGAATTCCATTGGCCCAGCCTGAGTGACATGTTCCTCCTCAGTCCAATCAGCTCTGGCTAGGGGCGGGGTTACATAGAGCAGACCTGGCCCTCGGGAAGCGGCCATTCTCAGAAAGGTGGGGGTGCTCTGCCTGCCGACTCTTGGGGAGAGGCTGGGCCCAGGTGGGAACACAGGAGCCCTGAAGCAGCCTCCCTTGCCCTTTCTGATGCCGTGTTGGGGCCCATGGCTGTGGCCCCGCTGACCTCAGCCTCACAGATGCAGGACTCCTGAGTCAGCACCCTCTTGCTGGGAAAACAGTGCACAGGGGAGGGTCTCGCTGGTGATACCACCAGGGTCCCAGTCCCTCCCAGGGTATCGCTGGTGTGCTGGTCTCCATAGCAACGCCTCCCTCCGGTTCCAGGTTGCGGGTTCTGCCTGAGGGCTCCCTGAGGATCCAGCCAGTCCTTGCCCATGATGCCGGCCACTACCTCTGCCTGGCGTCCAACGCTGCAGGCTCGGACCGGCAAGGCCGTCACCTCCAGGTCTTCGGTAGGTGGACGGGGAAAGCTGTGTTCTTGCCTTCAGTACCTACCCCGGTCTGGGCCACCCTCTGCTTAGTTTCTGGCTCATTCTAGCTGTCAGGTGCCAACAGCAATGGTCTCCAAATGTTTATGACAACAACGCCCATTAATAGAAACTCTTTAGCATCACACTCAAAAGATGCACGTTTATTTTTATATATATATATTGCATACACTCACTACTATGCTGCTGTATTGAGTGAGAGATAAAACACGTGAAAGAGGTAACCCACTTGAAAGGATGGGGTTCAGAACCACTGAACCAGGCAATCTGTCGGTTTTTCCCACTCCATCCCCTCCCCTTGGGGGACGC
This sequence comes from Trachops cirrhosus, assembly GCA_028533065.1. Classification (NCBI taxonomy): domain Eukaryota; kingdom Metazoa; phylum Chordata; class Mammalia; order Chiroptera; family Phyllostomidae; genus Trachops; species Trachops cirrhosus. The sequence continues at coordinate 3,964,139 of CM052540.1, forward strand.
TGCGCTGCTGGGCCCTGGCTTCAGCGGGCTGCAGGGAGCTGTGACAGCCCCGGAGGCCCCCTTTCAGAGATGTAGTTAGAGGGGCATCAGCCTCCGAGGTGAGCACAGGCCCCTAACCTGAACTTTAAGAGCCCATCTCGAGGTCCCCAAAGGGAGTTTCTCCTGCCTCCTCTCCCCTGCTTCTTTGGTGGGGGTTGAAGTGGGGGGACAGCCCTGGCCACCCCCATCCTGTGTGGTGAGCAGCTGTCTCCTGACCACTGCTCTCTCCCCAGAGCCTCCGGCCATCGCCCCCAGTCCCTCCAACCTGACCCTGACGGCCTCCACCCCCGCCTCGCTGCCCTGCGAGGCCAGTGGCTCGCCGAAGCCCCTTGTGACCTGGTGGAAGGACGGACAGAAGCTGGACTTCCGTCTGCAGCAGGGCGCCTACCGGTACTGAGTGGTCCTTCTGGTAGTCTCCTGAGCCCTCGGGGTCAGGAAGGGCATGCCCACCTCACGGAGGGCGACCCCGGTCAGAAACGAGGCAGGAACGTGCTCTGGGGCTCAGCAAAGCCGTCACCAGAACTGGGGTGCCGGCCTCGGGGGGGCCCGGAGGGTCTTCACACAGATGCCGGGCGGGGGGTGGGGGCGTCTGAGACACACAGCTGAGCAGAGAGCGAGTGGCCTTTGAAACCGGGGCCGTCGCTGTTTGAAGATGCGTTTGGCAGCCCAGGGTCCCGCCGGGGGAGCCTGGACCCCGGCCCCCCCGCTGCTCAAACGTGGCTGGTCCTGGAGCGGCCCCTGGGAGCCGGAGAGGAGTCCGCTCGCCAGTTGACTGGGCCACAGTGGCTGTGTCAGGCACCAGTGCACCGTGGGGCCCGTGGCCACAGCAGGCACTCATTGGCCACGGCGGTCTGACCAGGGGGCTGGGTGTGGTTATTACTGTGGACGTGATCGCAGAGGGCGAACGCAGGAAACGTGCAGGGTCCCAGAGAAACGGGGGTGGAAATGGAAATCGCCCCCAAACTAGACCTCTGGAGGTGGCAACATCTAGAAGAAACTAAGAGTCAGAGCTGGGCGCCAGGTACAGGAGAGGGAAATAGTCATGGGACTCGGTGCCCCCCCACCTCCCCACCAGATTCCCAGGGCAGGGGGGCCACCGCTGGCTGGTCTCAGGCCAGTCAGGCTGGTCACTCAGCAGCCAATCGTCTCTCTGTCCGTCTGTCCGTCCCAGGCTCCTGCCCTCCAACGCCCTGCTCCTCGCAGCCCCCAGCCCCCAGGACGCAGCCCTGTTTGAGTGTGTGGCGAGCAGTGAGGTGGGCGAGGCCCGCAGGCTGTACCAGGTGACCGTCCACGGTGAGTTGGGGGCGGAGGCGGAGGAGGAAGCCAGGGGAGGGCAGCCACCTCCTCTCCTGGCGCTCTCTCCCCTGCAGGGACTTGGCTGGATGGCTGGAAGCCTTCCTGTGCTGCACGGGCCGCCTCCTCCAGGAGGCCCTCTCTGATCTTGCCTCACCCACATTGACATAGCCCTGGCTCCAGCGCAGCCCTGGCATGTGTGAGCTCACGGGAGAGACTTCTCCCAATCCGGAATGTTCTAACCCCGAATCTGACCTTGCCATCACCCTGGTTAAAATCCTTCCCCCTAGTGCCCACTGCCCTTGGGACAGAATGCAAGGTGTCACCTGGGCCACAGAGTCCCCTGTGGGCTGGCTCCCCGACCCCCCTCCCACCCCAGGTTAAGCTCACTCCATGGCCAGCCTCACTCTGGGATCCAGTCTGCTGCTTAGCTTTCGTTCCCCCCTCTGGGTCCTCACACACTCTGTTCCCTCTGCTGTGAACACTCTTCCCGTCGCCCTTCGCCCAGCCTCCACCTGCAGATCTCAGGTTAAGCGCCACGTCCCCTGCTCTGCGCTGCCACCAGCTCCCAGCTGCCTGAGAGGCCGGGCTGGTGTCTCTGCAGAAAGCAGTTCGTAACTGTCCCAGCCAAAAATATTTCCGGAGGGGGCGCATGTGACTTCTCTCCCTGTTGTACCTCCTCCCTTCCTGGTCCTTCGTCACTGATGTCACCGAGGGTCTCGGTCTCGGTTTACGGTTTTCATCCACCTGGCCCGGGCCCGGGTGCTGTTCCCCGTGGACCTCGGGGGGCCTCACGCCTGCCGTTCCGTCTCAGCGTCCCCCACCATCGCCGATGACCAGACGGACTTCACCGTGACCAAGATGGCGCCCGTGGTCCTCACATGCCACAGCACGGGCGTGCCTGCCCCGGTGGTGTCCTGGAGCAAGGCAGGCATCCCTCTGGGAGCCCGGGGGGGTGGCCACCATGTCTCGCCTTTCGGTAAGTAGCGGGGGAACCACAGGGAAGCTGCTGCTGAGGGGACAGGGGAGGGGACAGGGGACTGGGCCGAGGGGGGAAAGCGGCCCGCTGGGCCGTGTGGCGGAACAAAGTGACACAGGGTGGCCCGGCTCTGCCTTTCCCCTGCTGTGTGACCTGGGAGACACCCCTTGCCCGCTCTGGGCCTCTGTGTCCCTACCCAAGCGCTAGGGTGTTGCTGTCCCTCAGGGTCCCCTGGTGCTGCCTCACGGCCACGCGGCAGGACTAGGGGCCCGTGAGCCTCCACACGGCCCGCCCGCCGTCGCTCGCGGCCCGGCTGCCCCGCGCGCCGAAAGGGTTCTGTTCTGAGCACTTGGTGTCGAACGTTCCTCTCTTGTACGAAATCCAGGCGATTGTAGTGGTGACTTTTAAAATCTTAATCACAATAAAAAGTTGGCCACTTTATGTGGATTCGAATTAAATTCATTCGTTGGTTAGTCGGTAAAACCCTCAAGTCTGAGAGCTACTGGCCAGTTCTGCGGCTTCCAACCCCTTCCAGAGTGATAGAAACCTTCCTTCTGACAAGTGGTTACGGGGAGGCCCAGCCCGCAAAACAGCTGGGGCTCCAGGTGGGCCTAGGACCGGGGTGGGCGCTGCGGGTGGCCCTCCCTCCACTTCCCCCCCAGCAGGCCCTCAGGCTCCGTGGAGGACAGTTTGGAAACCACTTTACCAACCGCTCAGGGGCAGCCTGTGGTCTTGGAAGGGTAAACAGGTGTTGTTTGAGAACCCACGGCTGAAGGAGGGAGGACAGAGGAGGCAGTCATCTGGGAGGCTTCCTGGAGGAAGCAAATTCTGAGGCCCAGGGAACTATGGGGGGGGCGGGCCAGGGATTCCAGGTGGGGCAGTGGCAGATCCTGGAACATCCCAGCCATAGGGTTCCCGAAACCGTCCTGTCTGGTTCCTCACTGCACATGTGGGGAAGCCGAGGGCCCGAGAGTGGAAGGGACTTGCCCACGGTCACAGTCGGAGCAGGGAGCAGCGGCAGGCCTAGAGCCCAGGTCCCCGCCACTGCTCACCAACGCACAGGGAAGCAGGCCGGTGGCTCGGACCAGAGACACCAGGCTGGGGCGTGTGAGGCAGGCTGGCCCCATCACTGAGGACTTTTGTCTCCAGTCGCCTCACCCCCCGCCCTTCACGCCTCATCCTACCTGCAGGCGCCCTGGAGATCAGGCAGGCCCTCCCCATCCACGCTGGCCGCTACACCTGCACAGCCCAAAATGCCGCAGGCGTGGCCCGCAAGCACGTGGTCCTGACTGTGCAAGGTAGGGTCGCCAGGGGCTTCAGCTCAGACAGCCGTGGCCCCGGGGGCAGGGGAGCAGGTACAGACAGAGCAAGAGGCGCGTGGGGCTGGGGAGGGGCGGGAGGATGCAGGTTCCAGGTGCCCAGACCCGCCTCTGATCTCACTGCCCCGTGGGACTCTGGCAGAAAATCAGCCCACCTGTGTGTTCATGCCGAAGCTTCCAGAACCTCCTGTTCTTTCTGAAGTCCTCTCTCTCCAGTGCTCAGAGGCCCCCTGGTTGGAGGGCCTGGGTGTTGGTGTCCCCGGGGACCTCTGTGGCCATCTTCCTTTGCAGCCTCCCCCGTGGTGAAGCCATTGCCCAGCGAGGTTCGGGCCCTGGCGGAGGAGCAGGTACTGCTGCCTTGCGAGGCCTTGGGTGTCCCCCGGCCAAGCATCACCTGGCAGAAGGAGGGGCTCAGCATCCCTGCAGGTGAGTCTCCACGGAGACCAGCGGCAGAGGGAGGGGGACAGAAGGGGCATGGGGACCTTCCTCCTCTCCGGGGGCCTCTGCAGACCTGCAGGAGGTCCAGACAGCCCCCATTCCTCTGCACCTCCGGCCCTCCTGCCTCCTTTCATCACCCAGCACCCGAAACTGTACCTAAGCAGCCGGCGGCTGGGTTGGGGGGTTGGGGAGGAGACAGCCTGTGCTCACTCTGCCCCCGACCACCTCCCTGTAACCATAGTGATTCATTTGCTCCCTGGTCAGACGGAGCATCCAAGCCACCCTCCTAACCCTCCTTCCTTCCCTGGGGGTCCTGCGGCCCAAACCACCAGCCCCCGGTTTTCTCCCACCCAATCCAGGAGGACGTAGCCAGGTCCTACCCGGTGGACAGCTGCGGATTATCCATGTCAGCCCAAAGGATGCTGGGAACTACCTTTGCATCGCCCAGAACAGCGCAGGCAGTGCCGTGGGCAAAACTCGGCTGGTGGTGCAAGGTGGGCCCAGGGAGGGGCCAAGGTGGAGGGGCAAGCTTGGGGCTGCGAGGCTCTCCCTTCGCTACGGGGCTTGGAGGTGGGTGCGCACGTCCCTGCGTCCCCCCATCCCAACTGCTTGTGGGCCTAGAAAGAAGCGGGAGAAGATCGTGTGCCCAGGTCCAACTTCAGATCACAGCCTGGCCCCAGCGGGCGCGCAGCTGGTGGGAATGGCGTCCCGATGCGCCAAGGTTGCGGGCTAGTTCCCTGGTCGATTGACGCATAACTAAGTGGAGCAGCAAGCGGATGTTTCTCTCTCGCTCTCTCAAATAAATGTTTTAAAGAGAGTGTTAAAAGTAGAGAGGTACACAGATAACAGCTCCGGTCCCCAATCCCTCCCGACACTAAACTCATCATCCCTCATTCCTTCGGCTTTCCCGTAGCGAGCCGTTCCCGTCCCTTCCCCTGTGCAGACACAACTAAACGTGTCCTTCCCTTAGTCTGACCAGTCAGTGTCTCCGAAGATAAAGGAGGCGTCACGGGCCCCGAGTCTGCAGGGCCTCCTGGCGTATCCAGCGTGGCCACACCTGCTCTGACCCCAGGGCTCTGGGGGGGTCTCGGTGGCTGTCCCTGTGGGTGGCTCGGTACAGCTGGCGTCAGACTTTGCTAGGAGCCCAGAGGGGCTCCTGGCTCCATGCTCCCTCCCCAGCCTCCTTGTCCCTTCTTCCCTGTGACCTGGAGCATCACTGCTGGTCACCAGAGGGCCGGACACCACGCCTGTCCGGCCAGTGACCCCCACTCCGCCCCCGCACAGACCCTCCCCAGAGGAGGAGAGTGCGCAGGCTCCCTGGTCCCAGCGGCTTCCCAGTGGGGGTCTGTGCCCACGTGCAGGCTGGTCAGGGAGGCCTCTTCCCGGAAGCTCTCGTCATTGTGTGGATAGGAATGTGGGTGCACACGCAGGTGCACGTGTGTGCAGCGGGGTCAGCCCGTCACAGCTGTTCACCAGACTCAGGAGTCCCCTGTTGTGCAGACCCCGGGTGGTGGTCTAAGATCGGGGAGTCTGTGGCAGCAGCAGAGGGGGCTGAAGGAGTGGACGGAGGGTGTGCCAAGGGCCCTGGGGCAGAGGCAGCGCCCCGGCCCAGCCCCAGTCCCCGAGTGGACCTTCCTGTCCCCACAGCCCCTCCTGTGATCGAGGCCGGCCCCCCCGACCTGTCCGCCATCGAAGGCTCCCACGCCCTCCTGCCCTGCGCTGCCAGGGGCAGCCCCCAGCCTGACATCCTGTGGGAGAAGGACGGCCTGCCTGTGTTGGCGGCAGAGGGCAAGTTCACCGTCCAGCCCTCCGGGGAGCTGCTGGTGAGGCACTCGGAGGTGAGACTCCGGCCCCGGAGCGCAGAGGGAATCACGGTGACAAGGGGAGCAGCCGCCACCTGCTGCGCCACCCGCCATGGGTCCTGTCGTGTGTGAGGCACTGTGCGGTCTTAGCCCCGGGGTCCTGGGGAAATAGGTGTTATCGTCTCGGGGACAGATGAAGAGACCGAGGTTCTGAGTGTGCCCAGTGTTCCTAGGACTTGCTGTTCCCAAGCAGAACCAAGGTCTGAACCTGGACCTCCATGACAGCCCCCGGGGCGGGAGGGGACATGGACCGGGGCAGGGGTGTGGCAGTGACTCTGTGGCCCAGCCTGCGCCTACCTGGTTGTTCTCAACCTCGTGTCCACGTTGACCTAAGCCAGGGCCACAGGTGGGAGCCCCAACCCCCTTCCCCATCATTCTGTAATTACAGAAGGGGCTGCTGTCCAGGTGGACGTGTGGCTGCTGAGTGGGCGGGCACACCTGGAGGGGGTCAGGGCGCCTCAGACCCTGCCACACGGGGGCCGGCAGGGCAGTGGTGAGTGTGCCAGCCCTGCTGGAACGCACGGTGGATCCTCTCCTCTCGGAGAAGGCACCGGAAGGAGGAGCCTCCATAGGGATGATGTGAGCGTGGGTGAGCTGCTGCTGCAGAGCAAGGGCTGAGCCCAGGACCCCACTCGTGGAAGGTGCTCGGTTGACGGAAACTATTAGTGTGGCGTGGTCAGGGCTTGGCTTATGCAGCCGCAGAGCTGTGGGGAGCTCTGGGGAGGCACCGTGGAGCAAGGGTGAAGCCGAGCTGTGTGATCTCGGGCAACTCACTTGGCCTCTCTGGGCTGGATGCTCCTTGGGAACCTGTAGGGCAGTGGGTGTCCAGGGGCATTCGGGGGGTGGAGGCAGAGGCCTCAGGCTGACCCCGTCCCTTGTCCACAGACCCAGGACGCTGGCACCTACACCTGCACAGCCGAGAACCCTGTGGGCCGCGCCCGCCGCCGTGTGCACCTCACCATTCTGGCGCTGCCCGTCTTCACCACCCTGCCTGGGGACCGCAGCCTGGGCCTCGGGGACAGACTGTGGCTTCGCTGTGCGGCTCGGGGCAGCCCCACCCCTCGCATTGGCTGGATTGTCAACGACCAGCCAGTTACAGGTCTGGGCCTGCGGCGGGGCAGGTGGACAGGACCCGGGACCCTGGGAGGTGGAGGAGGGCGAGCAGTGGGGAGCCCCAGGCTCTTGGAGAGGAGAGGGTGTTAGCGGTGCTGTGGGTTCTGGGTCTCCAGACTCGGTCCTGGGCAGGGGGCAGGGGGCAAGCCCATGCTTGGCCGTATGTGACAGTCACACATCAGACCTGGCAAGAAGCCCCCTGCAAAACAGACTCAAACCCGGAGACCTCGGGGCCAGAGGGGGGGGCCTGTGCTCCAGCCCCGAGCTGTGGGCCCTCAGCAAACCTCTTTCCTGGGGGCTCTGTCTCCCCACCTGGGCCCCAGGTGGTGTTCAGGGAAACGCGGGGCCTGAGGGCTAAGTATTGTAGGTGCTCAGTATGCCTGCTGAATTGCTAAAATGCACAAGTACTGCAAAATGGTATTTTCAGGCCCTACTGAACCCGTAAGAAGGCTTTCTCCTGCCACTTCCTGGGGAGGAGAATGTTTCAATCTCTCTGAGCCCAGCATCTTCATCTTAAAGTGCAGATAGCAGGGGTCCTGAGGGCGGGTGGTTTAACGCCACAGGCCCCCGTTAACAGGGCCCCAGAGACGTACCCTTGACCGTTCACCCAACTCACAGTTTGGGCCTGAAAATGAGAAACGGCAGGTCCTCCGAGCACATCCGCTAATGTGGCCTGCGCCTCCCCGGAGTCAGGCATCCAACAGGGAGAAGGGCCCCCTGTTTTCTGTGTTTTTGTTTGTTTTTTAAAGATTTTATTTATTTATCTTTAGGGAGGGAGGGAGACAAACGTTGATGTGCGAGAGACACATTGATCAGTTGCCTCCCGCACGCCCCCTGCTGGGGACCTGGCCCACAACCCAGGCTTGTGCCCTGACTGGGAATTGAACCGATGACCTTTCGGTTTGCTGGACGATGCTCAACCCACTGAGCCACGCCAGTCAGGGCTTCTGTGTCTTTAGTAAGCACGTGCTGGGCACTCAGGCCCGAGGTAAGTATTTCAGGATTTAGGCTTGTCTCTTCCTCTGTCACAGAGGGTGTGTCCGAACAGGATGGGGGCAGCACGCTGCAGCGGGTGGCCGTCACCAGAGAGGACGGTGGGACCTACGTCTGCTGGGCCGAGAACAGTGTGGGCCGTGTGCAGGCGGTCAGCTTCGTCCACGTGAAGGGTGAGGCCTGAGCCACGTGGCGTGGCATTTCTCTGGAGACGTGCTGAGCTCAGTCTATTGGGTTTGTTTCTGAAAATCTGTGAAACTGACCTCCTGACCTCTGAACCAGCAATTCTCCACCCTGACCATGCAGAGAACCCCCGGCCCTTCATAAACTACCGAGGCCCAGGGTCCACCCTGACTCAGTGGCCCAGCCTCCGGGGTGGGTGGGGCTCCAGCACTAGCATTTTTTAGTCTCCCCAGACAACCTGGCTGCAGGTAGAATGGAGATCTGACCGATCGGCCCGCAGGGTCACTCGGCTGGACGGTGCCAGTGTAGGAGGCAGGCAAGGGGTTGGGGCATTCTGGTGGAAAAATGCACGATGCTTGCCAGCCTACCCGTGTCCCCTGCTCAGCCAGGAGCAGCACAGTGACCCTTGCTGATGCCATGAGTCCATTTGCTCCACTCTGGGAGGGGTTGCATGGGGCAGAGGGAGGGCAGCGCGCACCAGGATGCAGCAGCCGCTGTGGGAAGATTCAACCTCAGCACACCGGGAAGGGTAGACCCTGGTACAGCCGTCCAAGGGTGGTTGAGGACCGGAGACGTCTCAGTGTTGCCGGGGACAACAGAGGAGTCCTAATGATCTTGTGGTCCTTGTATTCCGAAGTCCCCAGCGGGTGGTCTGCAGCTGGGGTAACCCATCCATGGGAGCAGGTATATGACACCCGTCACATTGCCTTCCATCCTGCACCTGTCTCAGACATCGATAATCAATCGCAGCACGATTCCCACCCAGCTTCAAGTCCTCCTCAGCACAGTGCTCCTGGCAGCCGCTGCCAGTCTGTCTCACTTGACCCACAGCCTGGAAGCCGTTTGCCATCCCTGATGCACGGACCATACACAGCCGTGCTGGGCCAGGCCCTGGGGTCTGGGGACAGGCCTCTGGGGACAGGATTATGGGAGGCCAAGCCTGACGGGAGCTTCTGACCCCTTGTCTGATGTCACTTTCGGCAGAGGCTCCTGTCCTGCAAGGGGAGGCCTTCTCCTACCTGGTGGAACCTGTGGGGGGCAGCGTCCGACTGGACTGTGCAGTCCGAGGGGACCCGGCGCCTGACCTCCTCTGGATCAAAGACGGCCTTCCACTGCAGGGCGGCCGTCCCCGGCTCCGGCTGCAGAACGGCTCGCTGGCCATCCGCAGGACAGAGGCGAGGAGGGGCCCGGCGCCGTGGGTGGGGGCATCCGGGACCGCCCTGGGCCTTCCCCGATTGCTCAGGAGGCTTCTTTAGGTCGGCACTGCCCTCCACAGTCTGCAAAGCACTTGCCTGCCCGTTATCGGGAGATTCTTCCCCCACTAACCAGGGTGACCTCCAGCTAGCGATTTAATGTCCCTGCATCTCAGGGACACTGCCCATTCAGTGGGGCTGCCGATCCCCTCTGCCTCATGGTTTACAGTCAGAAATCGGTGAGATGACCATACCGGGAATTCAGGAGGGACTGGGCCCTCGGGCATGCCAATAAATGTTGCTATGGCGACAACACCATGGGGTAGGGTAGACAGGCTGGCGCGCCCCGTTTTACAGAAGGAGATACTGAGGGCCAGAGAGGCCCACCACCAACACGCTCCCACGGCAGGAACGTGCCCTGTCTCTCCTGACTCCTGCCCCGTGCTGTCTGCAAAACCCTGGGCACTGGGCAGCCCCCACTCACCTGCCCTTCTGTGCCCCCGTCCTAGCGGTCACGTGGAAATTCACTTCGCTCCTGGGAAGCTCCGTGGGGGGGCCCTCGGCCCGCCCATTTGAGAGCCCATCTCTGGATGGTAGCCCTCAGAGGACTGGCCTAGTGGCGCGGCAGCGGTAACAGGAGCAGGAATATGGCTGCCGTGAGCCAAGTGGGCACCGTGGGCCAGGCACTTAGCAGTTGTTGCCCCAATTTTAGACATGGAGACACCGAGGCTCCAGAAACTCGGTGGCGTCTAGTAACGGTCTCAGCGTGGTTGACAGCAGGGCCGAGACTCGGTTCCGTGTCAGTCTGAGCCCAGATCTGAACTCCTGACTGTGCGCCATGCTGCCCCTGGACCGTCCCTTGGGAGCCAGTCCTGGCATGTCCTCTTCTGGGCACGGACGGTGGCCTCGGGCAGCCCCAGCTCCGTCTGGCGGTGGCGCTGCCACTCAGGAGTGGGTCCGGTCACTGTCCGTGGTCGCAGGTGATCTGTGAGCCCAGTCTCCCTCCTGCCGCCGCCGACCGCCTCCCCTCGGCAGGCCGGCAGTGCGCCGGGGCGGTCGAGCCCGGAGAAGCCTGCCACTCAGGTGCCTGTCCTCCGTTCCCCCCTGCCCGACCATGGGCACTTTTCTCAAGGAGTCCCTCACTGAGCGACAACGCTTCAGCGTGCGCGTGCGGAGGAGGTGGCTCTCCATCCTCCTGCGCGGCTGGGGGCGGAGCCCCGAGTCCACGCCCTCCATGGACACGCCCAGCTTCCAGGGGCGAAAGGGGCCGGATTCTCTTTGGACATCTGCTGACGAGTGGCCACCGAGGCCCCTCCGATGTGTCATTGTGAGGGGTCCGCCAGCCCCCGGCTGGTTTAGGCTCTCAGCACTTCCCGGTTCCAGGGTCTCGCTCCAGTCACCACCCCACCCTGTGCCCAGCTGCCCCTCGCTGACCCGCGCCGCCCCCTCCCCCTCGTCCTCCCCTCCTGAACAGCACGCCCCCCATGTGCCCGCCTGCAGATGGACGACGCGGGTCAGTACCAGTGCCTGGCGGAGAACGAGATGGGGGCCGTGGCGAAAGTGGTGGTCCTCGTGCTGCAGAGTGAGCGTCTGGACGCCCCGGGCCCTGGGTGGGGGCCGTGGGAGGCGGGCGCTCGGAGGCAGCTGGGGTGAGGCTGCGGTGGCCCCGGGCTGTCTGGTAAGAAGGGCGGGCAGAGAGATGGGGCTGGGGACGTGGAATTCTTTTACAAATACTTATTCAGAGCACACAACCGAAGTCCTGTGGAAAGTCCCCCGTGGTAGAATGGGAGTCAGGGGCTACTGAACACCAGGGGCCCACCAGCCAGGCCCCGGGGGACCATTCATTCAACACTCAAAACTGCCCCCGAGCTCACAATGATGACTCCTGGATTTACAAAGCACCACGTGAGCCTCAGTGACCCAAATCCCCCAAAAGACGTAAACCCGCACGTTCTCGAAGCCGAGCAAAACGCAAACGAGAAAAAGTCAAAGAAGACCCATCCCCGTCAGACTTGCTGAAGATCAAAGGCAAAGACGAGGCTTCACCCGTGCATCTCCGTGGCTGTGCAGTAATTCCAAGTCCAGGCGATTTTGGGAGGTGGGCAGGAAGGGCCTGCCAGAAGGGGTGGCATTTAAGTTAAGATCCAAATGACAAGAAGGAGGCAGCCGCGCGACAGTCCGGGGGAAGCCGTCGAAGCAGGGGGCGTCGCAGGTGCAAAGGCCCCGAGGCAGCCGTGAGCCGCACCGGCTTCGGTCCTGGTGGTTAAGGAGGGGCGGGCCCTGGCTCGGTCCCGTGGGATTGGTATGGGCTCAGCCTCCTGCTCTGCAACCCTGGGCACGTCATTTAATGGCACTGCAGCAGGACGCTTTCTTATCTTTGATGTAGGGATGGTGACAGAACAGGCGTCGTGAGTAATGGGAGGCTTAAAGGAACCGTGCGTGCAGGTGCTCAGCCCAGTGCCTGGCCCATAACAAGCGATCGATAAATGCCGTCTCTTCTGACCATTATTTCCATTCACACTTTTGGCATTTATTAAGATCTGATTTTTCAAACCAGTTTATTGAGGTATGATCAAAAAAAATTTTTTTAAAAAGGACAATTTTCAAGTCGTCCAGGACCCCCTCATTTCCAGGTTCTCCTCGCTCCGTTTTTGGCGACCCCCTGGTGTCTTCCAGCGGGTGGACCTCAGGCCAGCAGAGGTGCCGGCTCCCCATCCGCTTCCGACGGATCGGCTCCCTTCCCAGACCACACCCTGAGTCCTCGGGTCTAGTCCACTCCTACCGCCCCCCAAGTCAGCCCTTCGTACCGGCGAAGCTGGGGGTCCTCGTGGCCAGCCCCGTCCTCGCAGACCTGCTGTGACGGCCAGGGCCAGGCCGGGGAGAAGCAGCAGCCCAGCCAGGAAGGCCATGCGCTTCCCCTGTTCTTGCCCAAAGTTCCGGAAGCTTTTCCTAGATAAATGGTTCTCAATTTGTCGCTTGTCTTTAGTTGATTTCCAGAGCCCCAGGGTAGTTGGTTTTGACAAGTTTGTCAAGTTTTGTGCTCGTTTTGGGGGCAGCTGACTTGCTGACCCGTTGAGTCAGCGTGGTGGGAGTTATTTTTGACCTTGACTTACGCGGAATGAGGCCTCTCCTGTGTGCTCCGTGGCATGCTCCTTGGGAGAGTGGAGAGAGAAGGGAGGGGGTGATATGAAGGTGGAGGCAGAGAACGGAGTGGTGCAGCCTCAGGCCACGGGATGCTAGAAGCCACCAGAAGCTGAAAGAGAGAGACCCGGAACAGATTATTCCCCAGGGCCCCGGGGGGCACGGCACCTTGGCTTCAGCCCCGTGAAACAGCTGGTTCTGAACATCTGGCCCCCAGTCTGTGGCATCTGTTGCAGCAGCCCCGGGGGACTAATCCACTGGGCAGCAGTGTCCCGCGGCGCGTGCAGTGACTCCCACTCCCACCCACGTTGTGTGTGAGCCCCGCTGGCCCACAGACTGGCCGGCGCAGGCGGCGTCCATCTCCCTCACTGCGGCCATCCTGGAGGGCTGCGGTCGCCCGTGGGCGGGACGATCCTCTTTCACACGAGAAAACCGAGGGCTGTGGAGTGACTTGGTGGGAATCACTCCCCGGTGACAGAACCACATCTGTCCATTTCATGTGGCCTCGAGTGGAGGCAGTTCTGGCCGGTGTCATCCTCCTGTTGGATGCACCCTCATTGTCCTACAATAGGGATGTGGTCAAGGAAGTCACAAAAGATCCCAACTACGCGATACTATGTAGCAACTAAACACGAATATTTAATGACATGAAAGGTAGCCATGGTCTTTCCTGGAGTAAAAAAAAAAGGGAGGGAGGGAGG
>CM052540.1:3977892-4036578 GCA_028533065.1 Trachops cirrhosus
GCCTAGCAGCGGGGAGGTGGAACCCCAGACAGCCACGAAATGTGACCAGTGGTAGGGTCTGCCCATGTGAGCAAGGGAGTAAAGGAACCACAAAAACGAGTGAGACAAGCAAAGGTAAACAGGGTCGCGGCCGAGGGTGCCCACTGAAATCCCGCAGAAAACAACCCAAAGGGGCCACAGAGCAAAAGGCTTTCCACTTCCAAAGTCAAGTGCACGACTGTGATGTCAAAACCCCGTGCCCCTCCCGACCCCCACAGCAGCCCCGAGGGTCCTCACGAGATCCCCCACCACCCAGAGCCCATGAACTCACCCAAGACCTTGAGTACCACGTCCCTCCTGCTCTCCCCGGCCGGGTTAGTGGCGGCACAGGTGTAGACGCCTTCGTCCCTCAGGTCCACCTTCTCAATCTGGGGCGGGGGCGGGGCAGCAGTGTGTCATGGGGGTGGGGGGTGGGGCCCGGGGCCCAGAACCGGAAGCTGGGACGTGGCAAGTGGCCAGCCTGCTGCTGACCCCAGGAGCAGAAGTGAGGCTCACGTCTGGCTGTGGGGGTGGAGTTCTGAGCCACACACTTAGGTTCTAGGGAATCCCTCTGATCCTGGGGATCCTCTCCTTCCCCCATGTTCTCCCTCTGGCAGTTGAAGCGCCTAGGACATGGACTAGGCTAAAGGTGCCCTCCCCTCTTCAGGCCCAGCGCCCAGGTCCACTGAGCACACCCGGGCTGGGTAGGCTCTGGGCTCCTCCTGCCCCCGGGCTGCAGGGCCCTGCCGGGGTCTCTGGGGCCCCTAACAAGTGGTCCCTCCACCTATGCGAGGCTGCCCCGCCAGCCCTAGGGCCCCTGCACGTACCTGCAGGGTCCCCCCCAAGGCTGCCAGGGCTACCCCATCCTTCCACCAGCGGAGGCTCGGGGTAGGCACCCCAGTGCCTGTACACCGGAGGGTCACAGGCTGCAGGAAAGGGGCTGTGATGTTGTCACCCCCAATGATGACCACCGATGGGAGCTCTGGGTAGGGGGAGAGGCAGGGAGGACTGGGTCAGGTTCAGGAGGGGTGCAGTGGGCACCCAGAGAACCCCTCAATGCCCGGGGAATAAGACATGATCTTGCAGGGCTGCCCTCCAGCCTCCCCCCCACTCAAGCCCCCTGGCTTGGGGGAAGAGTGCCAGACTGGGAGCCAGTAGCGCAGGCCTCTCCTTTCTTTAAAAATTCTCCCATCCATCCACCCATCCATTAATTGAGCATCTACTCTGTGCCCCAAATGGTACTAGGCACAGGGACCAGCAAAGAATGTCCACTGTGCTGTCCTCTCAGAGCTCCCAGAGCTGGGCTGCAGAGATGGACAACCAAACAAGGACTCAACACAGGGGTGGCGAGCTCGAGCCCAGAGAGGGTGGGCAGTGTGGATCAGCACCACAGTGGAATCAAGGCGGGCTTCCTGGAGGAAGGGTTTTTGTGGGGTTTTTTTTTTTGGACAGACCTGAAAGATAGGAGGAGCTAACAGGAGAAGAAGGAAAATGTTCCAGGCACAGAATCGGCATTTGCAGGCATGAAAGTGAGAGAGCCGATGCATTTAAAGAGTTGAAAGAAGTTCATGGTCAGCAGGGAGTGAGGGAAGGCTAGGGAGGAAAGTGAGGCCCCATGGACTGGACTGATAACAAGCGTTCTGAACAGCTAAGATCAGTCACTATGCCATATCCAGCCCATAAGCAGTGTCTAGAGAAATCCAGTCCCATGTCCCCCCCAGGCCCCGGGTCTGCTGCAGGCACAGATGGCCTCGGGCATTGGGCCCCCCCTACCCTGGCCTCCCGGCGCCCCCGAACCTTCTCACCATGTACAGACAGCTCCACCTCAGCCCCTGCAGTGCCTGCTTCGTTGGTGGCCTGGCAGGAGAAGAGGCCGGCGTGGCCCGGCTGCACGTGGTCGATGTACAGCGTGGTCCCCTGGGAGGCCACCTGCACCCCCACCAGCTCCTCGGCTGGGCGGCCATTCTGCAGCCACCTAAGGTGGGTGGGAAGGGGGGCGGGTCAGCCTGAAGCCGGGGAAGGCAGGGCCAGCAACACAAGCCAGGAGACCGGGCAGCTGCTCTGCCGCCTGCTCACACATCTCTGGCTCGGCAGCCTTTTGTATACACCTGGGAAGGCGGGTGTCTCCTGTCCCCACCTATCCCCAAAGCATGCGCTCTCTGCCCACAGCCCCCAGCCCCAGCCGGGCTTCCACCACCCCATACGCACTGGATGGTGGGCACTGGGGAGCCAGAGGCCTGGCAGGGAAGTTCCAGGGGCTGTCCGACGAGGGTGGTCACCTGGCCCGAGCCTTCAGCGACCAGGAGCTGTGGGGGCACTGCAGACAGGGTCCCCCACCAGGTGTTTAGAGCTGAGCAAACCTGGCCTAGAGCATCCCCCAAGTCCTCAGGGCCCCCCCGAGTAAGGCTCAAGCCACTGTCCACCATTCAAATCCCCCATAAATGGTCCCTCCTCCAGGAGGTCTTCCAGGACCACCCAAGACAAGGTGCGTGGTCCCCTGCGCTCCCCGTAGGCTTGTCCTGTTTGTTCAGTGTCGGTCCCACCACCAGACCCAGGGCTCAGGACCCCGCCTGCCTTGTTCCCTGCCTGTCTCCAACTCCACACGGGCCAGCCCAGAACTGGTGCCTGGGGAACATCTGTCAAATGGAAGACGACAGAACCACCGCCCACCACCCAGCCTCGGGCCCCAGGGAGCTCTCGATAAGCATCCTGCCTGCTGACCAGGAGCAGCTCCTAGAAGGGGCTGCAGGTGTGGGCGCACGGCAGGTGTGCGAGGAGGGGTCCACGGTCCGCGTGACTCAGGTGGGGCGGGCCTGGGCTCACCCTGCACGTCCACGGCGTACCGCAGCACGGCCTCTCCCGCGGGGCTGCTGGCCATGCAGGTGTACAGGCCTCCGGACGCCTCCCCCAGGCTCTCCAGGTTGAGCATGCTGCCACCTGCCTCCAGCCACGTCCCGTTGCTCTCCACCACGGGCAGCCCCTCATGGTGCCAGGACAGGGTCGGGGGTGGGTGGCCTCTGGCCACACACTCCAGCCCCAAGGGTCTCCCGGCCACCGCCTTCACTAAGTGTGGCCCTTCATCAGCACCCTGGATGGTGGGCGGGACTAGGGAAGAGGCACAGGGGGCTGCTCAGGGACCAGGGTTCGACACCAGCCCTGGTTCAGCCCCTGCAGACGCCACATCACAGGATGAGCCTCCTCCCGGAAGCCTGCCCCAGGCCCCTGGCTGGAAGCACTCTCTTCCCCGATCTGTCCCTTGGCAGCACCCCTCTCCGAAACCCCTGCACCTTCGGTCCACCCCCGCTACCATCATAAGCTGAGCAATGACTGCTTTGTGCGTGTCTCCAGGAACGGCACGCAGTAGGTCTCGGCATCCATGGAACTGAAAGTGATGGGCTCCCCAGGCTCAAGATCAAAGCCACAGTTCCCACAAGTCCCCTCCCTGGCCTGCGGGAGCAGACGGGATGACTAGGGCAGAACCCAGCGCAGACGGCCGTGTTGGACAAGGGGCAGCCAAGCCGGAGGGCTTCTCACTTCCTCGTGGGGGAGGCCCCACGTGGCTCGGCCCACAGAGCCCTCACAGGGGCGTGGGACAATAATGGCCTGTGATGTGCCTGCTCTCTGCCTGGTTTGGGCTACAAGCCCCTTTGAAAATTTAATGATACGCGCACACCCATGTGCATTTCCCCGTCAGTTTCCAGGAAGCCTGCAGACCCCCAGTAAGAGTCCCCGTGCTGCATCTCGGCTCGCCCCCACGGAGGCCACACAGCCCAACTTCCCTTTCGGGCCCCGGGCTCCAGCACCCAAGCCCCCTGCATCTTTGGGGGCAGAGCTTCTGCGCTGACTCCTCACTAGGGCCAGGATGAGCCCACGGGCCTGCGTTCTGCCCTCCAGGTCTCACAGGCCCCGCTCAGGCCCCACCCCTGAGCACCTACGCACGCCTTGGCCCCTGACTGCTCTGCCGGAATCGGAGTCACGCCCCTCACTGACAGGTGGAAGCTGTGGCAGCCCACAGCCCCACCCGCCGCCCCGCTCACCCAGCTGACCCTGGCTCGCTGCACACTCCTGGCCACCCACCGTAAACCTCCAGCCTGGTGGCCTTCTCCGTGGCCCCCACGGCGTTGCTGGCCTTGCAGGTGTAGACGCCCGAGTCCGAGCCTCGGGCCCTCCCGAGCTGCAGCTGCCGGCCGCCCCTGGTGTAGGCGACCTCGGGGCTCGGGGGCAGCGGGGCCCCGTCCTTGAACCAGGTGATGTCCGGGGCGGGCACTCCTCGGGCCTCACACAGGAAGTGCACCGGGTGGCCCTCGATGGCGGCCACCTCGCTTGTCTCGTTGGAGCCCCAGATGGTGGGAGGTGCTGGGGACAGCAAAGGGGATGCTCACGAGACGCCCCTCCCTCCCCGAGGCAGCCAGCGTCCCACCCCCCAGAGTGGCATGCACATCACAAGCACTTCACGGGTCACAAGCTTTGACTGCAGGAAAGAGGTCGAGTCTGGGGACAGAGGCAGAGGCCAGCTGGGGACATGCTGACATGGAACGCAAGCCAGGCCATCGCAGCACGGGGGAGGTTGGGGGGGCATGGCTGGGCTCTGGGCCCCACCCTGCTTCTAACTGGCCATGCGACCCAGGTCGGTCACTTCCCCTCAGTCTCCCCATCTGTAAAACGAGGGGCTAAACTCAATCAGCAGCTCCCACTGTGGGTCGCAGGCCCCCAGTGGTACCGAGGTGACCCTTGGGGAGTGCAGGCACAGCATGATAACAGTGGACCGGCTGCGCCCTCCCAAGTCTCCTTCCAGCCAGATTACAACCCCGGAAGAGGATGTTTGGTCCAGCTACGGACTGGACCTTTCTAGCACTTTCTCTCCGGTGCCCTGTCCCGCAGAGAGCAACGCAGCTCAGCGCCCTCTGCAGGCGGCTCTCGCCTGAGCGCTTCCAGGTCTCCCTCTTTTTAAAGATTGTACTTAATTAATTTTAGAGAGACAGGAAGGGAGGTAGAAAGAGAGGGAGAGAAACATCACTGTGTGGTTGCCTCTCACACGCCCCCTACTGGAGACCTGGCCACACAGCCCAGGCATGTGCCCTGACAGGGAATTGAACCAGTGACCTTTCAGTTCGCAGACCAGCGCTCAGTCCACTGAGCCACACCAGCCAGGGCTTAGGGCCCTTTCTTCCAATGCATTTGACTTTACAGCTTCCTCCCGTCAAGGCCAAGTGGACCTGGCTTCCCACTTATAGTTGCCATATTGAATGTCCTTTTAAATAAACGTGCTTCAGTGTAAAGAAAGTGACTTGATTTAAAGAAAAAAGTTAAAGAAACAATCACCCCAAGTGGTATCGGGATTGGTAGAACTTGCGAAGCTGGGTCGGGACCACAGGGTTTGGGAAACGTCCATCCAGACCCCCTCTGTCCTCCCCACCAAGCTCCACCGACTGGGAGCCCGCTGCTCAGGCCCCCGTCCCTGCCCTGTCCCTTCTCCACGCAGCGGGCCGCCGAGGGAAGCTCGGCGGGCAGCCCGCAGAGGGGGCCGGGCAGGGCCTGTGCTCACTGTGGATCCTGAGCCGAAAGTCCTTCGCCTGCTGGCCGGCCGGGCTGAAGGCCACACACCGGTACCGCCCCTCATCCCCCAGGTGGCTGTTGGGGATCCTGAGAACCTGGCCGTCCTCCTGGAGCTGGACGCGCGGGTCTCCGGGGAGGACGGGCCTGGAAAGACAGTCGGGACAGGGCCAGTCGGGCGGAGGCGCTGGCGGGGGCGGGCCACACGGACGACGGGAAGGCTGAAGATTCACAGTCGCCGAAAGGTGTGAACGGGCGAAGAGGCAAAACGGGGCCAGTCCCCACGGGCATTGGAGTTCCGACACCTGCCACGACACGGACGAGCCCCGGACTGCGTGCCGAGTGAAAGGGGCCAGACACAAAGGGCCGTGCTGTGCCTGCGTGAAGCTCATGTGACATACAGGTCACCGGGGGCGGGGCGGGGCGGGGGAGTGGCTGCTAATGGGGGCGGGGTCTCCTTCCGGAGGATGAAATGTTCTGGAATAAGACTGGGGTGATGCTTGTGCTGATGCCACCAAAGGGTGGGCTTTAGGGTGGTTAGATTATGTGGGTTTTACCTAAACACCCCCAATAAAAAAAAAAAAGGAAGGCTGAGTGATGATGAGGAAACCCTGCTGGGAGAGAGCGGGGTCTCCCCTGGGTGACCCCAGGCTGGGTGGGAGGGGCCCATGATGCCCTCTGTCTGGGCCCTGGGGGCACATGCAATGCTTGGCAAGCCCCCCATCCACCAGCCCAGGCCTGGATGCCACCTCCACGCCATCCACCGGACGGGCCACTCACTGCCTGTCCTTGGTCCACTCCACCTGGGGTGCGGGGACCCCTGAGGTCCGGCACTGCAGCTTCACCTCGGCACCAGCCAGGCCCAGCACCTCCTGGGCGGCCCCGGCTCCGAGCACAGAAGGTGGGACTGGGGACAAGGGGTGGGGGTGACACTGCTCAGACCTGCAAGTCCCACCCTGGCAGAGTTGTTGCCTGCGGAGTCCCCTGGGTGTGCCCTTCCCTTCCGCCACACCCTGCCTGGGAAGCTCCCCCAAGCCCCCGGCTGCAGCAGGCCCCACCCTGGCTCCCTCGGCAGCCTGCACCGCTCTCTTGTGGCCGTGATGTGACAGTCCTTACTCAGGTAACCGACCACGTGAATGTCTCCCGTCTGCCCTGACAGCTGTGCACACACAGTGTCCCCGCTCCCCCCGGCCTGCTGGGTCAGACACATGTGGGGGCACGGGCTTCACTCACTGAGCACGAGCAGCTCGAAGTCCCTCTGGGCGGTCCCGGCCTGGTTCTCCGCCCGGCAGGAGTACAGGCCAGAGTCGCCCTCCTGGATCCTGGGAAAGTGCAGGGCCCGGGCCCCGTCCAGGAGGCGGTGGCTGCCCTCGGAGGGGATCTGGGCAGAAGAGGCAGAGGGAGCTGGTGAGCGCGGTCTGGCCGCCCACCCTCCCCCGGCAGCAGCAATAAGGACACTGAGGCCTGGGGAGCTGGGCAGTGACGGAACCTGGGGCTTCTGACTCCTGGAACAGTGCTCTGCCCCTCCCCCACCACACAGCCCCCCAGGCTTCATCACGGACCTCGGGCCTCCCCTGCCCTGAGCCCCGATACACCCCCAAAGACACCCGTCACATCTGCCTCCCACACCTTATCACAGGCAGGAACCTGCCCAGATCCCACCCACAGCCTGGAGCCCGGGGGACACCCACCAGCTGCCCGTCCTTGAACCACACGATCTCAGGGGCCGGGAAGCCATTCGCGTCACACTCCAGCGTCAGGGCCTGCCCGGCCATGCCCGACACGTTGGCCCTGCGTCCGTCCTCGCGGATGCTGGGGGGCACTGGGGACAGGGAGAGGCCGAGGAGTTCCCCCGCCCCGAGAGCCCCAGCCGCCGGGCCTGGACAGGCGGCCCCAGGTTCGGGGGGCCCTGGCTGTGCCCGGGCACTGCGCCCCTCTCTGACACTGAGTTTGCAAGATGCTGGGTGCCCGATCCAGCCAGTTCTACACTCGACCTCTCCTCGTGGTCACTGTGAGGGTCCCGAGTCGGAACCTCTGAAGGTGGGGCCCGGGTGTGTCTCTGTAACAAACTTCCCAGGCAAGCCGCTGCGGGGCACGCTGGGGCGGAGGGTGGTCGTGTGGGGGGCAAGGGCTCCCCATCCTCTGCACACAGCACCGTGGGTGGGGGTGGGGAGCTCTAGGGAGCTGGGGAAGGCCATGAGCCTCAGGTCACTTCTAGCAGGCTTCAGCGGAGGTGGGCCATCGGTGCTCGTTTTAAAATGATGTCACTACTGGGCCATTTGAAAGTCACTAATGGAGTTCCAGGTTCTTCCCCTAACACTGACTCTGTGGGGAGTCTCTCTGGGGGTGGCGGGGTGCCCACTCAACCTGCCTCTGCCCCAGTGCCCTCAAGCCCTCCCCGCCCACAGGCACCGGGGTAGCCTGCAGCTGCTCCTCCAATGAGCTTGGTACCAGCTAGAGGTGTGCGCTAGCTGCCCAGCTCGGGGGCCCCTGCTCACCGTAGACCACCAGCTTGGCTCTCCTGGACGCAGAGCCCGCCTCGTTGGTGGCCTGGCACTCGTAGTCTCCGCCGTCGGCGGGAGAGACTGAGGCCAGGAACAGAGAGCCTTCCTCCAGCACGGCCAGGCCTGGCCGGCCGAGCAGGGGCTCCGAGGACGGGCCCTTCCGCCACGTGACCTGTGGCTTGGGTGTCCCTGGCCGGGCAAAGGGAGTTATCAGCACGAACACCCAGCCCTCTGCCGCTCCACACCCACACTGTCCCCCGGGGGGTACATCGCCCACCCTCTCCACCCGAGGCTGCAGGTCCACAGCCTCCCAGTGCCCTGGGGGCCAGGGCACAGGAGCCAAGAGCTCTCAGAGCCCCCACACCCCTGGAATCGCAGCCCACCGGCACGCCCACGCCCCTGGGCCACCCTGCATTTTCCTTTCCGCTGCCACGCCCAGCTTTCTCACGGAGGGATGGGACGTTAGTGCCCTAGCTTAGGTTTCGTCACCTGTCTTCCCCACAAGGGTGGGGGTCTTCTCTTTGTCCCCTGCTGCCCCCCAGTGGCAAGCCCAGTGCCTGGCACAGAGTAGGTGCAGAGGAAGAAGGGGAGCTGGTGGGGGGCCACTCCCCCAAAGTCACAGGTCAGCATCCTCGGCACCTCCATCAGCCCCCCAACCATCTCTGCCCCTACAGTCATCGGGACTCTGCTGATCATTGCTGATACTAATCACCATCAACACCCCTCACTTCATCTGCCATCGCCCCCGCAGGGCCGGCGCCTTTGGTAGGCACACCCCCACCCCGTCTCCATCACTCTTTCAGAGGAAAGGCCGTCAGAGGGAGGGGTGGGCTCCCCCACTGGGTGGGACTGGGGTGCAGGTTCAAGATACGACACATTCAAAACACCCTGGGTGTCACCTCCTTCGGGAGCGTCCCGGCCCCCCTCTCCTCTGCACCGGCTGCTCCTCCCTCACGTGCTGGGGCCCTGTCTGCTGGCTGGGAGGAAAAGGGGGGCCCACAGCAACCCCCTCGGCGCCTCTCTGAGCAAGCTAACCCCACCCGAGGGGCCGGTTTCCTTGTAGATTCCCCTTCGGTTTCCTGCCGGAGTGTCTCGCTGCTAGGTACACGTGCACACACACACACAACACACAACACAACACACAACACGCCACACGCCCCTCCCAGCACTCTCGGCCTCCGACAGCCCCGCCCACCTTCTCCCATCCAGCCACGGCCCAGGGGACCAGGACTTCAGAGCAGCTGGCCCGGAGGACCCCGGATTGTGAACCCTGGAACTTTCCCCCCTGTTAATTACGTTACTAGTGTTCAGTTTTTTAATC
Source organism: Trachops cirrhosus (assembly GCA_028533065.1). Classification (NCBI taxonomy): domain Eukaryota; kingdom Metazoa; phylum Chordata; class Mammalia; order Chiroptera; family Phyllostomidae; genus Trachops; species Trachops cirrhosus. The sequence continues at coordinate 3,987,289 of CM052540.1, forward strand.
CAGGCTTGCAGAGGATAGACGATCCAGGGGGCACACCAGAAAGACAACCTTCCTGGCCGGTGGTGCGGAGGTTAGCTGGTGGGGGAGGGGGGGGAGGGGAAGGGAAGAAGTGCCCAAACTGGAGCTTTTCTTAGTGCAAACGCACAGACAGACAGACAGAATCTAGCCTTCAAGGGCTCTAACCACAGGGCTGCCTGCACTGGAGGGGAGATTCCGGGGGACTCAGGGCTCTCCCTGGAAACCTGCTCCCACCCCTACACCCCCATTTTACAGGGGCCACGATGGGAGCAGCAGGCCCCGTCCCGCCCAACGAGGAGGCGAGTGGGCTTCCCCACCGCAGGTACCAGGGCTCCTACGCCCCAGACCCTCCAGGCTCAGTGCTTTCTGCGTTAGCCCTCGGAGCCGTCCAAGGCCGCTGTCTGCTGGCTGCTGACTGCCAGCGCCCAACTCTGCCCACCAGGCAGCTGATGGAAAAGGGAGGTGGCCAGGGGGCAGGCGCTGGCCAGGGCAAGGCAGTGTGTTTCAGAGGGGGGCTTCGGGTATGCTGAGGAGGCTGAAGTCTAGGCCAGAGGACTCGCCCTTGAATGTGGGCGCAGTGCTGAGGTACCAAGGATGGCAGGCCCCCCGGCTAGGCTGGGCGGGTCCCACCTCTGGAGACTGTAGACCAGGTGCTTGCTGTTACCAGAGGCTGACACAAGGTGGCGCCACGACCAAGGGCCAGGCCACCAGTCCGTCCAGGTGGGGGTCCCTGCAGACCAGACCCCACGGGCAGGTTTCCACCACTCCCGCTCGGGGCCTGCCTCTACCAGCCTCTCCCTCAGTCCCAGTCCGGGGACTTTCCTGGGCCCTGTGGCCCGAGGAAGCACAGCTGAGGCCAGAACCAGCTCCCGGCTCCCGCCAGGCTTTTAGGAAGGGGCCACCTGCCCGGGACACCCAGACACCCGGCCTCCCAGACAGCGTCATCACGCGCAGGCGAGACAGCGAGTCCTCTCACCAGTCCCAGAAGAGCCACACAGAAGGAAGCAACTCAGGCGGCAGGGGTGGGGGTGGGGAACCGGCCAGGTGTGGCCAGGTATGACATTCATGCACTCATACTCATTCCCTCCCCACATTTCCCCAAGCCCTGCTCCCGGCTGGTCCCTAAAACTCAGGTGGCCTCACGGAGCCCTCAGGGCAGCCGCCCTGCATGGAGGGACTGGCACCCCCCACTGCACAGACGAGCAGACGGAGGATCAGGAAGGAAGTGTCGACTGTCCCCGGTCACACGGCCTGGGAGGGTTTGACCCTGCGCAGCTATCTGGGCCCCAAAGGGGGCCTCAGAGGGGCTGGGCTGGTTTGCCCAGGACCCACGAATCCATGCTCCGTGAGAAAGGCTGGGGTGAGGGGAGAGGCGGGGCCACCGAGCCCCCATCTACAAGGGCCCTTGGGCCTTCCTCGCTGTGTGACCTCAGGCAGGCTGCGTAACCCCTCTGGGCCTAGACTGCCCCTGATGAAAAGGAGCTAATGCTAACACCTGTCCAACAGGGTGCCGGTGGGACGAAATGCCTGGCATGGCCCCGGCTGGAAGTGAGGGCACCATCACCCACCGTGACCCACGGCGCTGCCCACAGCGTGTGACCCAGGCACGGGGAAGTGGGTGGAGGCTGCTCCCCAGCCCGCCCGTCCGGCCCAGCCTCACCTCGGGCGGGGCAGGGCAGGCTGGCGTTCTCTCCCGCCACTCTCTCCAGCAGCCCGTCGGTGTCATCGGTCCCCCAGTACGGTGGCTCTGGTGGGAGGTGACACGGCCACACTCACACCCTTGAGCCCAAAGATCGGTTCTCCCCCCAGGGCCGTGGGGAAGGCGTCCTCCCCCAGAGCCCCAGCCGGACGTAAGAGGGTGCAAGCTCCGTGCTCCGGCCCTCGGCCTCAGGGCGAGTGAGTCAGGGCCAGTGGGGCTGGCTGCCCCCCACAGCGTGCGTGGGCCCCGCAGGCTCAAGGGGCCGAGCTCGGGCTGTCACCCACTCAGGCAAACATCGCCCTTCCCTGCCGTGCCCCTCCAGCTGCTCTTTGCCAGTTTAACTTCATAACAGTTAAAACGGCCCAGACCTTTGTATGCACTGGGCCCTTTGCACACCTTCTCTCGCTGGTCTTGCATATTATCGAACCCACTTTACAGGTGAGAAAACTGAGGTCAGAGTGCAAATGACCGGCCTGCGGTCATCTAGCTGGTAAGTGGGGGAGGTGGGCTGGAGCGCACGCCCTGCTCTTCGGTCACTTTCCCACGGAGCCTTCTGTCCACCCGAGGACAAGGTGCCACGGGGCTGACAAAGGCCGCCCGACACCTCAGTGGCTGGGGGCTGGGAGGAGGGCAGGGGCCAAGCAGGCCCAGGGCCCCAAGAGCAGACAGGCCCCGCGGACGCCCAGGCTGCGGCTGGGAAGGTGGGAGCGGGGAGTTCCGGGGCTCAGGACTCACCCAGCACCTTGAGCTCCAGCTCCCAGGAGGCCACCCCGGCGCCATTGGAGGCCTCACAGCGGTACACGCCGGCATCGGAGGCTCGAATGGCTGCAAAATGGACGGAGCCCTCGGGCCCCCCGCCCCGCAGGGCCGCCCCGTCCTTGGACCAGTTCAGCCTGGGCGGTGGGGTGCCCTCGGCCACGCAGTTCAAGTCCAGCGCTTCCCCCGCCAGGGCCTTCAGGACCCGAGGGCCCGGCTGCACCTGCGGGGGGACTGACAGGGCGATGGGGAGGGGCTCAAGGCAGGGTCCTGGGTGAGGGGGTCCCAGAGCCCAGACCTGTGAAGCAGACTCCCCCCACTCCTCACCCCCACCCACCCCTGCAGCCCTATCCACTCCCCACCTCCCACCCCCACCCCAGGCCCAAGTGCACCCAACACCATTTGATAACCACCAACTGGGAAATCTGTTAGTGCCAGATGGGGAAACTGAGGCCCAGGGGCGGCGGGACTGCCTCAGGGTGGATGGCGCAGTGAGGGGGCGGCAGGCGCAGAGGAGGAGGTTCTGCCCCTTGCGGCCACAGGACCCCACACGGCTGGAGCCTCGGCTTCCCCTCCTCACAGTCCCCAGGGGATGGAAACAGCAGCTCTGGCCCGGCCCCCGGCGATGCCCTGCGTGTGGTAGCCGGTCGCTGCTGTCACTCGTCCCCACCTCTCCCCGGCTGAGCTCAGGGAGGCTGGTGGTGGTCGGTTCTGTCTCCTGAGTGTTTTCAAGTGACAGTCCCGCCCTCCTTCTCATTGTGTCCTTCCCAGGGCCAGGTCGGGCCACACCCATTTGTGGGTGAGGAGATGAGGCTCTCAAAGGCTCCGTGACTTGGCCAGAGTCCCCCACTGCCTCGGCCAGAGCGGCCCCAACCCTTGGTCTGTGAGACCCGGAGCCCAGGCAGCCTCCTGGGCCCCACGGGCCGCCCTGCTCTGGGTACTGACGGGAGACGGGGACAAGTGTCCTGGGCCTGAGGGGGAAGCTGAGGAACACCCACTTGCTTCCCAGCTTTGGAGGAAGAGCCCGGGAAAAAAAAAATCTCCTGGGCAGAGAGCAGCCCCGTGGCCCAGGGCATGAGGTGTGCGGGTCTCATCCACGCCCTGTCCAGGCCCCCCCACACTCGCCGAAAACAATCACAGCTTCCACTAGGCTGAGCGCCTGACGTCATCAATACCCCTTCTGACAGCTGTGGCATGCACATTTTACAGAGAAGGACACAAAGGCTCAGAGAGGCCAAGCAGCTGGCCTGAGGTCACACAGCTCGTGGGTGGCAGAGCCTGGCTTCAGCCCAGCCCAGCCCAGCCCTGCCCATTGCCCTGCCCCCTGCTGCCTCATCTCTCTCCTGGGCTCAGAAACCTCATTGAGCCTTGGGGCCCCTCCCCCACTGAGCGTCAGCCCACCCCCCTGTAAAGTGGGGAGTTCTCATAGATCAGGGCCAGCTTCTTCTGTCAAGGACCAGAGAGCAAAAATTTTAGGCTCTGCAGACCAGACGGCCTCTGTGTCAGCTGCCCGACTCTGCCCTCTGGCGTGAAAGCAGCCACGGACAACAGGTACAGGAATGCCAACAAAACTTGTACTGACGGACGCTGGAGCTAGAATTTCATGCAATTTCCACACGTCACAAAATAGCGTCTTTCCCCCACTTACAAACACAGACCCCATCCTCCACTGCGAGCCATGTGAAAGCGGGAGGCGGGCCGGACGTGGCCTGAGGGCCTTGGGTGGCTGGCACCCCGACCCCCACTATGACTCCTCGGGCTCAGGGGGACAGATGACACGCCCCCTGCCTCGTAGGTGGTGCGACTCCACCGCTGGCTTCTGCGAATGGGGCCCAGGCCACCAGATGGGCTGGGAACCAGAATCCCTTCGTGGGTCCCTCTCACAACCCCCAGGTCCCCACTGCCTCAGGCCCCTGCTGGGCCCCGCCCTCTGTGCTCACGGGGCCTCTGAACAGCATCTCCAGGCCCCAACCACCTGGGACAGGAGAAGGGGAGAGAGGAGGGAGGGAGGGAGACTCATCTCCAGACAGACAGGAAGTGGGAATGACAGGGGCAGTGCTGGGGACCCCAGGAAGAGGAGACAGAGCTGGCAGGCCCGCCTCTGGGGAGGGACACCGGGAAGGCCTGAAGGACAGGGGCAGGTCGATGGGTGTGGCGGGAGCCACCAGCGGGGCCCTACCTTGCACCCCAAGGACGTAGTGTCGGGAGGCCGACCCGGCGGGGTTACTGGCTCTGCATGCGTAGAGGCCGCTGTCCCCGGCCTGGGCCTGGGCCAGACGCAGGGATCCCGACGGGAGAAGGTGATACCTGCAGGGGAGTGGAGCGCTGGTGAGACCCCCACCCACCCCAGGCCTCGAGACCCAACTCAAACCCGCCACCTCCCCCAGGAAGCCTGCCGGGACTAAAGCAGTGCCGCCACCCTTCACTCCTCCTCCCGCCCTACCTCCACTTCCCTGAGCTGCCAGGCCCAGCCCAGGTCCCACCCTGGCCACTGAAACAGAGAGCACTGAATTAGGAGTCCGGTTCAAGTCGAGGCTTTGAGCCTTTCCTAGCTGGATGAGGAAAGTCCCTCCCCTCCATGGAGCCCCCATTCCCTCATCTGTAACGTGGACACACTAAGAGGGACCAGGACTGGCGAACAGATCCCCCGGCCCCCGTGGGCTCAGCCCAGCACCTGCTGCCTCCCCTTCTCCAACGCACACATGTGCCGTTCCCCGACCCTCCCCAGATGGGGGGGATGAGGCTCCATTTGGAGGCCCTTCCCGGGGCTTTGGGGAGAACCTGCCAGCCCGAGGCCCCTGTGTCTAAGGGCCAGGGCGAGCCGCGCCCCAGATCCAGGGTTCTGCGGTGGCCCGTCCAGCCCAGTGCAGGGCCCCTGGGGGGAAGCCGGGGAGGCCCATCAGTGCCCTCCCGCATCCAGCCCACCTTGCTGAGTCACCTAGCCCCACCCCACAGGGGTCCGGGACCCCCAGCCAGGCCTGTGCAGCTGGGCCGGACCCTGGGGGCCCTTGCAGACATGGCGTCACCACCACATGTGCTGGCTCCTCGAAGCCCCTGACCCCAGAGAGGACAGCTGCGGCCACTGGCCCCGGCAGGCTCCGAGTGCTGGTGGCCTGCTAGGGGGTAGGGACTCCGAGCGCCAACCCCCCTCCTGTGCTCACCGGGCTACAGCCAGGCTCTGGAACCCCGCAGGCCTAGGCTCCAGGCCTGGTCCCCACTCCCACTTCTGCTGAGCCTGTTTCCTCCCCCCACCTCCCGGGCGGCTGCAAGCAAAGTGCTGGACGTATGCTCCTCAGACAGGTCACTCACGGGGCAGTTCACACTCTGTGTGGCCGTGGGTCACTTGTTTGCCCTGCAGGGCCCCGTGGCCCAGGTGTAAAGTGCGGGAGCAACCCTTGGTCCAGCCATGCCCCTCCCCCGGTTTGCCTGGAGCGGCCGGCAGGGGCAAGTTCTCCGAGGTCAGTTGTAAGTGACGCGCTGGGCAGTGGACCGGGCCACCTAGAGCGCTGGGCCTCGCTGCGCGGGGCTGGGCCGGCACGTACCCTCTGCGCCCCAGATGTCTCCCCTGGAACGCGGCGCCAGCAGCGGGGCTCACGCCCCTCTCACGCTGTGCAGACGGCTGAATGACCTCATTCACAGCCCCGCGCCCCGAGCAGGGTAGCACTCAGCCGAGGTCAGCTGTTACCACGGTGACAGCAGTGCATCCATAAACAATACGTGATGCAGTTTTGTCCGGTTTAAAACACATAAATGGCATCATGGGTACGTGTGGTCTAATGAATCCATTTCCACTGCTTGGAGTATCCCCTGGTGTGACCACACCACGACTGATTTATCTCGTCTCCTTCTGGTGGACGTTTAAACATTTGTGTTTTTTTCTTTCCTTCCTTCCACCGCTCCTTCATTCTCGTCTTCCTTCCTATCACTGCCAGAGCTCTCTGCACAGAGCTGTGTGGCTCGTGCCCCCACGCACAGCAGCTGGGGCCCCGAGCCCCAGACGGAACACCATCAGCTCTTGCAGGGAGAGGCCCCACTGTTCAGATTGCAGGGCCGGGCCCTCGTCAGAACTGCCTGTCTGTGTGTGAACACGCAGACCCCCGGCCCCGCCCAGAGACTGATGGGGGGCAGGAATGGGGTTCTTGGAGGCCTCAGGTGGCTCTGAGACAGGCGGTCGGGGGACCACCCCTGCGGAGCACAGCCCAGGGACACAGGGAGTGTTCCCACCCTGAGAAGCAGACAGCAGAGCAGAAGGGAGTGGGGCTGTGACAGCAAGGGCCCCGGCGGGAACCACCCTTCCGCCTCTTACGGGCTGACCTTGGGCCAAGGGCTGCACCTCCCTGAGCCGTCGTGTCCTCATCGGGAGTCACAGGAGATGGCGAGCACCAAGTGACATGACGCACGCAAAGCCTACGGTGCCCAGGACGTAGTAAGTGCTCGATAAACTCACAGCCCTGCTCTTGGTAGGAAGCCCCGCCCACGGTGTCTGGGCGCTCGGCCCCAGTCTGCAGTGAGCCCAGCAGCCCTGAGCAGGTCCAAAGTGGGGGAGAAAGCCTGCAAGGTCCCGTGTTCGTCCCAGGGACAGGTGAGCACCTCCCATGCGTGGCCCCACTCCCTCCACGTGGCATTTCTCTTTATGTTTTAAGCCGAATAACACTGACACCCCCCTAACAAGGGCCAAATCCCTTAGCGGCTGGAGCACACAGAGTCTCTCGTGGGGCAGGGACGCAGTTCGCTCTAGCAAACCTCAGCTGGCAAAGCAGGGACGCGTGGGTCCTGAAAAGAGGCCCAGGCTGCGAAACAGCTCTGGATGTGCGGTCCAATGACTGCTACGGCCATGCTGTGCGGCTCCGAACCCAGCTGCTTTGTACTCAGGCAGCTCCGGACTCCTTCGTCCCAGAGGTTGCCTTCTGCGACCTTGAAGACCACAGAACCCCTTGCTTCCTCCCTCACCAAGCCCCTGAAAGGAACAGGAACTGCCTGTTCACCTGGATATCGCCTGCTCAAACCTCAGGACTTAGACATCACCTCCTCCAGGAAGGCTGCCATGATGCCCCAAGGCTGGTAGGTGCAGCCTATGAATTCCCACAGCTGCCTCCACTTTCCCCCATCGCAACTGGCTTGTGACCCAGCTCCCCCTCCACGTTCCCAGAAACTCGGGCAGGTGTGGGGGCTGCAGCCCAGGGGTGGGGCCAGGGGCCAGGGAGAAGTGGAAAGAAGTCAGGAGCACAGTGCTGCTGTGTGCGTATGGCGTAATCGGCAGCAGCTGTCCTCCGTGGCGGCACGAGTGTCCAGATGGCTCAGTGTGGCGCCCAGATTCTCGGGGAATTTCCTGTTTATGACAGCCACTGGGCCTCGGCCTTCGCTGGCTGTCAGCTCCAACATTCACACAACCACGCAGATTGGGGGGGTGTCCCTCTGGGTCTACGAGCCCCAAGGGGGACCCACCTGCTCAGAGGGACCAAAAGGCACCTGGTAGAAAGTGCTCAGAGTGACGCGGACCCCCAGGCCACACTGTCCGCCTCGCTCTCAGCACTGCCTTCTCACTTGGGTCCCCATTCCGGCTCCCTCCTCATCCTTCATGGCTCAGGTAAGCCAGCCCGCCCCCAGTTGCAGGCTCCTACAGCCGTTATGGCACTTATCACACCTGCGGCCACCTGTCACGTCCAGGTGGCTCGGTGAGGGGAGTGGCCAGGTGTGCTCAGGTCCCTGCCGTGTCCCAGCCCGGAAGCACAGGTCCTGACGCACAGCAGGTGCTCAGTACGTATCTGGCAGAAATCCCAGGGGCCGTGCCCACACAGCCCCTTCCCACCTGCGCTCACGCTGTCTCCGCCCCCACCTGGGGGCACGCTCCCGCCCCCCAGACTCCTCCACGGCAGCCAGGCTCTTGCTCTTCCATGGAGCCGCCCCTGGCTCTGAGCTGCACGGGGCCCAGCTCAGCCGACTGCTCATCCACTCCTCCATTCCTTCATTCCTCAGACGGAGAGGGGGTCGAGGAAATGCTCCTGTCCTCGGATTGCCCCAGCCAGCTGGCTTGTCTGCGCCGAGCGCCTCTGGCTGTGTTCTGTGTTGTTTGTCCCACTGTCCCCGTTTCCAGCGGACCCTCCATCAACCTCACCCCCAGGGCACAGACGCTTCCAGGAGGATCCGGGTTGTGGATGCACAGCCGTCCCCAGTCACCCAGCCCGCCACAGACACCCACCCCGTGCCCATGTCTGCTGGGGCCGGGTCAGAGCCTGCGTCGGGCAAGGACCTGCACCCACCCACGGCCACCCTGACCCTCCTCTCCTTGCCGGGGCCTGGCCTGCACCAGACCCCCGTGAGGGAGCCCCGCATGGGAAAGTGGAGCTGGAGAATTCAGGCAGCGGGCCGATAGCCACCGGGTGACAGCACAGGAGAAGAGGGAGAAGGTGCTGTCTCCCGGAGACACGCACTGAGCCGTGCCAACCAGGGTGGCTGTCGGCTGGAGGGGCTCGTCCTGTGTGCCGCCTACCGCAGGGCACCCTCACGCACACGCTAGCCCGCAGCTCCCAACGCCCACACCTGCACGGCCCACCGGTGTCGCCCGGTTTGCAGAGGCTTCGCGGCCACCCAGCTGGTCGGGGCGGGCCTGGGACGCGCCCTGCGCTCTGCTCCCGCCCTGCCAACCACTGCGGTGACCTAAATGGTTCTCTCGGAAGCTTAATCCACTGCAGAGCTTTCCAGAAAGAGAGCCACTGGCCACAGGCTGGCAAGGCCGAGACCTCAAAGCTGCCAGGCCGGCAAGCGACAAGGGGCTGCGAGGACCCACCAAGGTGAAGACCCCCAAGGGTCTTCACAACCCCTGGGCTGTGCCTGCCAGGCAGTGAGCGGGCAGCTTTCTTCCCAGGCCACCGGAACCCCAGCTGCAGCCCCACCGCTGGCCCCGGGGTAACTGGGCCGGAGAGGGGCTGGGGTGCCGACTACCCACTCCTCGGCAGCTGTCCCCTCCCCTCCCCTCCGATGCAGCTGAATTTGGCCCCCGCATGGGACCCTGGCGGGCTGCCGCCGGGAGCCTGAGCCGGGCCAGGAGTGCTAGCAGCTGCCCCGGCTACACATCAGAGCCGCAAACAAACACTGTTGCCTGGAAACACGCCTCGCCCCAGCCTTCCCGGGTGGGATCACGGACCAGGGCCGCGGGCGCACTCTGGCCACCACCGCCTGTCCAGCCCTTTCATTCCTCAGACACGAAGACTGAGGCTCAGAGCGGGGCAGGGTCTTGCTCAGGCTCACTCCGTGCATGGGGGCAAGGCTGGGAAGCCTTTGACCCTGACCCCTTGTGGCCTCTCTCTGCGACGTGGGTCCCGCACAGTCCTGGGCACACGAGTAGCTCGAGAAACCCCGCTGCCTTCAGCTGTGAATTCATAGCTCACACAGGCTTTCCACGGAGAGCTGTTCGAGAGGGTCAGGAGGACCCAGTGACCGTTCCCACCCTGACTCAGCCGTTTGCCACGGGACTGTCCCCCAGGGGAATGACCAGGAGATAAAGACAAGCATTTGCGCGGAGACGCGCCAACGGCCCCGTTTATTACCGCCGAAAACTGGCCCCAGCGCTCACGCCTCAGAGCCGCCGCTTAGCAACAACGAGAGACAAACGCCCTGGAATGTTGCGCTGTCCTTCAAATGAAAAGCCAGTGACAGGGCCAGGATGAATCAAGGAAGTGGGTCAGGGGAGGAAAGTGTCCGTGGCCAGTGCAGGACAGAAGGTGCACCAAGCTGAGTTCCACAGAAGCGTTTACACGAAAAGCTGCAGAGGGCCGTGCGCACCGCCGGGGCTGGACGGCGGCGTGGCCACTCAGACCCCAGGGGCCTTCTTTCCACTGGGACCTCCCGACTCGGGGGCCACGGATCCCTGAGCGCCCAGAGGGTTCCCTAGACCCTCCAGAGACCTGCCTGGCGTGGGCCCACACACCTGCCATGTGCATGTCCGTGGGTATCCGTGTGCACACCTGTGTGTATCTGTGCACGTCTGTGCACGTGGGAGCGTGTGGCGGGCCCAGCCCCGGGAGTGGAAGGCCAGGACCCCAGCTCCCCCGCCCCACGGGCTTCTGTTCCACCCTCAGCCGCCGGGCATGACGCGCTCCTGCACCCGCCTGCACGTCCCCTGGCAGCCGAGGACCAGCCCTGCCCACAGGGACATGGAGGATGCCTCAGAGGCTGGGCCACATCGTGGTTCTCAGCCTGACTACACCGAAGAGTTAGCAGGGACGGCAGGAAGGAGCCACCACGGATGAGGGGGCAGCTCAACCAGGTGGGGGGAGCACAGCCTAGCCGAGAGGAAAGAAGAGTGGGCAGCTGGCACCTCCCATCGAGAGGGGGTGCCCCGGAGCCCCTCCCACTCCCCATGGCAAGTTCGCCAACTTCCAGAATGCAGCTCCAGCGGAGGAGCGTGGGGACGGCCTCGGGGAAGGAGAAGGAGAGGGGGGACCAGAAGAGCAGGCCGACCCCCCACCCCATGCCTGTGCCACGCCCCCCCTCAGGGTGTGTTTTCCAGGGGTTCCTACTCTCTGTTTTCTGGGTGAAAGGCCCAGAGACCATGGGGAGCTGGGGAGCTGGGAGCCGGGGAGCCACGTCGGTGGGAAGGCTGCGCTGGGCCCGTGTGGGAAGCTGCCTGACAGCTGCCGGGCGCTCCACACAGACGGGACGGGGAGGCCCGGGAACCAGGGGCGCAGAGCCTGTGAAGGGCGCTTACGTGCGGTTTAAATGCAACCCAAAGTCGGCAACGTTACCCACAGTCGCCAGCAACCGGGAACCCAAACGCTCCCCCGCTGGTGGCTGGATCGGCAAAGGCGGTCTGCCCACTCGGTGGGGCAGGACCCAGCCACGAAAGGGGATGGAGTGCCGACACACACTGCAACGTGGGTGAACCTAAAACCACGACCGATGCCCCGTGAACGGGGCCACACGCAGTGTGATCCCATCCACATGAAACGTCCAGAAAAGACACAGATCCAAAGACAGAAAGCGGACTGGTGGTCGCCAGGGGCTGGGCTGGGCTCGGGGCGGGGCAGGAATGGGAAGAGACTGCCCATTAATATGGGGGCTTACGGGGTGGGGGGGGGGCGCTGGAAGTGTTCTGAAACTGATGGTGGTGATGAACACACGCCTCCGAATATACTGCAAACTCAGAACTGTACAGCATGTGAATCCTGAAACAGTGGACGAGAACCAGATCGGATAACAGATGGGTTCGTTTTTAAAAGCTGCAAACGAGGCTCCGGTTCCTGAACAGCAGCAGACAGATGTGGTCCCGAGGAGCGATTTACGACGCACGAGGCTCGCGCATCCATCACTGCGTCGCACGAACACCGTTGACACAGAGTCCACTTTGCAGACGGAGACCCGAGGCCACAGGAGCACGACAGACCCAGCTGGGCTGGAGCTCCTCCGCCCAGCTCCGCCCCCGGGCCGCTTCTCCCTCTCATTTAGATAAACCCCCGGAATCTCATAAATCTCGGAGAAAGCTAGAAGCCAGCGAGAAGCGCGGAGGGCGGGGGAGCAGGAACAGAGCAAAACTTAAGGATTGCAAAAGCGGCGCTCACGGATTGATGACTCCCCTCGGACCTGTCTCCATGCATCACAACAAGAAGGGGTGAACAAAGGGGAAATGCGGCCCCCATTTCAGCAAGAGTCCTAAACAAATAAGCACCTGGCCGCCGGCCACCCCCTCCCAGCCATGCCCGACCCCCAGCCAAGGGGCTAGGACCAGGCTTTCTGGGAACAGATGTGGGCTCCCCCAGCTCCCACCCCGACCCCCTGCAGGACTCGGAGCTGCAGGGACACCCACAGGGCCCAAGGTGGGGGCGCTGCAGACCGAGCCGGGCCACGGGCCCCCGCTGCACTCCGAGGCACAGGCGCCGAGGACTGGGAGGACTCACCAAACAGATGTTCTGGGATGCAGAGACCACGTGTGGGTGTCGGGGGTGGGGGCTGCACAGAACTCCCCAGTCTGGAACGTCTCAAAGGCCGCGCCAGCACTGATGTCACCGGCCAGAGCTGCAGCCGTCCTCCCCCACCCCCGTGGGTCAAGGGCCCCGGAGCTTCGAGGCTCTCTTGTCTGGAACCACCCCCACCCCCTGTCTGGGGGGGTGCGGCCTGGCTTTGAAGGACACCCCAGCCGGCTGCCTTCCACTCCCAGGACACGTGACAGTTTGGGAGAAGCTGAGTCAGAAAGCCCAGCCGCCAGACACGTGGGCCGCGGAGCGGGCGAGGACCGAGCAAGGACCGAGCCCACGTCGCGGTCAGGATGCCGACCCAGCCTCGGCGCTGCGCTTTGCAGCTGGGGGGCCGTGAGCAGCTCGCCCCGGCTCTCTGAGCCTCGGCTCGGCTCAGGCAACACCGGCTGCCGTGCAGGTAGCAGCTGGAGCCCGTGTGCACGGCCCAGCAGCAGGGCGGGAAACGCCGGGGCCTGTGATCCCCAAAGGGTCTCACCCTGGGCGTCCGTGGCCCCTCTAGAGGTCCACGCAGAGGCTTCGGGGGACCCAGGGACAAAGGCACTGTGCACACAGGTGAACGCACAGGCCCTAGGAGCATCCACGGGGTCCCCACACCCCCTGGGCCACCGGCCGCCTGAGGCTGGTTTTCCCCTAAACCCCAAGCTCTTCCCCTTCTCCAGGCCGAGGCCATGAATTGGGGTTACCTGTCCGTGACGGCCGGCACAGGGCGGAAGTCCTTGGTCCAGGTGACCAATGGGGGTGGGGAGCCTTGGGCCTCACAGTCCAAGGTCACCTCATCACCGGCCTTGGCTGTGACTCTCAGGGGCTGGTCTGTATCGTGTGAGAAATTCGTGTGGATCCTGGGCTTGGCTGTTGGTAGAAACAGGCAGAAACTACCAGTAGGTCCAGGAGCCACAGGACGGGCCCTGAGGGGACCAGGACAGCACCCCCAGGAAGCTGAGGCGGTACCGCCACCCAGGAGGTGTGGAGGTGGGTGCGGCTCCATCGTGACGGGAGGGTGCCGGTTCTGGGGTGGGCTCGGACCCGCTGGTTCCCCAGTACCCCCGTGCTGTGGCGGCGCTGACACGGCTGCCCCTGTCCCCACGTCTACGCCCCTCTGGCTTCTCCTCACCTGCTGTTCCTTCCCTGAGGACACTGGGGCAGCTTCTCTCCTCCTCCTCCTCTCTATACCCGGTCCCCCGTGATCATCCCACTTAGTCCCAGGACTTCAGCCACCAGGCGACACCCAGTGTCCCTCTGGCCTTCCCCGACTCCATCGGGGGGCTGTACTAATCTGTGCCCACCACCTCGCTCTCCTGTCAAGTGGGAGGCTCCTGGTGGCAGAGACTACCCGAACCCCTCCTTCCTTATGGCCCCCACATTTCCAGCCGGGCACTCCTACGTTGAAGGCACCCAGTCTGAGTCCGAGCACCAACAACTGAACAAGCCAGTCAGCTGGGGACAGTGAGACCCACGGGCCCGCACATGTGTCCCTGCACACCCTGTGTCAGAGGGGTACAAGTGTACGGGCCATGGGCGCATGTGACGGAAGACGGGCTTATGTCTGCTCACTCATCCATGCAGCTCTGAGTGCCAGCTCTGGGGTGACCGCTGGACAGGGCAGTGAGGAAGGGTACCACCCCTGCGCCCCGCACATAGGGCCCAGAGGGAACCCTGGTGGCAAACAGCTCACACGCAGTTACTTATTTGATCAGAGTTGTGACGGGCGTCCCAAAGGGGACACTCCGCCCTCCGAAGCAAGGCGACTGGACGCAGCCTGGGGCATCGGGGGGCTGGCATCTGATGGACGGGAGAGATGCGGGACTCCGGCTGGGCCCAGAGGTGGGGAAGGGCATTCTAACCAGCGGTAACCACACGTGCCAAAGCCCTGAGGCCGTGGCCTTGGAACAGGAAGTTTCTCTGAAAGGAAGTCAGAGGGTCTGGGGCACCAAGAATCGGGGGGCAGGGCTGGCGAGGGGCCTGCTGAGGGGGGTTCAGTGTAGGGCTGTGTGGCTCCAGCCCGTTGGTGTGATGCCTCCCCACCCCCGGCAGCTGCACGGGGCTGAGACAGGGAAACACGGAGACCACTTGACTTCACACGGGAAGAATTTAGAGGCGGGGTCGACCAGGGCACAGGGAGGTGCAGGCGAGGTCAGCGGGTCCAGGCCCCTGCTGAGCCCCCAGGACCCGGCAGCCAGCACTCACTGTTGACAGACAGCCGCATCTCCTGGCTCGAGAAGCCCACGGTGTTGGTGGCCGTGCAGATGTAGGCCCCCGCGTCCCGGGTGGACGGCCGGGCGATGACCAAGGTGCCATCCTCGCTCACGTTGTGGTGGGGACCGCCGGAGGTGAGGGCATTGCTCTCCTGTGGCACAGTCACAGCTGACACGGGCAGAGCCCACACCCCAGGGCGATGTGGCATCACACCCCCCCCCACGAGGCGCTGGGCCTGCCCCTGTTACACTCAGTGGTGACAAGCTCTGCCTACCTTGGTCCAGGTGATGGCGGGGGCGGGGACTCCAGAGGCGACACAGGGGAGAGAGGCTGGAACCCCTTCATTGGTGACGTGGTGGGTGGCGGGGGACTGGATTCTAGGTGGCACTTGTGAAAACAAACCAGCTTCGTCAACCAAACTTCACGGCGACAATTACTCACAACGGCAAAAAGGTGGAAACAATTTAAACATCCGTCAACGGATGATGGACAAGCATCACGTGGTGTGTGCATGGGGAACAGCGTCCAGCCGTAGCAGGGAGGGAAAATCGGGCACGGACGGGCCTTGGAACCGTGATGCCGAGTGCAATGAGCCAGCACAGGAGGACACATTCTGCCCCACGTCACTCATCTGCGGCGCCTGGAACAGGCGAATCCAGAGACAGCACGCAGCGTGCTGGCCCGGGCGCTGGGGAAGGATGGGCGTCGGGGTTTCACGGGGACAGAGTGGAGTTTGGGAAAGTGGGAGAGTTGGAACGTTCTGGAGACGGATAGAGGTGGTTATGCAACCATGTGAAGGTCCTTAATGCCACTGGATTGCACCCTTATTAAAAATAATTAAAATGGTAAACTCTCTGTTCTGAATATTGCACCACAAGTGGAAAAAAAAACATTTCAACAGTGGAGGACAAAGCACAGAGTACCCTCAGCAGCCCCCGCTCAAGTTCAGAGGGCAGCTGCGCCTGGGCGCCCGCCCGGCCCTCCCCGTGACCGGGGACTCGGGAAAGACCACTCCATCCCTTGGCACCCATATTCCTTGATCAGCAAGAAAAGCTACGTGACCCCGATCTGTTGCCCACTCGCTGGGGATGGCCAGATAAGACACAGCAGAAAACAGTCACAGCGCAAGTCCACGTGGAGACAGCGCTGCATCCCTCCCGGCACCACCCAGCGCCCTGGCAGGCGGAGACGGGTCTCCGAGGAGCATGCGGAGTCGGGAGGGGAGCCAGGACCTCGGAGTGGTTCATGTGCCCTGCCGAAGAGGCCGGGCCATCGCAGCAGGCCCTCGGGTAACGGTTTGCTGACCTGTGACCCGGAGCAGTCGCTCCTCACCTTGGAGCCTCAGCTTCCTGAACCCCAGAAGGGAGTCTCTCAAAGCCCACGCCCTGGAGCAGTTACGAGAATGAAGCCAGGTCTCTGTGGGGCCTGCGCCCAGCCTCTGACCACCACTGGGGTTGTGGGGAGACGAGACCCTGGGCTCTACACCCAGCCTCCTCCTGCACTTCAGTTCCCCCTAAAAAATGGGCAAGAGTGTGTATCCCCCTTGGGGGTTTTACGAAACAAAATATTTTAAAAAGATAGCGTTAACATACTTGGTCAAGGACGAACTATAATCAAACTTTCTTTAAACTCCTCAACTTCCGTTAAAAAGAACTGTGGGACCTGGGTGGAGAGGTGCTGTGAGTGAGTGGGAGAGTAACTGGATGAAGCACACGAAAAGCCCTACAAGCAGGCACTCCCCCGGACTCGAAGCTCAGCTCCACGCTGAGGGGTTTCTCCTGAGGAAGGACCGGTGACATGGGCGACGGTGGGGGCACCGGGCCTCCCTCCCCGGGGCGTCCCTGCGAGGGGACAGGTCAGACACTCGCGGCCCATCCGAGCAGCGTGCGCAGCCTTAAACCGATGCTTCTGGGAGTTTCCTGACGGAAGACGGTCACGGACACAGGGCGGTGGGACACTCCCGGGCTGCAGACGGGGGCATGGCCTGCGGCCCCCGCTGGTTCTAAAACACATACGGGCTCGTGCTTACAAAGAATTTGTAGACTGATGGATAGAAACGCAGACGCGTATATAAGTGGTATAAAAATACATAACATATTATACACAATGTATTATGTACGAGTGCGTGTGTGCAAGCTCACAGGTGTGTACAGAATAAAGATACACACCAAGAGGTAAAGTTATTCAGGTTCTTCTTAGCTGTTAGTGTTACGGGAGTATTTTTTACTTGCCTGTCCGATCTCTAAATTTCCTACAGTGATTACGACTCGTGCAAGTTTCTCTTTAAACAAAGGTATTCAAGATCGAGTTCCCGCACACGCCTTCCCCCATCCCGGCCATCCTCGGCCCCACCCCACAGCCTTGGGGCCGTGGGACTCACCGTGGACCACCAGCTCCACATCCCTGCGCTGGGAGCCGGCCGTGTTGGCGACCACGCAGCTGTACTTCCCCGCGTCCTCCTGCAGCGCCCGGTCCAGGTGGAGGCTGCCGTCAGCTCGGACAGAATGCCGGCTGCCAGGCGGGAGCTGGGGAGGACGAGGAAGTGCCAGGTTGGACCCCCGGCCCCCTTCAGAACCAGCTAAGAGAGAGCCCCAGAGATGCCCGGCCAGCAGGGTGCAGGCTGGACAGGCAGAAGGTGGGGGAGCGAGTGGGGGGTGGGGGGTGAGGCCATGACTGCCCAGCCCCCGCCCGTTCCCTAAGATTCCTCACCCCCACAGACCCTTACAGTGAGGTGGGCCTGACCCCCAGCATGCCCCCACCCCACTCGCCACGCCAACTGGACAGGGCAAGACGCCTGACCCCAGCCGGGTCGGAGGAGCCTCTCCTGGGAG
Source organism: Trachops cirrhosus (assembly GCA_028533065.1). Taxonomy (NCBI): domain Eukaryota; kingdom Metazoa; phylum Chordata; class Mammalia; order Chiroptera; family Phyllostomidae; genus Trachops; species Trachops cirrhosus. The sequence continues at coordinate 4,004,757 of CM052540.1, forward strand.
CGCAGGGCTGAGGCCTCCTGAAGAGGGGCTGGAGCCCCGAGGCCCCGCCACCCCAAGGCCCCAGAAAGAGAAGAGAAACGCCCAGAGCAGAGGCATGGCCACTTCAGATGGGGTGCCAGTGAGAGAAGCAGGGAGAGCAGCTCCTGGTGGCCACCGGGGCCCCGTGAGCATCGGGGTGGCAGGCGACACTGATCCAGACGGGCCTGGGGCGCCCTCCAGAAAGCCAGAGCGGGCCGGGCCCTTCCTGTGGCCTCCCCGTCCCTGTCCTGGGCGCCTGGCTGCACACTCCGCTCCTGGACGTTGCGGCACCAGGCCATTTGGAGCCGAGCGAGCTGGAGGGCCGTTCTACTCCTGGCACACGGCAGCTGCGCAGGCAAGGGACCTGGCGTGCCCACTGAGCACAGACAGGCCTGTCCCGGCACCGGTGAGGCCCAGGGCCACTCCTTCCCACGTGCCCCCGACTCGGGAAGAGTGCTCACCACCCAGCCCCACTCCCGCCCACGGCCGGCCGCAGGTCACGTCTAACTACACGGGCTGACCGTGAGTCACTGTTGCAACCAGTGTCCGCAACGCATGCACGCTGCACAGCCCCACGGCTGGGACAACGGTGCCCGGACCAGGCAGCAGGGACAGAAAGACGGCCACACAGTCACTGCCTCCCCAGGTGTCTCCAGTGCTTTGAAGTAAAATGGGGGTGAGGGCGCCTCCTTCTGGCCTCGAGGGCACAAGGACTCCCAGCATGTCTGCAGGCAGGGCAGAAGGATCGAGGGAGAGGTGACGAAGGAGTGGACAGGAGCGGGGAAGAGAAGAAAACAGGGGAGCAGCCCTGTGCTCAGGGACGAAGCAGCCGCCACACTGGGCCGCTGGGCAGGTGTTACCGTGCCTGGGTCAGAGCCGAGCCCGGAGCCAGGACGGGGTGACAGGCGCACAGCATCCGAGCCCCCAGCACACCCCTGCTCCCAGACCTCAGCACTGAGAGGGGCCAGACCCTCCCACTGAGCTCCAGGGGGCCGGCTGCCCCACCAGCCTTGGCCGGACCTTCCAGGGGGTGACGCTCTCAGCACATCATCAGAGAAGGTTCTCGGAAGAGGCAGGAAAGAGACGGGGGAAGGAAGAGGATATTCCAAACCAGGGGCACAGCAAAGTGGAGGCCAAGGTGTGAATGGGACAGCCCCCTCGGTCGCCCAGCACCACCGCCCGCCGCACCGGGAGGAGCCCGCACTCACCGGCCGACCGGCCTTGAGCCAGCGCCTCTCCGGGAACGGCCTTCCGGCCAGGATGATGCAGGGCAGGGACACGGGCTGCCTCTCCAGCACCCGGACGGTGGAGGCGCTGCTGGCGATCTGGGGGGGCGCTGTGGGGAGAGGACACGGTTGCTGGTCGCTCCAGACTCCTGTGGGTGGTCTTGTGGGGAAGAGGCTCCACCCTCCCCTTCCCAGGGACTCGCCCAGGAAGCCGGGCTGCAGGTGCTCCTCTCGGAATACCTGGCCCTGGACACCTCTGTCCCAAAGGATGGGTGGCCGTGGGGGTGGCCCCTGGAGTGTCCCCACCGCCCACCTCCCCACCCCTCTAGATCCCCCAGCGAACCATGTCCAGTCACCACCAGCCGGGTCTCCGCCTGGACCTTCCCAAAAACATTTTGAGCTTCACAGACGTATGGGGCCTGGTCTTCAGGGACCACACCTGAGGGGCAGGGAAGAGGCAGGCCTGACTGCTGGGCGCACGCCACGGCTCCAGCGCACGCCACGGCTCCAGCGCAGAGGGAGCCCTCGGCACAGCCCGGCCCTGCAGAGGCCAGGTGGGAGGGTTAGGGTGGCAGAGAGGAGGGCGAGGGGCACAGAGCCGGGCTGCGGAGGGGCAGAAGGCCTCAGCTTGCTCATCTGTAGAAGGGGACAATTCATCAACACCTGGCAGTGTGACTGGGAGGGGTCAGCAAGATGACGTGAATACGGTGCCCAGCAGCCAGCCGGGCACATAGTAAACAGCGGCTCTAGCAGGAGTGGTGACGATGATGGTGGTGAGGACGATGGCTAAGACCTATGACGTGTGTCAGGGACCGCGCTCGTGTCCCATGTGTGTCACCCACGCCACGGCCCCGCAGGGTGGCCTGTCCTCAAACCCAGGTGGTAGCCCGGCCCTTATCGTTATTATGACCGTTCAGAGCAGCGAGACGACCTGGCCAGAGTCACCCGGCTGAACGTGACCCTGGTCGCCCACGGTCAGCACTGGGGCTCAGGGTCCTGCCCCAGACGGGGGGCGCAGGGTATCGGAAGCCATCCTGTCCCCGCTGCCCGCCCACCCCCGCCCCAATCTCTCACTTTCAAAGAACAGCACTCCTGAGTCCGGCTGCCTGGTCCTGCTGCCCCGCCCGGGCTCCAGCGGCCGGCCGTCTGCCCGGCGCCAGGCGACCATCGGGGGCGGGCGGCCTGTGGCGCGACAGGCCAGGAGGGCGCTCCTGCCCAGCTCCACGGTGACATCCCGGGGCAGGTCCATCAGCTGGGGCGCATCTGCAGGGAGGTGACCGTCGCTCATGGCAGCTGGACGCACCCAGCCCCAGGGGACTGTCCCCGATCCCTGGGAGATCCCCCACCTCCAGCCTGACCCTCGTGAACCTGGGGCTGACTCACACCCGAAGCTCCGAGGCCAGCCTGAACTTGGGGGGACCCACCCCTGGAGAGCTCTCAGGAGCAGGAAGCTGCCGACCGCCTTGGAGGCCTGTGTGGGGTCTTGGAGACAACTCTCCCGCTCCTGGCAGTGATGCCTCCCGGGAAGCCTACCCCCGAGGGGCCAGGGGGACCTCTGAGTCCACGTTGCCCCATCCTGGGCCACAGGGCACCTCCTTCAGCAGGTGTCCTGGACTTGAGTGACCATTTTCAGGTCCCTTCTGTGTAGGCCACCCCAAAGGGCCAACTTCGTGGGGCGTTTACAGCCATCTTTAATCTCTTCCCTACATCTTTCTGTTTGCTGCAGTTTTTGCAATAGGCATGCAAAACACTGCCACAAAATCAAAACACACTGTACGAACAACATAGCTGTACACTTTCTGATCCGCACGGTGACACTTGAGAGCGAAAAGGCCACACTCGCGATTACTCCGGGACAACATTTCTGAACGAGGGTTCCCTGCTCGCCTGAGTTAGGATACACTTACACACACGCACGAGTGTTTTCTTTTTGCCCCACACATCCCCAAGCCCCACGCCCCTGCCCAAGCTAGCCACTGCTAACAGACTGCAGTGCTTCTTCCAAATGTTTTTCCCGGAGTGCGGTCTTATTTTTATAGTCGGGGAGGAAAGACGAGTTATTTCCCAGAACAGACTCTCACGTCCTTTCGACCCTCGGCAGGCCAGAAGCAGGTCCAACTCCAGGCGGGTCCAGGCCCTGTCCCCTGCCACCTCTGGACACTGGCCTCAGGCCCTTGTCCCCAGACCTGAGGCCAGGAAGGTCCCCCGGGCTTTCGTTAATGCTTCATGTCCAGCACCGTGGAAAACCCTCCACCTCTTCATTCTTCCCATCTCTTTCCAGAAACGTCCCCTGCCCATCCAAACCGTGACATCAAATTTCCCTCCCGGCCTCAGGGGTGAGGGATGTTCCAGGGAGACGTAAACACAGCTAGGAAAATTACAACGAGGAGGAAGATAGTCTTGGACCCGACCCCAGACGCCACCCGAGCGCCTTTCTCATCGGGGCCTGGCGACCCGGCGCAGAATCCCAGAAAGCCACTGCTCCAGGCTCGCCTCAGGTGGGGTCGCTGGCCCTGGGGCACAGCTATGCTGCCCCCCGCCACCCTGGGCAGAGCTGAGGTTCAACCCCAGGAACGGTCAGTACCCCTAGAGTCTGCCTTCTCCACTCCGCCCGGCCAGCCTCCAGGGCCCAGCTCAAGCCTCCCTCCTCCAGGCAGGCCTCCCATCTGCGATCCCTCCTTGGACCCCGCTCAGCCTGGCTCCTGAATCTGGGCTCCTGAGAGTCACTCTCTTCCTCGTTCTCCTCCCAGGCCTGAACTTCCCCCTGAGAAGGGACAGACCCTTATCATAACAAGCAAATAAGAGGTATAAAGGGTAGCATTTCGAACACCTACCGAGTGACATGTAATGGGGACAGTGCTTTCAGGAATGTGATTTCATGAATGGCTCCAACAAACTCAGGAAGTGGTGTTGCCACAGCCACCCCTCACACAGACTCAGATGCCGAGGGAGGGGCGGAGGGATTAAAGAACCCGCCCCAGGGCCCAGCCTGAAGCCGGTGGCAGGGCTGGGATCAGGGCCCAGGTCCAGTGGCTGCTGCTGCTGTGGCCCAGGCTCTGGACACTGCACTGCCGTGTCCCCCTGTGCACTCAGGACAGCCTGCCGCTCCCCAGCCAGGGCTGCACCCCACTCTTTCACCTTCTCTCAGGGTGAATCCCAAAGCCGCCGGATCCCAGGCTCAGCCCCTGCCCGGGAAACTGTGGCTCACCCTCCTCTATGGCCGTCCCCCACACTTCACTGGAGCCCCCAAATAGGTGGGACCCCACAACCCTCAGATGCCAGAGCTGAGGGTCTTCTGGTCCCCTTGTGGGCCAGAGGAGGGGATTACATGGGGGGTCAGGGGCGAGACGCCCACCCAGTGTTCTTCCTGGGGCCTCTTACTCGAAGCTCGGCCACTTTGGTTTTCGGGCTCCAAGCTCCCTCCTCAAGTCTCCCCGGTGTGACCCTCAGTAACCCAGGGAGGGACGGTGAGCTGGCTCCCCTGCCATCTGCCCTTTCGTGCTGGCCTTGGGCAGGTGTCCGGGGCAGGAGCGGGGCAGGCCCAGGTCTCTCCAGCCGAGGCTGCAGCCGTGTGTCCATGAGAAGGTGGCCTTGCGTGGCGAACCGGAGACCCAGGAAGAGAAAATGGCCCCAGTGAAGGACGCCAGCCGCCAGCCTGGGAGGGGTGCCGGACACGAGGGTCTGGCCACCGTGAGGGCTGCCCTGACCTGCTGTGGGGCCTCCCAGGGCTCCCTCTGCCTTCCCCCTTCACCCCCTCGTCTTCAGAGGAGCGGAGGGTGCCGGTGACCGGACCCAGCTGGCGGGGCCACTCCCCCTCCAGGGAGACCCCGTGGATTCTAACGGCTGCTGAGAAGTGGCCACGATGGAAGTGCCGGCTTCCATTTCTCCTGCTCCGTCCTCAGCACCAAGGACACCGGCCTGCAGGTCCACGGCCTGGGCAGGGCCCCCGCACTGCCCCAGCCCCACTCCTGGGCCTCGGTTTCCCCATCTGTACAGAGGGAACTCTGCTGTTACCCTGGTTCGAACACCTGAAAGTTCCAGGGCTCTTTCTCATCGTCCGAGACCCTGCAGCCCCCCGTCCCCTCTGCCACCCTCCCTGGGTTCCATGGCACGGAGGCCCAGGACAGAGCCGGCGGGAAGGAGAGAGCCTGTCAGCCTGGACTCGACTGGCCAGCAGGAGCGAGGGGCCTCCGGCCCAAAGACGGTATAGAGGGGCAAGGCGGACCCCAGAAGAGGCTGGGACTAAGAAGCAGGGAGCGAAATGAGAAGGCAGAGAGAGGGACGGGCACACGTCCCTTTAGAGAGAAGCCCAGCGAGGCAGAGACGACGTATTTCAGGACAGTTCCTCGACAGAAAGGGCACTGGGTGTGGGGAGGGGGTGGTCACCACAGAGCCCGGCCACCACGCAGCCCAGCCACCGGCCACCGGCCACAGCACAGATCAACGTGCCTCACTCTGCCTCGCGGGCCCTTGTCAGCCGGCCCGCCCACTGCAAGCACGCTGGTGTCCCCAGTGCGAGCCCCGGACAAGACATGTGGTCTCGCTCCACCTCTCAGGGACCCTACGTGCAGGCTCTGCCCCTACTGTGCCCATTTCACAGCTGAGGACAGCGGGGCTCGGGGGGCAAATCATTTGGGCCACAGGAGCAGCCGGACCTGGACATGGATCCAAGCCTGGACAGCCAAATGCCAGGTCCGGAGCCGATGCAAAAGCCCCTTGCAGGCTGGTCCACACACACAGTGATTTGCTGCCCTGCGGGGGGAGGCTGCCCTCCTTGAGGTGCCCCCAAACGCCACCAGGAAGACAGTTTCCAGTTCAGCAGCAGGAAGTGGGCCCGGGGCCCACCCGCTCATGGCCGGGAGGCCTCTGCCAGCCTGGCCACAAAGGCTGGACCGCAGCTGCCGCCCAGACGGGCAGGAAGTGCAATTTCCCACCACCGCCGCCAGGCCGGCTTGCCCGACACACAGGTGCCGGGCCACTGTCCACCCTCCCCTGGCCTGAAAGCCAGAGGCCACGGTGGCCCGGCGCCCCCAGAAGCCCGCCTGTAGGATGCCAGCTGCCTCCTCCCTCTGACGTGGGGAGATAGTCCCCCAGGGCAACAGCTGGCAGGCGAACGACAGGGCTGGGCGGCACGTCAGCCTGGGCCCCAAAGAGATAAGGCCTTGCTGCAAAGAAAGCAGACGTGGAGCAACGGGGGCCGCCCGCGGGAATGCCGAGGGCAGCCCGCCCTGGAGCACCCTCTCTGAGCACCCAGATCCTACTGACTGATACCTAGGACCGCGGCACTGACCAGCACCCGCCGAGTTCTGGGCCGTTCTCATCACTCACTCACACGCCCCCTGGGACATCGTGCAGATGAGGAGCCCGAGGCTCAGAGTGGGAGCAACGTCTGAGCTCTCCCTGCTGGCGGGCGTTAGGGTCCCGGGACTAAAGGCTGGGACCCTGGGTTCAGCTCTCAGCTGTGCCACTTGCCAGCTGTGTGACCACGGACAAGTTACTTAACCTCTCTGTGCCTCGTTTTCCCCATCTATAAAGGGGATAACAGTAGCCTTCACCCTAAAGGGGTGAGAGGACTACAGGTTGGCACATGAACCCTGCTCAGAGCTGGCCCTGGCACAAGATAAATTCATAGAAGTGTCAGCTTATACCTTTATTATTATTACCAGGCTGTAAGTCCACATCTTTGCACACCCACCCTGCCCCACCGGAGAGCCCAGCTGTGCGGGGGAAGTCTGAGCGCCCATCTCTCCTCCTTAGAACCTCTCACCGCCTCTGCGGGACAAAGCCTGGGCTCTGGCCAGCTCCCGAGGCCAGGCCGGGAGTGACCCGCGGCAGGTAGCCACCGCCTCACAGCCCCTCTCCCCACCCTCTCGATGCCGTCTCACTCCCTGCCTGGCTTCTCCTGTCACAGGGGGTCTGCACACGCTGCTCCCTTGGCCTGGAATGCTGTTCCACAGCTCGTCACCCGACTGACTGGGGCTCAGCTGGGACATCGCCTCCTCCAAGAAGCCTTCCCAAGGGCCCAGAGTTGCAGCGGCCCCCTTCCCAGACTCCAAGGATGCCACTTCCAAACACTTAGTGCTCTACGGATTCTCAGTGGCCCACCAGCAACACAAAGGCAGATGCTGTTGTGTCTCCAAAACAGGGCCTGGTCACCTGGCAACCATGTGTTGGAGGAATGAGTGATGGAACAAATGAATGAAGGCTAAGGGCACCCCAAACCTAGGGGGATCCCTGAGATGGCACTGTCACCCCCAGGGCAAGACCCAGCTCACTGGGCCTGCTCCACCCAGGGCTCTATCTCCTCGGGAGCACCTTGCCAGCCCCGCCCACCCGGCCCTAGTCCCGCCCAGCCCGCCCAGTCCAGAAAAACACATTCTCGGTTCTCTGCATGTTCCCCGATCTCCCAGCACCTGACTCTGCCATAGAGGCTGCAGCAAACCCTCCGAGCTGATCCGCCCCACTCAGCATGCAACGGTGCCCACAACCTCCAAGCAGCTCCGGGCGCCTGGACCCAGGCCTGGGACTCAGACATCACGGCTCCCACCGCCAAGGCCATGCACCGGCCACAGAAGACTCCAGACTCCCCGCCTGTGAAACCGGGGTGCTCACCTCTTGTTTATTCAGCAGGCAAGATGGGCCAGACCCCATGCTAAGCATTCTGTGCCCGATGCCACTGAGCCCTCACGGCCAGGCAGGACAGAAAGCGGTATGGTCAGCTGGGGGAAACCGAGGGTCGGTGACGATGTGACCGGACGCCACAGACAGTGAGTGATGGAGACGAGACCGGAACTCGGGTCTCAGGATGACAACGCCCAAACCTGTCTCTGTGGAAGGCGGCCTCCAGGACGGCCCAGTGAGGCCTGTCCCCAAGGTCCGCGCCCTGTGCGGCCCGCCCACCTCTCTGTGTCCCGAGGCTGGTCTGTGCCACCAACGAACGGGAACTGGCAGAAGTGATGGCGAGTCACTTCCAAGACAGCAGCTGGCTCTGAGGACTCAGACTCATTCTCTCTCTCTCCCCCACCTCCCTGCTCCCGGGAGGCCAGGTCACAAGACTCCTCTGCACAAGCCCTCGTGGTGAGAAACCGAGACCTCCCATCACAGGCCTCCTGGCGGCTCCTAGAGCCTCAGGGGGGCCTTCCCGTGATGCCGCCCCCACCAGGGCAGCGCAGGAACTGCAATGCTGGGAGGCCCGGTGACAGAAACACCCAGCTAAGCTAGCTGCCCCCAGAACCCTGATCCTCGGGAGCTGAGAGATTAGAAACGTTTATTGTTTTAAACCACAGAGCGTTGGGGCAACTGTGACGCAGTGAGAGGTAATGCACTGGGGGCAGGGGGTGGGGGGAGGTGGAGGAGGGTGTAAGGGGGATAAATGGTGATGGACGGAGACTTGACTGGGGCACACAATCCAGTGTACGGGTGACGCGTGGCGGGATTGGGCACCTGAAACCTGTACGCTTTTGTTAACCAGTGTCACCCGATACAGTCAACACGGAGGAAAAGGTACCGCGTGCATCATCGCCCTCGGACCTCCCGGTCCCCGAGTGCTGGGAGCTGCATGGCGCAAACCCCACACTGGCCGGCGGCCTGGAGGAGCTCTGTCCTCCGCTCAGAAGCGGGCAGAGGGGCGGGCAGGCGGGGACGGGTGTGCACTCACGTCCAACCTCCAGCCGGATCTCCGCGGAGGCGTCGCCCAGCTCACCGGCAGCCCGGCAGGTGTAGACGCCAGCGTCCCTCTCCTGGACCGCCGGGATCCGCAGCGTCCCGGAGCTGGAGTCCGCGGGGGCCAGAATCACTTCAAGACCCCCTGGGGCAGAGATGAGAGGGCGTCAGGTAAGGGCCCATGGCGACCTCCTGACCCTGGGCCCCCAACTCACAAGGCTGGGGCCTGGGGACAGTGGGAAGGTTCCCCCCAAAAGTCAGGGGGGCAGAGTTTCAGTTTTGCCAGATGCAAAAGTTCTGGAGACAGATGGTGACAGTTGTACAACAGTGTGAATGTAGCTAATGCCACCGGGCTGTGCACCAAGAAACGGTGAACAGGGGACATTGTCTGCCACGTGTATTTTGCCACAATGTAAAAAAATTTAAGTCAGCACCGCAAGGTCCAGTGCCCGGAGTCCCTCGGTCAACCAGGAGTGAGGCCCAGCCTGTCCCTGTACACGTGACAGCTCATTGGCCAAGAACTCCCTGCCTGGGCCTCCCTCGGGGGTCCCCACCCTCTGCCCCCCGTCCAGACTGAGGTTTGGATGGGCTCTGGGATGGTCCAGGGGCGACCCTGAGGGGAGCGCCCCACACCTGCCCCTCCAAGGCCTTCCCCGAGGCTCCTGAGGCCTGACAGACTCCGGGGTTCTGAGCCCCCTTTTAAAATCTAATTTAACTTTTCATTTGTGGTAAAATATACATAACACGACTTTTTACCGTTTTAAGCGTTTTCAGTGTCCAGTTCAGTGGCACTAGGTACACTCACATCGCCGGGCACCTATCCTGCATCCACCCACAGAATCCTTCGTCTTCCCAAACGGAACCTCCATCCCCATGAAGCACTCCCTCCCGGCCTCCCCTCCCCCGGCCCCTGGCGGCCACTGTCAGCTTCCCGTCCCCATGGTTCGCGTCTCTCGGGATCTCATGGGAGTGGGATCCTGCAGTATTGCCCTTCTGTGCCTGGCTTATTTCCCATAATATTTTCAAGGTTAGTCCGTGTTGTATCAGAACGTCATTCCTTTTATCCAAACAAAAAAAATAATTGTGGCCAATCACATGACACAAAATGCACCATCTAACCATCTTTACGTGTATAGATCCACGGCGTTGACTATATTCACGCTGTCCTGCAACTTGAACTTCATTCCTTTTTAAGGGAAAATAACATCCCGTTGAGAGAGTCCCCTTTTAAAAAGAGGTCCCAGGACTGGCAGGGCTCTCAGCCAGAAATGCAGTGACGTGACCCCTGAATCAGGGGTCCCAAGGCCTCTGCCACCCACTGGCTGGTGACCTGGGACAAAATGCTCCAACTCGGAGCTAACCCTGCCCGCTGGGACTCTGAGGTGACAATCCCTGCCTTTCCCAAAGTCAAGGTGAGGCTCTGGTGCGATGGCAGACGGGTGATGCCAAGGACGGACGGCGTCCGGGCGGGAGAGGGCGGCCGGGCCCCGGCTGACAGCTGAGGGAGCCCAGTTTCTGCTCCGAGAAGGGCCGCGGCGGCAGCCCAGCACCCACGTCCGCTGGTGGGGGCGCAAGAACAGCTCCCGTCAACCAAACGTCAGCTCGGCGTCCGGCACGGAGAAAACGCTCTGGACCCGTGAACTCAAAACAGCCTCAGAACAGCCCTGTCGCCCTTTCTCCCATCGCGCAGATGACCCCACCTCACTGCCGCTGCGTCACTGTGAACAGGGCGTGCGCCCGTGTGCCGGGCGCCTTCTGGACACGCACGCGGACTCCTTCCATCCTCCCACAAACCGTCTCGGACTCTCCCCGTCTCCCACGTCAGGAAGCCAGCTCGGAGACGCCGGCTCGCCTGCCCGAGGTCACCCAGGGGCTTCTAACCCCTGAGCCGTCCTGCACCAGGGCTCTGGGGGGGGGGGGCGCTGCAGAAGTGGGCCCCTTCCCCCCAGGCACCCCATTCAAAGTGCCCCCCGTGACTGTTCGGGAAAGCTGACCCTCTGGGGCCCCGACAGGCCCCCCTCCCCACGCCACGTACCTCGATACCAGACGACCCGGGGCGGCGGCACCCCGGACACGTTGCACGCCAGCACGGCCTCCTGGCCGGCCGCAGCGAGGACCACGGCACTCACGGCAGAGATGGAGGGCAGGTCTGTGTGCGGAGCAGAGGGGGGGTTCGGGATAACCCACGACCCCCCCAGAATGAGAATGTGGCTTCCCACAGCTGGGGAGGGAGGCTGTTGACAGGACCTGAGCACCCTGCCTCCTCCCATCACCAATCAGGACAGTCAGTCAGTCACCCCAGAAAAATTCAGCCGCAGCTGGTGTTTCACGAGCTTCCCACCCAGGACCTCTAATCGAAGCCAGTCGCCCCTGGACGAAGTGTCCCCGCTGTCCCTCACCAAAGCTGCCCTGAGAGCCGAAACCCTACAGGGTCCTTGAACGCTCTTCGTGGGATGCTGGCCCCTCCCCTGCCCTGCCACCCCGCTCCCCGCACCCCCCACTCCACGCCAGCCCCCTGGCAGCCCCAGCAGCACCCAGGACTCATCGTGGCTGCTGGGCGGGCACACCACCGGTCCCTCTGCCACAGCACTGTCCCGTTCCTGTCTGCCACGGAGGCCTCAGCAGGTCCCGTGTATGAAGCCACGCCCCCCTTACCCCCACCAGCACGTTGCCCACCCACCCCCTGCCCTACTGTGTGCACCCTCACCACCCAAAAGTGCCTTGTTTATCTGTTCTGTGCCTCCCCACCAGGCAGGGACCACGAGTGCGTGCCCACTGCCGGGCACGCAACAGATGCTCAGTCAGTATGTGTGGATGGGAGGGCGGGAGGCCCCTGCCCTGAGATGCCCAGGGCCGGGTACCTGTGTAGTAGAGGGTGACCGTCTCCTCGTCCGAGCCGACCTCATTGGCAGCCTGGCAGCTGTAATTCCCAGCATCCTCTGGGGCCACTCCCCGAATGACGAGCGTCCCCTGGTCATCCACGTGGATTCTGGAGTCACAACGTCAAATGTGTTCGACAGCAAGGGGCTGATTAGGGTGGATCGTGGGAGGGCGGCTCCGGGCGTCATTAATAACAGGCTAATTAACGTCTCCAGGGACCCCACTCCCCACTGTTTGCTCTGCGCCGAGCTGTGCGCTCAGCACTTTCCACACTCGGTCTTTTCTCATTCAGGAGGCGCAGAGAGGCGAGGTGACTTGCCCAAGGTCACTCAGCCTGAATGGCCGGGGCAGGGTCCAAGCACAGGGCTGCTGGATTCCGTGGCTGCAGCTCCTGACCCCGGAGCCCACACCGAGGCTTCGTTCACGATTCCAAAGTGATCGCCCCCCCTGAGTCTCCAATGACCCCGGAGACTGAGGCTGGGACAGGTCCCCTGGGAGTCCCTGTCCCACTGCCCGTGCCCGGCCCCAGAGTCCCAGGCCCCGGGCCCCTCACCTGCTGTCCTCTTGCAGGGTGTGACCATCCCGGGTCCAGGAGATGTGGGGCGCAGGGGACCCAGAGGCCGAGCAGCGGACCCTCACCTCCATGCCCTGGGAGAAGCGCTGGGACCTGGTGTGAATGCTGACCCGCGGGGCCTCTGCAGTTCGAGGAAAAGAGCCTGTCGGGGCAGCCGCGCTGTCCCAGGCCCCCAGCCCAGGGACCCTGCCACCCCCCGCACCTCGTCACAGCCACAGACGGCAGAGACTCAGGTAGCAAAGGCCCCGAAGAACCTGAATCCCCAGGACCAGCCTCCTCGGGGATTGGGGTCAACCAAGCAGCCACCCAGGCACGTCCCCGGGGTGGGGACGGTGGGGGGCACACGGGGGCTGATTTCCCAATGCAGCCTGGGGAGCCTCGAGCTCCCTGGAGCTCCCCCCTGGCAGAGCACCTCAGAGGCTTAGGGAGGTGCCCGGGCTGGGCGGACCACACCTCCAAGGACCTCAAGTGGCAGTCAGGCCTGCACAGTGTCGGCCCCAAACGCAGTTTTCTGTGCTAGCCCACAGAATGCTCAAAGCCAGCGAACAGAACTCGGGGCGTCCCCAATCCAGAAATGGCCAGCACGCCCCTTCCCGCACCAGTGGCCTGGACACAGCCCACCCAGCGGCCGATCCAGCACCACTGGCCCCAGAGAGAACCCTTGGCCCACCACGCTGCTCGCCTTACACTTGGGGAAGGAGCCCCGGGGAGGAGGAGCCGTCTGAACCCTGATGGGCCGGAGGCCACATCCAGGTCCTGAGACGCCCAGATGGGTGCTCCCGCAACAGGCTTCTCCATCTCTATCCCATCAGTGCTGCCCGACCCCGCCAAGCACGTGTGATCTCTGGGCTTTCAGAGGTTTCTAGTATTCCCTCCATGTCCTACATATTGGGGGTGGGGTGGACCAGGAGGTGCTCAAAGGCACGGGAAAAGGTCAGGACACAAAGAGATTGGATTGGCCTACAGCAGTAGAAATTCAGGTTAGATAAGAGGATGAACTTCCCAAGAGAGAGACCCCCTGGACACAGGCCAGAAGGTTCAGATGCCTGTCTCTGAAGGCTCAGAAAACACTGAAAGGGCTGAGGTTGCCTCCCAGAGGTGGCGTCTGCGCAGAGGGGCGGATCGATGGGCTTTGGGGGTAGCCCTAGGTAGTGTGGGGAACCGAAGGACAGTCCCGGCAGGAAGAGCCTCACCTCGCACCAGGAGCCAGACGGACGCCCTTGTGACCCCGTTGGCGTTTCTGGCTATGCACTGGTACCGCCCGCCGTCACTGGGGACGACGGCGCTGACCTCCAGGGACAGGTCGGCTAGCTGCGTGACTCTGCCCGTGGAGGCCGACAGGACTCGCCAGTCCCGCACCCACGTCAGGTTGTAGGGGGCCTCTCCCAGCACTCGGCAGGACAGAATGGCAGTCTCCCCCGGCGACACGGTCACGTTGGGTGCAGGGACCAGCTGTGGTGGAGGGTCTGCGGGGACGGGAACACAGGAGTTTCTGGGGGGGCTGACGCAGAGAGGGCGCCAACCTGCAGGCCCGGGGGTGTCCAGACACCGGAACCCAGCGCTGTGCCCCTCCCGGCACTTCGGCCAGCGGAGCGGTTAACCCACGGGGGTCAGCACCACCCTGGGCACGGCACATTTCCCTGTGGCTGTCAAACCCCCACCGAGGGCACCCAACACCCAACTGCAGCACGAAGGGACAGCTACATGCACCCCTCTTCACACCCTCTGAGCCGAAGTTTGCGCCCTCGGGAATGAAGCTCGGGGTTTAAAAACATCCCTGAAGAGGGAAAGAACAAGGAGTGCAGAGCCATCCTCCGTGCAAACAGCAGGGCCAGGCAACACCCAGCGGCAGCACTGAGGCCTCCGCCCCGAGCGGGAGGAGGGCCAAGGAAAGCTCTCTAACCAGGGGCACGGGCCGAGGACCTGCAGGGGGAAAGCCGGATCCACACAGGCCACACGAGCCTTTGACCGTGACCTCCAGGCCAGAAGAGCGTCTGACCTCCGCAGCCACTCAAAACTGCAGAAACGAACCGGAGGTGGGTACGCTGGGGCAGGTGGGAAACAACCACGGACAAATTCAATGGCACGAAGGCGTCGCTGTTCACTAGGTGCGATCAGAGAATATTATACAAGAAAACCTACTTTTTAAAAAAGAGGTAAATACTGATGTGTGTTTCTCTCTTAAATATATTCACGCCAACGCACCCCAATGCGCCAGCAAGCACATTGGGGTACAGGTGTGTTGGGGAGGCCTGTGGTAGAAGCTGATCGTAGTGCATTAGACAATGACGGGGACTTGTGGTCGAAGCCCTGAGTTCGAGTTTAAAAGAGTTTCGCCAAAAAGAGGAAAGGCAGATACAGCGAACGATCAGCAAGGGTAGGGGGCGGTGGACAAGTCCCCTGCCACTGCTCTGCTTCTCCGAGAAGATCTCTGTAACTTCACGCCGCCGGCAGTTTGCCGCCGCCGTGCCGCCCGGCGGGATGGCGCACGCCCCTGCTGTAAGTACGCGCGCTCTCCCCGCCTTTTCGGAGAAACACGCACACAGACAGAGGTCTGAGAGGAAGGGGACCAGGCAAGGGGCCACGGGGGAGGGAGCCCAGGCTGCTCAGGCTCCTTCGTCTGTCTGGGCCCCCGGCTGCCCCCGGCTGCCCCCGGCTGCCCCCAGAAGCGCTGTGGTACGTACGCTTCACGGCGGCACGGGCCTAACCTCCTGACCTGCCAGGCTCCTCCTCTTCCCCCCGCCCCAGACAGCCAGGTCCGTGGGTTAAAAAAAACAGCCAATTTCATTTCAAGATGGCCTGGCATTTCCAACCTTCCTGAGCTGGGAGGACACGGAGGCACAAGGGGTGGGGACTGCAAGATGGACAGTAGCCCCTGAAATGGCCTGGGGGCGGGCCGAGCCCCAGGGGCCACACCAAGAAGGCAGGGTGGAAGGGAGGCTGGCGGGGGAGCACGGCCTGGGCCGGGCGAGGTTCCCAACCTTTGTCCAGCTGAGACCCGCGGGCCATCCCAGGGCGACAGCCCAGGCAGGTGGCAGCGTGGGCAGCTGGGCTCTGGGGGGCAGACAGTCCCAGCAGCTGGCTGGCACGCTCGCCCACGGATGGGGACACCCTGGGAGGAGACTCTAGAGGGGAAAGTCAGGGAGCGGTGGAGAGGGGACCCTCACAGAGACACACCTGTGACGACAACCTGGGCCTCGGCGCGCCCGGTCCCGGCCCTGCTGGCCGCTTCGCACTCGTACGTGCCTTCCTCCGCCTTGGAGGCCCTCGGGATCTCCCAGCTGCTGTTGCCTGACTCCCTGCAAACACACAACAGCTGGGGACGCGCAACCACACTGACCCCAGGCAGGGTCTCCTGGCCTCATCCCGCCCTCAGGGGCCCCGTTCCCCTGAACCCTGCCCAGCGGGGAGGCCCCACGTCCTCCTGGAGGCTGGGTGAGACGAGGCGAGCAGCTGAGGACATGCACATTCCACGCTATGCTGTGTGACTTTGAGCAAGTCGCTTCCCCTCTCTGAGCCCTGGACGTCCATCCATAAAGGGGAGGGTCTCAGAGGCCTTTCCTGCCCTGACCCCCGGGGAGCCAGACCCTACATGGGGGATGAGTTTCCTGGAAGCTAAGGAAGGCCTGTGACTCCTTCCTGGGGCGATGGCCCAGCAGTGGTGGGATCCTCAGGGACCACCCTCCGCCCCCTTGGCCACACTGGGAGGTGCCCAGACTGGGTCGCCCTGGAGGAAAAGAGACCAAGATTTCCCTCTTGCCACCCACTCCCCTCAGATCCCTGCAGGGCACCAGGCCCCCAGGCACCCTGCGACTGAGGACAACAGCCGGCCAGCGGCTACTCACTGCAAGTGCCTCTCCTCGCCCAGTGGGGCTCCGCCCCGCCGCAGCTGCAGCCGGAAGGGGAGGGCGCTGTGCACGGAGCAGGAGACCAGCAGTGGCTGGTGCAGGTAGCCATGGATCCTCGGGGGCATGCTGACCAGGGGGGCACCTGGAGGCAGGGCCTGGCGCTCAGGAGTCCTCCCGCCGCCCCACAGCCTGCCCCCACCACGCCCAGTGACAGACACCCACAGGCACCAGCCAGGAGCCAGAGGGCCGGGCTGCAACCCCTGCTCCCCGACCGGGCGGTCGCCAAGCATGGGCCGCTGCACTCCCCAAGCCTCAGTTTCCACCTCTGCGAAGTGGGGCTCATTGCAGCGCTGACCTCATCGTGTGGCCCATGTGGCCACGAGCAGTGGAGGGGGTGGCATGTGGAAAGCACTGGGCTTGCGCACAGAGCGCGGCGAGCTCTGTCAGAGAGAGCTCCGGTTGTTCTGTGGTTCGTGACCAGACTGGCCAAGGTGGGCCGGTCTGTGCCACCACCTTCTCAGCTGTGTCAGACACGGAAGGGGGACCCAAATCGGAAGCCACGCCACCCAGGCTGGGCTCCCCTGGGGCGGGGGCGGGGCTGTGCGACCAACTGCACGAGGGCTCAGAGGGTCGGTTCTGCCCAAAGGTGTTGGAGCGGAGCCTTTTTACTCACAAATGAGCATAGTTGGAGCGTGGTTGTGGATGCAGAACTCACGCATTTCTGAGATAAAGTAAGAGACTTTGATGAAAGATCACAGCTTGTGATGAGCCTCATGGGGCCCCCAGCAGACACCACCGACCCCCTCGCCTGACCCTGGTCTTGGGGGTGACACATTCTGTCCTTGGCTATTGGAGTTACTTGAATGGAAAAGTCTGAGAGCCACCCCTCAGGGTCAGTGGCAGTGTGTCAGTGCCTCTCGGGGTGATGGCAGGCATGCGTCAGTCCCGTAACGTCCTCTCCCTGTCCCCGCCAGACCTGCTGTGACAGCTTGACAATGTGCCACACGTCCTCTGAGCACAGAGCAGGGGGTGGGAGGGTGGCGGGTGGCGTCATCCTACAGGCTCCCTCCCAGGGGACAGGGGTGGTGGACCGTCCAGCCACGTCCTCAGGTGTGTGCAAAGCAGGCACCGCTCACCACCGCCCCCCGCACCACGCACACTGGAAGCCTCTGCAAGGCCAGCTCGGGCTTCCTCGTCCGGGAGCTACAAGGGCCCGGACACCCCAGGCCCAGCAGGCCCTCGCCACCCCCATGTCTCCAAACCCAGAGCCTCCTGCTCTCAGCCAGACTCCAGCCGCCCAAACCTGGAAAGTAGTGAAGGAAGCAAAAAGCCAACCACGGCCCTCCCACCCACAGACACCCTTTAATCCAGAGCTGAGGTGGAGACCAAAAGCTAGGGCCAAACTCCAAACTCGTAGCTCCGTCTCAAAGAACAGGGGAGAGAGACACAGAGGCTGTTATTCTCCTGTTGAAATTCCTTTCTGAAAATTTCTCTCAAAGCTGTCAAGGCCAAGGGATGGGGTGATCGGGGATCAGCGTGGGGAAGTGGAGGCCAGGAAGCTGTCCTCAAGTCCTCCCCCGCCACGGGCACCCTGGTGGCCCCTGCAGCCCATTGCAGTGGGCACAGCAGTCTGCCCCTCACTGAGATCCCCAGCCAGGAAGACGCTGGAATATCAGTGGCATCCACCTCCGTGAGCTCCTCCCAGGCCACCACCATGGGAAAGGGGGAGCAGGTAGGAGGGGGGAACGTAGCCCAATAGGAAGCCAGTGGTGGTGACTCAGATGCCCTGCCAGGACCAGAGGCAGAGCGGGAAAGCCAGACTCCGCCCTGCCCTCTGCGGGCTTCCAGCCTGCACGTGAGACCTCGGGGACATACAGAAAACCAGCAGAAAGCCCGCACATGTGGGGACCGACACAGCACGACCTCAGATGAGGCCACAAAGGGGCCTGCGCCTACAAGGCACAGTGTGACGGCAGCTCCCCTGGTGGGGGGCCCTGGCCCACATCCCCCACGCCCTGGGTGCAGGCTCCGAGCACCCCGAGAGCTGCCTCATCGTGTGTGCGTTAGCTCACGGAACCCTCGAAGCAACCCTGTGAGGTGGGTGGCCTCAGCCCCTCAGCTGTGAAGTGGGGACACATCTCAGAAATGTTACAAGCATTCAAGGACTCAATGAGCTAATGCATGACAAGTGCTTAGCCCAGGACTGTCCCGTGGGAAGTGCTCAAAAGGAAGGCTAGAACCGCATTACCATGGTTACGGTTATGACGGGGACTGTCCACTGAAAGGCCAAACCCTCACCCGCTGCCCTGCCCACTGCCGTGTCTACAGTGCCCAGCACTAGGAATGCTGGGTGGACAGGTGGATGGGTATTTGGATGGATAAATGGGTAGAGAGATGGATGGATACTTGGATGGATGGATGAGTGGGAGGGTGGCTGTTTGGGTGAATGGCTGGGTGGAAGGATATCTGGATGGACGAATGGGTAGGTTCTGGATGGATGGATGGATGGACAGAATGATGAGTGGATGAGGGGTGGGAAGGTGGGTGGATGGATCAACAGATGGACAGATGAATGGGAGGGGGTGGGAAGATGGATGCATGGGGAGATAAATGGAGGGATGTGTGGGAAGATGGATGTTTGGATGCAGGAATGCATGGGCGCAGGGATGCTTGGATGGGTGGATGAGTGGGGGGTGGACGTTTGGATGGACAGGTGGGTCAGGATGGACAGATGCATGCATGGGCTCGTAGCTGAATGCATGGATGGATGGATGACTCTGTACTAAGTCTGTGAGCTAGGGCTACATCTGAAGCATCTCCGCACTCAGCATCGTGCCTTGCAGAGCTTGCTGCCCACGGAAGTTTATGAACAAACTCTCCCTAATCTAATCTAATCCGGTCCAATCAAGGCAAGGCTTCCAAGAAGAAGCCGGTGGGCAAGAGAGACAGAAATCTGGGGTTGGTAAGCGCCATCACTCACCTGGGGCCACTCCACTGTAGGCAACTCCGGAGACACGAAGGAGGGGGTTCCCCTCATGGTCCTTGCCCTTCACCTTGAGGTAGAAGCGCTCCTGGGGGGCACGGAAGGGCGGCCCACCCCACAGCTGATGGGCGGATCCGTTGGAGAGCGGCTGCACAGGCAGAGTCAGGAGGGACCGCCCTGAGCTCTGTGAGAGCTCCACCGAGTCCACGCGGCCGGGGGCCTGCAGGCCGGTGGCGTTGATCACCAGGGAGATGGGCACTCCTGCAGAGGGCGGGCCGAGGAGGGAGGGCTGGCGTCCGCGCTGGGCTCCGTGGTCCCCCCCGAGCAGGGGCCCTAGGTCTGTCTGTCAGGGATCAGCCTGTTTGGCCCCCCTTCACCAAGCTCCAGCTCCCTGGCCTTCTCTTCCCGGTGCCCATGCCTGCTGGGGGTGGGACAAGGAGCCAGGGACCTTGCTACTGTCCGTGGTCCTGAAATGCCACTGTCCGTCCAGCCAATGCTATCCCACGGCTGCATCCCCTCTGCTCGGAATCTTTCGCCTCCCACGGAGTGGGAAGAGGCGTTTTTCTCGCCCCCCAAGCTGTGCACTCTGGTGGGGGCCGACCTGGACAAGAACTCGCCCTGGTTGGGGAGCTCCAACCCCGACTCCTGCCCCTTCGCTCCCCGTGCTGGGCGTTTCTTCGGTTCTCTTTTCCATCTTGTTGGAAGTGTGCTTTTCACACTCTCCCAGAGAACAGAGAACTGGACTTGGGGTTTGCAATTCCCTTAGTTCATTTGGGGACTTCTGTCTAGTCTCTTTCTTTTCAGATAGTTTTTTTTTTCTCTCAGACACCATAATCCAGGGACCAGTGGCTTCGGTTGGTGTGGTCCAGGAAATATGGCCCTACCATTTTTTTAAGAAACATCGAACAATCCAGAAAAGGCGCACACAAACCTAGAAGTCCAGATTCCTCCGAAAACCCAAGCATGTCCGCGTTGGGCCCCAACAGTCAGCCACGGGCACACGGCGGCTGCTCCCTGGGGCCCTGGCACCGTGGCCGAGTGCCAACCACTATTTATCGTTTGCAATCACCCTGATCTTTCTCTCTTAAAAAAATATCTTGGACCCACATCTTTACCCAAAGCAGGAACCCAGTGGGTCGGTCACGTGTGACCCCCCCACCCCTGGTCACACTGGGGTCTGTTCCTGGCGGGTGTTCGGTTCTCAGCCCCCACTCCAGCAGTCCACTAAAGAGTTCTCGTTAAGGGTTTCGTTTCTCTCCTGGCGTTAGGGTAGAAACTGCCCCTCCCCCTCCTGTTATCGGCAAAAGCAAACATGGAAGGCGTGAGCAGCCCATGCTCGCTGCGAACACGCCACTGGCAGGGACACCAGCAGGGCCTGGTAAGAATGACAAACTGCAGAGGGGACAGAGACGCGCAAGGGGCGCGAACTGCCCGGCACACACCATTTTCAGTCACTGTTTTGTGGTCCAGAGTTCGCCTGACCTGGTCTAGGTCCCTCCCCATCTCTCTTCTGAGCTGGTCCCAGCAAAAGCCTCCGCACGGCCCCACGACAAGGGACCGTATTTCCAAACTCTAAGCTGGGGCCCCTGGTCTGGCCAGCCGACGGTGTTTTCTGGGCTGGAGCTCTGGCTACCTGGCCAGACGCCCCTGCCTGCGCCACGGTGAGCCTCCTCCAGGCGGGGTGGGGATGGGCACCGGGTGGCCTCCGATCGGGAACTGACCCTGCGCCTCCACCTCACCGGGCCCCCGGGCTACCGACCCTGTCGGCCCCCAGGGCACCACACGTCCATCGGGACACTCGCTCCCTGGAGCGAGACTCTAGTGTCCTGTTCGGGGAAGCCAGCACCTCCCTGGCACCTGTTAGTGTGTTGGCCCTGCTGGACATTCCCTGGAAAACTGGAGACGGGAGGCTCTCGATGAATGAGCTTGAACGAAGACAAAGGGGGAGGTGGGAACTCAGTAGCAACGACAGCAGCCTAAGGCCCTGGCGGACCTCAGGGGCAGGGAGCACGTTCTAAAGGTAAACCGTCCCTGTGTCCCCTGGGCCGGGGCGTGGCCTGGGGCTCAGTTCCCCGTGGCGTGGGAACCCAGCCTGGGCCCCCCAACACGCAGACGCCCCCAGAGCGCCCACCGTCTCCCAAAGGCAGGCCCACGCCTTGCGGAGGTAACCCCGGCAGCAGGTACCTCGCAGGGGCCACTCGATGGTGCTGTTGAGGTCCAGGGAGGGCTGCGTGGAGAAGCCGGCTCGGAAGTTGATGTCGCTGATGCCTGTGACCCTCACCGAATGGCGGCCGCTGCTGTAGACCTAGCACAAGCCCAGGCCCACATCACTGTGGCGCTCAACGCCAGCACCCAGCTCCGGGGCGCCGGTGCCAGCCCAGCCCAACCCGGAGTCAGCACCTGGAATTCTCCCACCTTGGCAGGCACCTGGGTAACCTACCTGCCCCCTGGGGGCCCAGCACGACGCTCCCCAAACGAAGTGGAAGAAGCCCCAGCTACGCCACTGCCCCCAACACCCACAACCTGTCTGTCCGCCCACACCTCTAACCCCAGCCTTGCCTTCCCCGTGGGCATCAGAGATCTTGGCTCAAGGATGCTCAAAGTCTGAAGGGCAGGTGCCGAGGCAGCACCTAGCCCAGAGCCTGGTACCCAGCAGGCGCTCCACGAATCTGTGCCTGTCAGCAGGAGCTCACGTGCCTCTGAGGCGGCAGCCAGCCCCACCCCAGAACACCCCATCGGGGCTCCAGCCTGCCCCAGCCCCTGCCTCCCAGCACCTTGCAGACCAGAGCAGGCCCAGCTTCCCCTGCCAGGCCTGTTCCTCGAAGCCATCCCCCAAGGTCACCTTTGCTTCTTGTGTGCCTTCTTCACTGGACAGGGCTCAGAACCAGCTGGCTCCGTCACCCACTTCAGGACACTCAAGTGGTTCCTCCAAGTCCTTAAACATTCCCTGACTAACCCAGACCGCTGCAGTTCCCCTTACAGATGCGAAACAGAATAATCCTCCTCTGTTCTTGACCCTTTACTGCTATTGCTAGGCCCACACCACCACCCACGCTCCAGCCCTCAGCTTCCCAGGGCCCCAGACAGTGTCCCAGCTCCATGTAGCTGGGCTCCCCACAGCCGGGGCCCACGGCCCCCTACCTTGATGGACCACAGCCCGGGATGCTCAGGCTTAAAGGCCACAACCTTGGCCGAGTCAGGGATGTTGAGAAGCACGTTGAGTCCATCGTCCTTCTGCAGGATCCTCCCTGTGGAAGCCCCAATGACCACTCAGTCCCCAGCACTTTCCTGGGGGTGACAGAGGCCCCACCCTGTCCCAGGAACCCGTGGCTCTCCACAGACCAGCCTCAGGCTCCCCAGAGAAACTGAAAAGAGGCCTTAGGCGGTGCTCGGGCCCCCACCTCCCTCTGCTCGCCACCCTCCCCGCTCCCCGGGGGCAGGGCGAGCACCTGGCCTCCAGACCGGGGTGCCTGTGACATCTCGGAGCACCGTGGAGGCAGGTGGCCAGACCCAAAGCACACCGAGCCTGGGTGGTCCCGACAAGTCACCCCACCCCCATAACCCCAGCTCCCCTTCTGTACGACAGGCTGCCAACGTCCTCCCTGACTGACTGGTCAGGCCAGCATAGAGACCACTGAGAGTGTCGAGAAAGACCCCTCGGGAGCCTCCTGTCCCAGGAGTGTACTGATCTCAATCCCCTCACTTGGCTTCTACCAGCCTCCCGGCTTCTTTGTCCACCACGGGGACCCTCTCTGCCCTCCACCTGGCATCTCCCTTCCCAGAGCTGTGTATCCAAACCCCCCGCCACCCCTGGTCTCTCTCTTTGTCCCATTCCGACTCCCAGCTCACTCTCGGGGCCAAAGAGGAGACCAGGCCTGGGGCGCACGTACCCAGCGGGTCTCGGACTTCGATCTCAGGTCCTGGGCCGCTCAGGGACACGGTGACCTCCTTGAGGCTGGGGTCGAAGGGGATCTTCCACGCATGCTCACCCTCCTCCTCGTGGTCCGTGGACAGCAGGTGCACCTTAGAGGCCTGGATGGCTGACTCCACCCACTTCAGCACCTGGGAGGCAGGTGTGAGAAGCTGATGCCCGTATGTGACCTTGACTTCTTGCTTGTGTCTGGCCTACCCACGACAGGTCCCTAACAGGCCGCCATCCGTGTGCAGAATCTGGTTCCGCGCCCCCTGCCCCCCCATCCGGGGTTTTGGGCAACGTGCAGGCTTTCCAGGTTACCTGGAAGCGACCCCATGCCCCCTGAGCCCCACCAGGCCCAATTCACATGTCCTTACCCTCCCGGCCTGGGGACTCAGAGCTGTGACACCTGAATCAAGGCACCCAGAGGACTAGGCTCGGAGGGAAGAAGCAAGAAGTGCCCTTTTGCTGGGAAGACCCTTCCCTTCTTCTTCACCTGGCCAACTTCTATGGCACCCATCGCTTCCTCCAGGAAGACCTCCTGATGCCTCCCACACACGGATGAACCCTGGACATCTGGAATCTTGCCCTGGATCAGTGTAGTTCACCATCACCCACCAGGGGCCTCGGACTGCCCCCACCAGGGAGCCATGCTCTCTCTCAGCAGGACTGAGATGACCTGCTATACAAGGACCTCTTGATCCCTTTACCATATTGAGAAATCATAAGTCCTTAGTTTCTATAATTGCCTGTTCATTCTAAAATCTTGGTTCAGCACTGGCTGGTGTGGCTCAGTGGACTGAGCACTGGACTGAAAATTTGCTGGTTCAATTCCCGGTCAGGACACATGCCTGGGTTGAGGGCCAGGCCCCCAGTAGGGGGCATGCGAGAGGCAGCCCATCTGTTTCTCTCCCTCTCTTTCTCCCTCCTTTCCCCCCTCTCTAAAATGAATGAATGAATGAACGAACAAAATCTTTTAAAAGAAGAGTGTTGTTATAAAAACTAAAAATGAAATAAAATCTTACATGGCTTGGACAGGTCCCACTGAAAATTGGGTAACAGGCAAGGACTCTCTCTCCAGAACCCCACGCCACTTAACGTACATTTAGGCTATGATTTTGGGGTTCCTTCACCTCCCTTCAAGGCCACTCCCTGAGCACATGGACCCCCGTTAACAACCCAGACCCCGTCTAAGATGGCATCTCACGGAGCACAGAATTGGTTCCTCCAAATCCTTGCCTTGGCCTCCACGGCCCTATGTTCTGCGGTTCACCTGTCCTACCTGACCCACTGTGCTTACTGGGCTGGACCCCGACAGCTCCCTAGGCAGCCCCGTCACACCTGTGGTCGCTTTGCAGGAATGCCCTGCCCCTCTTCAGTAATCTCCTCCTACTTATCCACACCTCTCCGCCTGGAGAGCTTTCTCCGATCCCACATGCTAGGGGTGTATGCTAAGCTTGGCTCCCTAGCACACACCCCATGGCAGCAGTCTGCACCCCAGTTACCCACACGTACAAGATTCAGGCCTGTCTCCCCTGTCAGGCAGGGAGCTCCCTGAAGGCACAGACCCTCTGCAGCGCCCGAGCTCAGTGGCTGGCGCGGTGGGTGTTCAGGAAGCGTGTGTCCCTGAGTGTGACTGAGCGAGGACACACCTCCTGAGCGGGGCCTTTGGGTTCGCCTGTGGACACGGACGGCTCACTCAGCTCCAGGAGCCCTCACCCCCAGCTCATGCCTCCGCCTTTCCAACCGCCATCCCAGGTTCCAACAACACCAAAAACCCAGCCCTGACCACTGTGGCTCCGTGGGTTGGGTGTCATCCCGCAAAGTAGAAGGTCGCTGGTTCGATTCCCCATTGGGGCACATGCCTGGGCTCGGTCCCCATCTGGGTGCATATGAAAGGCAACTGATCGATGTTTCTTTTTCACACTGATGTTTCTCTCCCTTTCTTTTTCCCTCCCTTCCCCTCTCTCTAAAAATAAATAAATAAAATATTTTTTAAAGAGAGAGAGAGAGAACCGGGAAGGAGGGAGAGGAGGGGCTCCTGCAGTCAGAGCCTGTCTTTCCCGCCAAGTTACCGCAAGAAGCAATCCGTGCAAACCCTGAAACTGAAGCGTGATGAACGGGGAGCCCACGGAATGACAGGTCAGCCCCTCAACCACCGAGAGAACAAGACCACTGCAAGTGAATGGAGACCCCGGGGCGTGACCGCGCTTTCTCCGTGGGAGGCACGCCGAGGACCGAGGAACGGCAAAGACACTACGTTTAGTCATCTGAGGTGGGCAGAACAATCAGCATTGCGACTGTGAAACTGTTTTACGTATCTTGTAGGATAAAGCAAAGAAGTAAGGACACTAATGTTTTCTGAAACAAGATTTCCTCTTACGGCTCAGTGTGAACGAGAACTACAGGTGTTTCATTTCCGCACAAATTCACTCCGAGTGCTTTTATTTTTTTGATATTTTATTTATTTACTTTTAGAGAGAGGGGAAGGGAAGGAGAAAGAGGGGAGAGAAACATCAATGTGTGGTTGCCTTCTGCGCGCCCCCTACTGGGGACCTGGCCTGCAACCCAGGCCTGTGCCCTGACTGGGAATCGAACTGGAGACCCTTTGGTTCACAGGCCCACACTCAATCCACTGAGCTACACCAGCCAGGGGTCTCCAAGTGCATTTAGAACCCAATGGCTTCTGAGTACCATTCCCCACTAGGGTTCCTTGGAGAAATGGCTGATTCCAAGTTCAAGGCAGGAAATTTACAAGCAAGCCTGGGAGAGCTGGTGATTCCACCCAGCAAGGACGTTCTCAAAGGCTGATGGGGACATGTCCGAAGGGCACAGGAACCAGCTTGCACGAGCTGCTACTGACTCAATTTGGAGCAACCGGAGCCCCAACTAGAATAGCTGTGGTCGATCAAAACTCATCGAGGTATGTCATTCATGTCCCCATAGTAACACTCCAAAAAGAAATGCAAAATTCAAAACAACACAGCCTCACTCGTCACCAATGCAGGAGACTTCTTCATTAAAGAGAAAGAACTAAGCAGGACCCTGGCCCTCTGATGGGATTATGCTTCAGAGAACCCCAGTCGAGCCTCTTGCTGAGCAAAAGCTCTTCTTTGTGGAAGGGCAGCCACTAAGAAATGTGGAGGGGGTGATGCAATTAGGAAATCGGCATTTTGCAGCCCTTAATGAGAAAAGCGTTTCAGGCGAGCAACCTCCATGGATGCTAAAACCGTCAGATGGAAGCGGACTGGGGACTGGATGTCCACACGGAGACCCCCGCCGCCCCCCACAGACCATCAGAGCCATGCAGGGGAAACACGGCCATGCCATGCGGAAAGTGGGCTGTCATCGCCCTCACCCGCCGATCAAACTTGTCATCAGTCACAGCGGGACAATCAGGCATCGTTTGCCTCCCGGGGCGATGTAAGAGGAAATGCACACAGCACCAACTATGAAGTCCTCCTGCCAAAACCCTCCAACTAATCAGTCATTTAGACCTAGGTCCCCATTTAGGGGAAATAACAGGAGACAGAGGAACAAGTTAGCACCATAAGGAAACAATCAGACAAACCCGGAACACGGGACATTGTAAAATCAGTGCCTCTGCAGCCAGTTAGGGGCACACAGAGCAGGGAGGCGGCTGCAGACGCAAGAGCTCAGCGGCCAAAACCACCACAGGAGATGCGCCATCCTCCACTCAACCCCCCGGGATGAAACGGCCAGAAGAGACGTTCTGCGGAAAATCTGAGTATGCACTCGACATCAGAGGACACTAGCCAAGAGCTCTTAATTAGATGGTACTGTAGGTTGTCTTGGAGACTAATTTTTTTTAATGCATGCTGAATTATTTATGGGTAAGGTGTCATGATCCAGCAAAAAGCATAGAGAGAGATGAAGCAGGTGGAGCAAAAATGTTAATGGCTGAATCTAGCTGGTACTTTTTTTTTTTACTTTTCTATATCTTTGACATGTTTCATAGGAATTTTTTAAAGTAAAAGTCACTTGAAAAGAACACACATTGTTTTATTTTTCATACGAACAACGGTAAACCTACTTCTGTCCCACCCTGTGTACACCTGAGCAACCTCAGAGGTAAGGTATCGTCTTGCTTGGCAACTCGTATCAACAGGAAGTGGCTTCCTGGAATACTGTTTGAAGAATGAGAAGCCACATCCTATCTCAATTTTTAGAAGTTCTGTGATCAATTAGCAATGTCTGCCTTGGGTACGGCATTAGCAAGGGATGTCTTGCATGCTATATATTGACCATCCCTGATCTAAATCATTATCCTTTAGCTCTGCCTACTGTGTAATCTTCTACAGAAAGGAAAGGAATGGGAAGAACTGCCCAAGATTTAGAAAATGTGTATGTTTTGTTCAGGCTGAGCTGGAGCACATGTGCCTCGATTTTGGAGCTAGAGTTAAGTCATCACAGGATAAGAATCCCACCTTCTGAAAAACGCATCTGTTTGTATGCTTGGAACGACTTTGTTCTTCTGTTTTGCCTAGCTTTCTAAGTGATGCTTCTCTTGAAAAGGTCCCACCTGTCTTCACCAAGGAATGGGAGCAAGATTCTTCAACCATGACGGTGAGGCCTGGAAGGGAGCAGCAGCCAAGGCTCCCAGCTGGACAGAAGCTGGCGAAGGGAGTGAGGCAGCTCCTCCAACGCAAAGCAACAGCTCTGTGACCACTGTCCTGCCCCGGGCCGGACCTTGTCAGGGGTCGGGAGGAAACCATAACTGAGCAAAGCTGCCAGGAGCAGGTGGCAGTACCAGCTGACGATTACCCAGATAAGTCACACTGCTACTGTGTTGCAACAGTCATTATAAGCTCATTCTAGAGTGTTCTGAGGGAGGGAAGAGGCCCAGAAGTTTAGGCTACTGAACCATGGGGAGGGCTGAGATGGGCCAAAATGCCAGTGACCCCACCAGGAGGCGGCCTGCCCACAGGGCCTGCCCTGTAAGCACAGCACAGCTCAGGCGCTGGCGTGAGGGTGCTGACCCTCTTGCCCACAGCGAGGCCAGACCCCTTGTCAGCCAAGGCCTGGGGGTGAGGCCTTCTGGCCCCTGTGATGCCCCCAGGGCTCCAAGTAGAATCCAGGGAGCCTTCCGAGAAGAGAGCCTTCAGCAAGCAAACTTAGTGTTTATTTGGTGAAAGCGATGGCTTCCAGATGTTAGCGAAACTGGGGGGTGGGGGTGAGCCTGGGAGCCAGCGATGCACTGGGGCTCATCTCTCTGTCACTGATGGGGGAGAAATGAAAGAATCTGGGAATGCTGCCCCGGCCAGCTGGCCACGGCTCCACCGCACAAGGCAGATAAATCATCCCCCGAGGTTCGTCCGACACTTGCCCGCCAAGGCGGCTGAGGAAGCAGAGAGTGGGAGCAGGGCCCGCATGGGCCTCAGGGCCGCAGATCGGAAAACTGAGGGCCTCATCCCGGGCCCGGCAGCACCAGGAAGCTCGTGGGCACTGGTGGAGAGAGGGCTCCAGCCCCTGCCAACGGGGCACCCCAGGCACCTGTCCCAGGCTCTTCCTGCCTGAGAAGCTCGTCCAGACAGAGTGCACACCCTTCGGGGGCTTCCCTGGCACCCGGGGGTGGGTTCTGGGCCCCACACCAAAGTGCAGGGGCTGGAGTCCCAGCCGTCACCCACCCTCCCCCAGGGCTCCCCACGCAAGGACTCCTTGCACCCTCACAGCCAGCTCACTAGGCAGGGGTTCTCCTGACCCAACTGGGCACGCGGGAAACAGAGGCCCAGAGACATCAACACGGTGCCCGAGTCACACTGCAGGCAGGTGGCAGGGCGGGGGTCTGAAGCCAGCGTGTGGCCCTAACCTCTCGCGGTCCCTCTGCCTCTGGGAAGGGTCCAGGATGAAGTCATCTCCGGGGCCTGAGCCTCCTGGGCTGTTAATCAGAACCACCTGGCCAGACCTCCCTCCGCCCCGCACTGTCTCCGCAGGCCCTTCACCTTTCCCCTAGTCGATGCGCAGAATCTGGGCAACTGACCGCACTGGTGTCTGGGGCGCTAGACAAGGGGAGGGTCTGAGTCCCCGGAACTGGACGTCCCAGGACCCAGGAAGCCTGCAGGCTGATGGGGTTCGCCCAGAAACTCTGACCGTCTGCTGGGGGAGGGCAACGGTATGTACGCGGAGTGGGGAGGAAGCCTGAGGGACAGCTGTGCTGGGGCAGGTGGCTTATTGGCCTGAGCTCAGTCTCAATCAAAACTGCGCACCTCAGGGACAGGCCCCAGGGCCATGTGGCCGGCCTGTCCTGTGTGCTGCGGGAGGGCAAAGCCTCCAAACTACCCCTGCCAGGGGCACGGAGTCTTCACCTTCCTTTAGTTACCCCTGAGCCCCAAAGGGGACCCCCGGTACTGATGAGGCCAAGCCCACAACTGGAAAAGTGCACTGCTCACAGCACCGGGACCCCGGCTTGACAGGGGACCCTCCGTGCCCGGCGCCTGAAGTCGCCCTGGCACATAGTAGGCGCTCAATAAACTCAGGACAGCCAGAGTGGGGAATGTGTTGCTCCTGCCACGCTGGACCTACTGTGGAAGGTCAAAGGACTGACTACACACACGTGGTTTGGGGGTTGTGCCACTTCTGAGAACTGCTCCTCCCAGCCCAGGCACCCTGGCTGGGGCGAAGGCGCCATTCCTTCTCCTACAGGGTGACCACAGCCCTGACTGCCCCGGCCGCTTTCCCAGGCTTGCCGAATGTCTGGGAGCATCTGGCAGGGACCGGGTCCAAGGCATTAAGCTAACAAACGACAGAGCTGTGTGTCCAGGAAGGAGAGGGATCCAGGCCCCTACCCAGAGACAGTTTGTCCTGACCGTCGGAGGTCCCTCTGAGCGCCACCCAGCCAGGGCAGAAACCTGGCACCATGGCCAAGAGCGGGTGGGCTTGCCCCCATTTCCCTGCCCCGAGGGAGGGAACAGGGCACCCAAGCCCCTCATCTGGGCAAGCCCTCCTCCACCTGCCCGCCAGCGGCCCTGCTGTCTGATTTGCTCCTGGCAGGAACCCAGTTCCCACGCAATTGCCCGAACAGGTCTCCGCCAGAACGAGGACCGGGCCGAGCCGTCCCTGCACTGGGAAATGCCTTCCACCCGTCCTCGGCCGGCTCCGTGCCAGAACAGACGGACGTGCCAAAAACTAAAGCCTACCATGTCGCAGAGAACCGTAAACGCCATCTGTCAATGGGGAGTTAAGGCTCGCTAATCTAAACACGGCCTGGACGGCTCTCTGCAGTCCATAAATACATAACACACGAAACCCTCTCCAGGAGGAGACCGCAGGGCTGCCTCCAGGTCGGGGCCTCCCTCGCCTTCCTCCTCCCAGGCCTCAGGCACAAGGGACCCTTCCCCTGTCCACCCACCAGCTACTTACCAAGCACCTGCTGTGTGCTGGAGGCTGTGCAGGACCTGCTGATACAGTAGCAAACAAGACCCATAGTGGCTCTGCCCGCAGGGAGTTCACAGCCATAAAGTTACAACCATGTACAGCAGCAGGGGGCGGGACTCCAGAGGGTATGAAAGGAGACTTCATCTTGATCGAAAATCAAAAAAGGTCTCCCAGAGGAGGCGCGTCTGTTTCACCTAACACTGGGTAGATGAGAAGGAGCCAGGGAGGCAGAGTAGACGTAGTGGGGAGAACAGGCTGCAGGAGCAAAGGCCCCGGGGTAGGAAGGGCACAGGCCACTGAAGAAATGGCAGAGAGGCCCGCAGGGCGGGGGCAGTGGGCAAGGGGGAGAGCACAAGCTATGGGACTGGAGAGGCAGAGGCCAGAGAAGGGTCTGGGCCTTCCCGGGAGACAGCAGGAGGGACCTCTGGGTCAGACTTATTTTTAGAAGAATCCAGCAGGATGCTGGACCAGCTCACACAAGCCCGAGTAAGTCGCTCTGAGCATCACTTTCCAACTCCACTCGGCGGGCGCAGGACGGCAGCTTGAAGCCATCCAGGACAGGAGTATTTACACTACAGAAATGAGTGTCCGCGCTCTTTCCAGGGAGGTAGCTGTGCAACATCGACCGGCACGCCCCTGGAAGGACCGCTCTGGCTCTGGGGAAGGAATGGACGTGTGGGGCGGAGGGAAAGCCGGGAGAGTCCTGCGTGGCCGCCGGAGCCTGGAGGACGGGAAGGGCGGGCACCCGGTCCGAGAAAAGGACGCCGACACCTGGTCCGTGAACCCCGACCATTGCCAGCCCCCCAAGTCGGGCCACAGGGACCAGCGAGCCCCTCCCAGCCAAGTCCTCCAGCGGGGTTTCCTGTCCCCGCAACACAGCCTGACTCTGACGGCTGCCTACGGCCCTCCAGCGTTCCCGGTCTCTGGGGACAAGCTCGCTGCAGACCCCAGTTCTGGAAAACTCTGCGAGTCCGTCCTGCCCGCACGGACCAGCTGCGGCACCCAGGCTGCAGCCCGGGGTGCTTCTTCAAGCCCCAGCCTTTTTCCCTGCAAAATCGGGAAACCCGTGGCACCCGCCTTCGGGGAGAGTAGGAGAGTAGGAGGGTTCGGCCAGATAGCGTCATAAAGCCCTAACTAAGCACCTGCCACAGGTGCGTGCTCAGCACTGCTCACCTGGGATGGCGAGGCAACCACTGGCGGAGCCACCCACAGACACGGGATGGCTGGGGAAGGCTCACCTCGGTCACCTGCTGCTTGTCCAGGTGGAACACCTGCCCGGAGCTGGTGGCAGCGATCTCCTCGTAGGCCAGGTAGCCGGGATGC
>CM052540.1:4037078-4100808 GCA_028533065.1 Trachops cirrhosus
GGGATCCTCTCGGCTACCACACCCTCCTCCCACCCCTTCGTCCATTCACTAAATCATAAGCACCTACTATGTGCCAGGCACAGGGCCTCCTGCAGGTACTTGGTTCACTGAATAAAGGAAAGAACCCCAAGATATAGAACCTTCAGGACCCCCAAGCCACACGGTACAGCTCATGGACAGAGCTGGGAGGCCGGTACCAGCGGTTGCCAGAAGCCGCCATGGTGGCCCCTGAGTGGCACGAGGACCCTGGCCTCTGGCACGGACTCGGAAGGCCCAGGGAGCCAGCAGCCAGGGGCGGGACAGCCCACCTGCACGTAGAGTTCTCTCAGCTCCCTCTGAAACACCTCTGGGTCCGCTGTGAGGGTCACGGGGCCAACATCTGCAGGAGAGAGAGAGGAGCCCAGGTGGGCGCGGAGCCCAGATGCACCACCAGAGGTGAGAGGAGTGGGGGTCGGTGTCTCAGAGACCCCCACAAAACAGGAAGTGCTAAGAGAGCAGCTCCCAGGCCTGCCAGTGCCCAACGTGTGAGCGAGGCCAGGCCCCAGGGTCCCTTGCTCCAAACAGGCCCAGAGCTGCGGGGGAGGGCAGAGACCATAGAGAGGGCAGCCCCCAGCTCCTCCCTCAGAGCCGCCGTTCCCGATCTTCCGTGGCCCCGACTCCCCTCGCCCAGCCCGCCATCCCCATCGGCGGTGGGAAAGGGATTCTGGGAGAAAGGAACAGAGAAGGGAGTAAGTAATGCTTTGGACCTCAGAGCGACCGCGCAACACCAGGCTGATCGGCCAGAGTGAAATCCTCCAGGAACTCCGTCCGCATATTAACTCCCTTAAAAAGTGCAGAACTGAATGACAGAGGGTGGCCACGCCCAAAGTCGAGGAGGGCACAGAGCAACTGGAACCTCCGTCCACTGCCGATGACAGGGCGAGACGGTTCAGCCACTTTGGAAGACAGATGGAAACTTCCAGAAAAAGTTAAACATGCACCTGCCAAACACGATCCAGCCCTTCCCATGAGAAACGCAAACACGTGTCCGCACAGCAAGACCTGGGCTCGAACGTTCATCGCAGCTGCGCTCACAGGAGCCCAGAACCGGAAAGAGGCCAACACTGGTGAATGAGTAAACAGATCCCGGCACGCTCACACCGTCAGATACTGCTCCCAAGGAACACAAACCCCGCTACCAGCACAGGCACCCGCACGCATGGGTGGCTCCAGGACGCCGTGGTGCGAGAGAGGAGCCAGACCCGGGCGCGCGTGCTATACGGGTCCGTGTACGGGAAGTTCTGGAACAGGCAGAGCTCACCTCCGGTGAAAGAAACCGAGCAGGGTCGTCTGGGGGACAGGATGATGCAGAGGAACTGCCTGAGCTGGAGAGACTTCTACGCTGTGATAGGAGGGTGGGCTCTGCAGGGCATATCCCTTCGTGAGATCGAGGAGCAAGGATCTGTGCCTTTCAGTGCATGCGGATTTCAGGATCTGTGCATTTCAGTGCATGCAGATTTCAGGATCTGTGCATTTCAGTGCATGCAGATTTCAGCTCCCAGGAAAGAGCTACAAAGTGATCCTCCGCTGGGTGCAGGGTGGTCGGGGGGGAGGAGGTATAGGCGGGGAGAATGGCAGTGTTTTTCTGATACTCAGTGAGGCTGGGCAGTGGGCATGTAGGAATTCATTCCCCTCTTCTGCTTACTTTGTATATATATTTGAAATGTTTCCTAGTAAAAATTTTTGGGTTTTTTTTTACTAGTGAGAGTTCTTTGGGTTTTTTTAATGACAGTCATTGAAAGCCACAACTGAAACAGGACGAGAATTGCAACTCCTTGTGTGGCCATGTGAGTAACGAGGGTTTGCGAGTTTGTGTGAACACCCAATTTCTTCGGAAAATTGTTCTTTTCAGTCCCTGGTGAACTCCAGTAAGGGACTATTTTTAGTTCAAGAATTCTAAATTCCAGTCACCCTAAAACAACTCCCATCCTCAGCAACTAGTCAACGGGCCTCCATCCTTCTCAGAAAGGAAGCCGGTGGAAGGATCCAGCATCCGTCCACAGTTATCGAGGAAGAGTCCAGACACCAGCTTCCTTGCTGCGCACTCGAAGAGTCGCCCCCAGAAGGCCCCATCTGTACTTACTCCTCGAGTCCAGCGCCCCTTCCTCGCCTGCTCTGCGTTCACCGAGCCTCCCCCGGCGCCCCCCTCTCTCGCAACTCTGGAGCCACGCCTGCAGCCAAACTCTCGGCCTTCGACCTCACACAGATTGGTCTGGAATCCTGGCTCCGTCCTGCACCAGCCACGGGGCCTCCCAGAGCTGACTTCACTGTCCCGGGATGCAGAATCCCCATCTGTAACGCGGGGTGTATAACAGCATCTCCCCTCGCTGAGACCTAGCCCCGAGAATCAGTGAAGCCAGGCCGGATAGCGCCTGGCAGGGAGCGGGGCGCAGGGCAAAGGCTCAGGGAATGGGAGCCCCGCTCGTGGGAACGTGGTATGGTCTGCGCTCCAGCCTCTCCCGAGGCAGCGAGGTCCTCAAATTCTGGTTTGAGAAGAGCGGTCAATTTACTCAACATTGGTTCTTTCCTGAGTACATAATAATACATATTCATTGTAAATACCTGACGCGGGTGACACATTTACTAAGCACATACTGAGTCCTGGGCCATGTGCTGAGATGCTCCCTGAGTATTAGCTCACTGAACCCGCCCTGGCCCCCAGGGGGCCAAGTCGTAGGCACATTTTCCAGAGGAGAAAATGGAAGCCCAGAGAGGTTAAGTCACTTGCCTGAAGTCACACAGCCCGTAAGCGGCAGAGCCCAGATCTGAGCTCTGCTGACCGCTCCCTGTGAACTGCGCACGGGAATCCCTGACAGGCAGAAACAGAAGGGAATTCTGCCAGCCAGAAATCGTCAACTTGGTGTTCACACAGAACCTTCGAAACTCTGACGTATGTCTGTAGGCGTATCTCTTACATAAATGCAGACCATCATAAGCAGGACTTCTATTAAAGTATAAATAACTTCCACTCTTTAACTGGATTCTTTTCACCGAACAACGTGCTATAAGCATCTTTCCGGAAGGCCGAACACTCGGCTCGAAATCATTTTTAACGGGTGCAGAGGATTTCCTTCGTACCAACGTGCAACAGTGGACTTGCCCGATCCCATCCTGCTTTGATTCCAAACTTTAGCATGAACAATGTCACTAAGAACGTCTTTACCTACATCTCACGGTGCCGGCTCGTCTCCTTGGAGACATCCCCTAAGCAGAGCGCAGGGTCCGTGACAAGACCATTCATAAAGGCTTTGGACGCAAATTCAGTAACCTCGCAACTGTCTTCCCGTCCCCAGATGTTCCCGCCCCTGGTCCGTCCACCTGCCAAGGTACAGCCACCAGCCTGGTGCCCAACCTTCCTCCCATGGCCCTGCTCACGCGGCTGCCTGTGGCCTGCAAACGAGTGACGTGTGTGCATTTGTCACTGCAGTCGGCCCTGTCCCCCACATCACGATCTGCCATCAGTGGCAGCCGCCCCGACGGCTCCCGTGCTGGGCGGACCAGGCTCTCCCCCGTTTGCTGCTGTGTGAGGAGCGAAGTTGGGAGGGTGGGTTATCATCAATGAAACGCCCCGCAGTCGGGAGGGCCCCCCTTTTCCTACGGTCCGTGCGCTTCCCACTCAGGGGCTGAGCATTGCAGGTAGCCCTTTCTTTCGTGGAAGGGCATGAAGAGTCGAAGGGAACGGATTCTGGTCGAGGTTCTACTTGGCAAGATCAACCGCTCTGATGTGTGGACGCGTCCTCACTCCGGTCCTGCCAGCTGTCACAGCGCCTTCTCTCTGCGTCTGCTGCTGCCTCTCCTCATCTTACAAGGACACCAGTCCTGTTGGCCTACTCTCCTCCCGCATGACCTCATTTTAATTAATTACATCTTCCATGGCCCTATTTCCAAACAAGGCCACATTGTGAGGTTACAGGAAGGACGTGGATTTTGTGGAGACACTATTCAGCTCAGAGCAGTGGCCAAATCCACATGTCTGGCTCCAGAGCCTGTGCCCTCTGCCCCCTGCCCCGAGCTGCGCTGCCTCCAAACGCCACAGTGACAGTGATGATGATGATGATGATGATGGCAGCTACCGTTGTTTTAATCATTACTCAGCACCGGGTTCTCTTCCTTGCATGTGGCACACATTCACCCAGAAAAGCCTTGCAGCCCCCCGTGAAGCCTTCCGTGCATTCTCCCCACTTCACAGATGCGAATCTGTGGCCCAGGGCGGTAAACGGCCTGCCCAGGGCCCTACCACAGGAAGCAGCAGCAATGGGGTTCACACCTGGGTTCGTCTGACCCCAGACGTGAGCTCTTCAACCACCCATGAAGCTGCAGACGCTCGGAACCTGCTCCCCAGTCCCTCATTCCTGATCCTGCGGTGTGTGTGTGAGGGGGGGGGGGCA
This sequence comes from Trachops cirrhosus, assembly GCA_028533065.1. Classification (NCBI taxonomy): domain Eukaryota; kingdom Metazoa; phylum Chordata; class Mammalia; order Chiroptera; family Phyllostomidae; genus Trachops; species Trachops cirrhosus. The sequence continues at coordinate 4,041,506 of CM052540.1, forward strand.
GGTTCATGACTTAAGGTCGGCACGTGCCAAACAGCTGGGCAGACGCGGCGTGCGGTCCCTCGGAGCACAGCCCGCCGGCCACAGGGATGATCGGACCCGTGACCTGATTCCCTTTGCGCTGAGCCTCGAGCATCTGAGCCCCAGAAGCCTGGCCTGGCATTGTCTCTTCACAGGCAGATTCTTTCCACTCAACATGAGGAGGGTGTGGAGCCTCTGGGACATGTGAGGAGCACACGTGGGTGGAAGGACCCAGCCCTTCACCCGGCGGGGGGGGGGGGGCGCTCCAGCCCCTCACCCAGCCTCATGGGTCCCAGTGGAGTGGGTCAAGGCCCCAGCCAGGCACTTGGGGTCCAGTCCAGAAAGATCTCACCTCAAGGACTCTCCCTGGGGCCTGCCCTTCTCCACTCTTTCTCAAAAGTGGGAATTGAGCCCTGGCTGGTAAGGCTCAGTGGATTGAGCACCAGCCTGTGAACCAAAGAGTTGCCGGTTCGATTCCCAGTCAGGGCACATGCCTAGGGTGTGGGCCAGGTCTCCAGTTGGGCACATATGAGAGACAGCCACACATTGATGTTTCTCTCCCTCTCTTTCTCCCTCCCCCCTCCAAAATAAATAAATAAGTAGGGCCTGAGTCTGGGGCCAACCCTGGAGGCAACACCGCCCCCCCTTCTAGCTGCAGGGTCCCAGGTAGGATCCCCCAATCTACCACCATTGTGGGCAAACTGTGTCCCCTCTCTGGGACTCCATTCCCCCATTTCTAAGACAGGGGCTGGAGAAAATGAAGTCCAGCCGTCTAGAATTCCAACAGTTCCTGAGCACAGGTCTGGGTGAGTCTCTGGAAGACACCTCCAAGGACAGACATGGTAGGGCAGGAGCTAATACACCCAGCCCGCGCCGGTCCTTCCAGGCAGCCTCCACCCTCAGACCCACTACGCCCTTACCTTGGTGCCCTTCTCAAAGGTGCCCCCGCTGGCCTGTCTCTCTTCATTCCCCTGCCCTGCAGAGAGTCATGCCTGCAAAGCCGGGCAGGAATGCTCCCTCTGATGAGCTGTGATCAATGACAGGGACCTGGCTAACCCAGCTCAGGGCTCAGACCTCCGAGCCCCCCAGAGGAGAAGCCCCAGGGGTCAGGCTGAGGGGCTCGGTTTCCCCCTCAGAGCAAGGCCGATCGTATATGCTCCACGAGGAGAGGCTGGTCAATGGCAATGTCACAGTGCGCGTGCGCGCACACAGAAGAGCAGAGCACTCAGCCCGAAGCCGCGCGCCCGGCTCCGGGGCACTTCCGTACACAGAACACGTCCGCTCCGCCCACCTGCATACACTCCACCCACCTGCATTTGCTCTCCCCGCCTGCATCCGCGCCCCTGGCGGAGGACAACCACTGAGGACAGCTGGCAGCGGGACTGGGGACCCAGAGAAGGTGCTCCAGCTCGCCCACAATCAAACATGTGCAAATGGAAATGGGTTACCGTTTCTCACCTACCAAATTAGCCAGAAAGGGGGGAGTGGTGTCGCCAGACGCCAGCAAGGATGCGGGGAAAACGCCATCTCCTACTCTGTCGGCAGGAGGCCAGGATGGCACAGCGCATTTGAAGGACAGTGTGGTGCCATCTACCCAAACTGAAAATGATCAGACACCCCAGTAAGGCCACCACATTTCTGGGACCCTATCCTATAACTGTGTTTGCAAATGTGTGTGTGTTCATTATAAAGGCCCTGAAAACGACCCATTTGCCACAATATGGGAATGGCTAGGTAAATCAAGATAAGGTTAAGATAGCCCTGGCTGGTGTGGCTCAGTGGGCTGAGTGCCAGCCTGTGAACCAAAGGGTCAGTGGTTCAATTCCCAGTCAGGGCACATACCTGGGTTGTGGGCCAGGTCCCCAGATGGGGGTGCATGAGAAGCAACCACACACTGATGCTTCTCTTCCTCTCTTTCTCCCTCCCTTTCTCTAAAAATAAACATTTTTTAAAAGAAAAGAAAAAGATAAGGTTAAAATAAACTGAGGTCCCTTCTATAGCATCTTCTGTAGTCATTAAAAACAGTGAGGTGGGCCTCTATTTCCTGACAGGGAAAGAGATCTATGATACATCTTGTGGAGGGAAAGCAAGCTGCAAAGAATGTGCATAGTACAATCCATTTTCTACACACTAAAAAATTAAGTGTGCATATACACGAATATGAGTGAATTGTACACACAGCCTGGAAGGCCACAAAATTAGTGAAAGTGTTTGCATCTCTTTCGAGTAGAATTATTAGGATAGTTTACAGCATGTAACAGTTTTGTAAGTTTGGGAGGAAACGTACTAATTTAAGTTATTAACTGAAAGAGCTAAACACCGTGATACTAAATCAACAAAGAAGGCAACGAAAGAATGTCACTTACTGGCCATGCTGAAATAAAGCGTAAAACTCCTAAGCAAAACACTGGCAAATAGAAGCCAGCGGTATCTTAAAAAAGTAGCCCTAACTGGTGTGGCTCAGCGGGTTGGGCATCGCCCGCCAAGTGAAAGGTCGAGAGTTCGAGTCCCGGTCAGGGCACATGCCTGGAGTGCAGGTTTGGCCCCCAGCCGTTCTGGGGGTGGTTTTGTGTTTTTTTTTTTTACCTTGAGTAAATTAGGAACAAAAGCTCTCCTTCACCTGATGAAGAACCCCGTAAGCAAGAGCCAACACCACAGGACAGCCTGTGACCAGAGGCAGGACGAGAGCAGCCGCAGCCAGCTCATCACTGTCAGCGCCGAGAGTCCAGCTCACGAACGCCGTGACACATTTCAAACCAGAGAAGTTTCTGGGAAAGAGGAGACGGCATTATAATTCGGACAGGCTGTGCGTGTCAACCTGGAAAACTCAAGACATTACAGACCAAAAAATAGAATAGTTAAAAAAAAACACTTCAGTAAGAAAAAGTTGGAAGCAAAATAAATATATGAGAATGAATTGCTTTCCAACATACTAGCAATACTCATTTGCAAAAAATGTAAGGGAAAAGAAATTACTGGTCAAATAGTAACAAGAACCAAAATATTTAGAAATGATTCTAAAAAGAGGGGAAAAAAACCCTGTAAATCTTCACCAAAGGAAGTAAATCTGTGGACAAACGAAGAGGCATGTGTCCTAGAAGGAAACAACCGAGATTGTTTAAAAATGATAATGCTTCCCCTAATCAAGCTTTAACACAATTCCAAGCAAAATCACAGTTAAGAATTTGTTTTTGGAAGTTGAAGGAGTTTTTCTGTTTTTCATGGGAAGGAAGAAATGTCCGAGAGTATTTTGAAAATGAAAAGGGTGGTAAAAAGAAGATAAATAAGGGCCTGGCCTCAGTGACTCTGGACATGGATAGTCTTAAGACCAAGGGCAAACAACCTGTACCCCACTTAGCAAAGCTGTCTTCGGGGGGGGGGGGGTGCTAACAATGCTGAAACACTACAGGTGCTCGCTGGGAGGGGACAAGTGAAGGGGTGGTGGATGGGTGGTGAATGGAGGGCCGGGAGCAGTTTGTCACTGCTGGGATGGAAGGTTATAGGTCAGCTAAGGTAGAAGGTTAGAATGAGCCACACAGTAATGAATTAGAGTTGGAGACATCAGCATGAACTCACGTTCAGCTTAACGTGGACACAGACGGTTACATGTAGAAGCATTTATAGAGGTGGGTTGGATATGCAACATATACCTCCTTGCTCCGTCAGCCAGGGTTCTAGAAGCAACGACACCCTAGCAGCGAGCACACCCAGCACTCAGATCCTAGTGTCTACTACCATTTTCGATCAAAGGAACCAGGGTGCCTTAGAGAGACTGCCAATTCTAGGACAGGGCAGGAAAGTCATGGGTCTGGAACAATCCGTGGTGCCGGCCAGAAAGAACGTGTTGAAAATGTATACCCGGCAAGGTGAGTGTCAAAGCCGCACTGGAGCCCCTGAAAGAACTTCCAAGGACCTCGGCTGAGAAATCTGAGCAACTACATAAACAAAGCAGTGGTAGAGTATAGCCCAAAGTACCGTATTTTGCCATGTATAATGCACACTTTTGGCCCAGATTTTTGAGGGGAAAATGAAGGTGCCCATTATACACAGATAGTAATGCCGAGGAGTTCTTGGCCTCCTATGATGCGTAAATATCGTAATTTGTTACCAGTACATAAAACATCTGGTACCTTGTACCCGTTCTTGCGTTTTCTAATTATTCATTACATAAAATTTCTGGTGCAATAATATGTTCAAAAATGAATGCTTACATTCCTTTATAATACAAAAGACAACTATCTAAATATAATAAATATGTAAATATATATATATAAATAATTGAATTAAACATTAAAATGAAAGACTTTTGTCCTGACAGTTTGGGTCAAAAATGTGGGTGTGCATTATATAAGGCAAAATACAGTATAAAATAAATACCCACGATGGATGCTGATAGAAGTCTCTCCCGGAGAAGGATTCCGAATGATTTCTACACGCACTCCGCCCTCGGTGAACGGAGCCCGACGCCCTCCTTACACAGGGGCTGCCCGCGGTGACTTTCTTTCTTCCGAAGAGCGCAGAGCGGAAAGGGGGAAAGAAACCAGTGACTTCACAGCAGACGCACCTGACGACCTCGGCCAGGCGATCAAGGTCAACATCATCAGGAACGAGTCACACTGATGGCACACGCCCTTGAGATGACGCGATGAGCGCGGCCTTGTTTCTCTGGCCTCCCCCCCCACTACCCAGTCTCGCTGGAGAAAACCATCGGACGAATGACAAGGGAGGGACAGGACACGGGAGCAGGCCTGGTCACGGCTGCCCAGGGCATCCAGACGAAGCCTGGGAAACTGCCCAGACCAAGAGGAGCCTCAGGGGACACAGCTAAATGCCCTGTGGGACCCTGGTTGGGATCCGGGAGCAGAAGAGCGACGTTCAGAAAAAACTGAGCCGTGAATAAAGAATGGGCTCTTCCTAATACAAAGCAAACCTAATGGGCCCTTCGTGATAAATGTCCCACAGCAACGTGAGATGTTACTAAAAGGGAAAACTGTGGCTGGGTATGTGGGAACTTCCTCTGCTGTCTCTGCACTAATTCTATAAACTCAAAGCTGTTCCAAAATTTAAAATTTATTAAAGTTTTTAGACTATCAGCTGATGCGTGGATCATGCTACAAGAAAGAAGGAGATCCTGCTGTTTGCGACAACACGGAGGGCATTACGCTGAGCAAAACAGACAGACAGAGAGAGAAAGTACTGAGTGACCTCAGTGACGTGTGGGACCCACAGCAGCCGAACCCGTGGCAAGGGCACAGGTGTTTCCGGGGGCCGGGGACTGGGAGAAGGGGGCGGTGTCGGTCAAGGGCGCAAACTTCCAACTAAAAGACGAAAAAGTTCTGGGGATCGAATGTATGGCGTGCTGACTACAGAGCACGCCGACTATCGTTAGCAATCCTGTATCGTGTGCTTAAACGCTGCCCAGAGCAGATCTGAAATGTTCTCACCACAAAAAAGAAACGGCCATTATGTGACGGGAGGGAGGAGTCAGCTAACGCCTCGGTGGTGACCGCTCTGCACGTTATGGGTCCGTCAGGTCAACGCTTGGACACCTTGAACGAGCCCATTAGTTTGCGTCAGTCACATCTCAATAAACTGGGGGGGATTTTAAGAACAAGCCGTACGAGGAAGGGTTTGCCCTGTCAGTAGATTTTATAAAGCCAAACAATGCCCATAAGGGGCTCCTGCGTGGGGCAGGGCACAAGGGAAAGCCCAGATACATTCTTCACAGATCAAGTAATCTGGATAAAGGCGGGGTCCAAAGGAATGAAAAGGGAAGGATCATCCAGCAAAAGGTACCTGACCCATTAATTGCCCCATTCTAAAAGAATTACGTTAGATGATTTTTTTTTACCCCACGCACCAATTCTTTCTCATTCCAGGTTAAAGATTAAAATATAACAAGAAAAAGAGAAAACAAAGAGGAAAAACAACAACCTAGAACATGTACCTAACTGATTTTGTGATAGTGAACACACACAAAAAAATCTTTCTAAGCATGAAAGCAAAGAAATGACAGAGGGAAAAAGTCAGCAGCTTTCACTGCATTTAAAACGTACAACATAAACATTTAAAACTTCTGGCCATCGGGAATGACGGACAACACTGAGAAGCCAGCAACCAGGAAAAATACTAATCACATAACAAAACTGGTTAATATCATCAATACCAAGTCCTCGCACTGACTGCCGGGAACACCAGTGCAACACCAGTGGAACACGAGCAAAGCAACTCACCATTTCCTAAAGGAGAAATTCACGCCAAAAGCAATCTCGTGACACGTGAAAGCATACTGAACCTCACCAGCACTTAAAACAAGAAGATAGCATTGTCCATATTCTGAATTAGGGGGAAAAATGTTTTTCCCCTTCGTCCGCAGCGTCAGGGGCGGCCTCTCTGAAATGGCCCCACAAATGCTTCTGGTGGAGGTTTCGACTCACCGAACATTTCACAAAACAATCTGAAGAGTCGCCCGCCCTCTCCATGTGTTAAAAATGTCCTACAAATTCCATTTTGAGAAAATTAATCCTGCGAAAAACCGTCAAAGATGAGAAGATTTACGCTAGAGTGCCTTTTGCAATATTTTAAGAGAAAAACCGAAAACAATCCAAGTTTTCAGCCAAAATGAAATCATTAGCAAAATTCTAACTTTCTAGTTTGGGAACATTCCACTTTTTTCATTTAAACATTCTAAAAAGTCCTTCCAAAGCACAGACCCTGGTTTATCTCCAAGCCAGGGCAGTCCAGAACCTCTGGTGTCTGCCTTGCAAAGACACCTGGGGGTTGAGGGTTTAGGATAGGGGTTTTCTTTAGGAAGCCCCTCCAGGCATGCAGCCCTGGGGGGCCTGAACCATCAGCTACAACCCCCGTTTCTCAAGCTCCTCTTCCACCCAAGGGATTCCATTGGCTGATGCAAAAGACACAGCCAAATCTAAACCGAAGCTCCAATCCCTGCTCAGAACCCTCTGGTGGCCGCTCACAGCCCATAGAAGGAAATCTAAGTGCTCCAAATCCTCAGCCCAAAGTCGCAGCCCAGAGCGATCTGGCCTCTCTCCACTTTCCCATTTCACCCCTCCTACGCCCGGGCTCCCCCACACACCTGCCCCTAAATGTCAGCCACCGCCCAGCAACCTCAGGGGAAGCTCGCTGCATCCCCAGCACCCAGCATTGCCGCCACCCCGGAGAAATGCTCAAAAGCTGACAAATACACACTCCTGTCCTCCAAGCCCCGCTCCAGAGCTGCCTCCTCACAGAGCCCTCCGTTAGGAGCTGGCACCTGAGCCAGCGTGTGACACTTTCTACCCTCCACCTGTCCTGCCCGCAGTAGGCTGCTGGCTCCTTGGCGCCTAGCAGGGGCTCCAGAAATGCCGGGGACCCCTCCACGCCTGGACCTGGGGCAGCTGTAGGGAGGGTGGTTTGGGGAACTGGGGCGGGGAGGGTCGGGCTTTCTGCTTCACAGAGGTGGAGTGAAGGCTGGAGAGTCGTGCACCTGCTCGGAGAGGAGAGGACGGGAGAGGTGGGGGTGGAAGGAGGGCTGGGAGCAGCGGATGGCTGGGGAGGGACCGTGAGGACAGCCCTCGGCAGCCCCAGCCGGGGCCCCGGGACGCGACGTCTGCTTCCAACAGGTTGCTAGCCTGCCCTGCGACTGGAGGCAAACACATTTTGGACACCAATTACATCACTCTGGCAGGTGGCCTTGGGTGAGTGCCCTCCATGTCCTGCGCCTCAGTTTCTCCCACTGTAAGAGAAGGGCGTGGATGAGACGACCTTTAAGCTCTCTCAGTGTGATGTCGTCACTGGAAGTCCAAGAATGATCCAGAAAGGGAGTGAGAGAGTTGGGGGCAGGGAGTGCCTGTCACCTGTGTCTGAGCTGAAGTCCCAGGCACACCTCACACCTTCACGACTCCCCCGACCTTGCTGTCCGCGCCCCTGAGGTGACAGCTGTCCTTTGGATGTTCCCAGGAATATGCTTTTAGATCCCTGGCTCTGGGCTTCGGGCTTCGGGCCCCTAAGGGGCCCAGAGATCCTGGGAGCTGAGGGACACCCCTCCACACCCAGCCTGAGGACAGCAGGGCTGTGTCACACCCACTGCTGCCCATTTCTCAAATATCTGTAAGGACGTTGTGACTGATAGAGGCAAACTCCCCTAGAAGGGCTGGCGGTCTCCCACACCCTTGGGCCGCTGGGAAGTTTCTCAGCACAAGAACAGCTCGAAGAATGAATTTGCAATGGATCTGCCACTTTAATTTAATTTAAAGACATCTTTTGGCTTTATAAAGCCATCCTTCCGCATAGAACGGCGAATAGAAGGCGAGGCGGGATGAAGCAAACAGTAACAAACGGGCCGCAGGACTTTGGAGGGGCACACAGGTGTTCAGTGGGCTCCCTCCCCCACCCCATTGTGCTGTGTCTGAATATTGTCATTAAAAAATGCTGGAGAAAAAGCAGTACTATTATTCGGAAGGTTGGTAATTATTCTCAGCAGCTGTTTCCCCAAAACTCCCCCACAGCGGGGTCTTTCGGGAGCCCTTTTCAAAGGCAGGTCGCTAACACTGAGCAGAAAGTTGGGGGCCGCAGGAGGCCCGAGGTGCTGGGGTGGGGAGGGCGCCAGGCGGTGGGAACGGCGGTGAAGGCGGCCTGCCTCGCCCCGGGAGCTGTCGTTTTCCTTGGGAAAACAGGTGAGGAGGCGAGACGCGGCAGGGGTGAGTTCAGCGGCCTCTGCGGGCTCTTCTGGCCTCCGCAGGGCATGCTGAGGGCGAACTCTAAGAATGAACGAAAAGTGAACGAACACCCGAAGCCCGCAGAAGCTCATCGCATGCCCGGCTCTGCTCGTGAACGGCTCGGCCAGTCTGGGGGGCAGTTCTCACCCATTTCCTAAACGGGGAAAGTGAGGCCCGGGCGGGTAAGCTCACCCGCCGAAGTCCCACAGCCAGGAGGTGGCTGAACAGCATTTGAACGCAGAGCCCCTGTCACTCACCTGACCCTGCAAGACGGAAGGCGTGGGAGAGGCGCAGCAGGGTCCCTGGGAAAGAAAGGGCGGCTGCAAGGCCTGCCCCGCCCCAGGTGCCCGAGGTCCGGCAGCGCGCGGGTGCGGAGAAGGCGCTCCCCGCGCGGCCCTGGGGCGTCCAGGTGCGCCCGGGCTGCAATCGAGGGAGGGCGGGCGGGTAAGCGCCGCTACAGGGCGCCGGGTCGGGGGGGCGCTACCTGGGTCATGGAAGGGCACCAGCGCGTAGTTGGCGATGGCCCGGCTGTGGTGGCTCAGGCTGCGCTCCAGAATGCGCGACGCGCCGTCCATCACCTGCATCAGGTCGTCCCACATGGAGCCGGTGACGTCGAAGACGATGGCCAGGGTGGCGTCCCCGGTGGTCGGGGGCAGCGCCGTCCCGGGCGCGCCGGCCGCCGCGGCGGAGACCGCCAGCAGCAGGCGCAGGAGCAGCGCCCGGGGCATCGTGCGGAGCGCGGCCGACTGCGGTCGGCAGCTGCGGTGGAGGCGCAGGTCCTGGCGAGCGCTTCCGTCCCGTGTGCTCCGCGGTTGCAGCGCCGCGCCTCGCTCCGTCGGGCCGCGCCGGTGCGCTCGCTACAGGGGCTCGCGGCGGGGTCCGCCTGCTGGGAGCTCGAGGCGGGTCCTAGAGCCCACCCCGTTCAGGGTCACGGTCCCGCCTCCTCCGCTCCCCACACCGTGACTCAAACTTTCCCGGCCCCACGGCTCGCCAGTCCAGACCCGAGGTTAGGGGAGGACGCGGGGCGGACCGCAGTGCGGAGCTGGGGCCGCGGCGGTACAGGGACGCACGGGACGCAGCGGACACCTGCGCCTCCGGATGCGCACCCTGCACCGGGGCGGGAGAGGGAGGGGGCAAGCGCCTGCCCCTGGGCGGGAGGCCTGGACGCAGCAGAGTCTGGCTGTGTTCCTCCCTCCACCCAGCTCCCTAAATGCCCCGCCCCACCCCACGCAGGAACGCCAATGCTTTTTCCCTCTGCGGGGCTCTGTGCTTCCCAGTTATTGTCATTGTCACTGTTACAATCAAGCACCGTACATTGAGCACCTACCATGTGCTCGCTGCAACTCTACAGGGAGGCACTAACACTAAACCCATTTTACAGACAAGCCAACTGAGGCTTGGTCATTTACAAACTGCCGTTTGCCGGCAGTCACTCAGCTCTCAAGTGCTGGGGGTAGGACTAGAAGCCAGATCTAGAAAGTTTCCAAGACCCTAGCCCCTGCTGCCTCCCGAGTGCTGTGAGCTATTGTCACAGGTCCTCTGAAGGCTCCAGAGGGTGGGGGGCGCCCCTCTGCCATCTCCCTCACCGGCCCCATGGACCGCGTGCGAAGGTCCTGGCACACGTGTGAGGCGCTGCTCGGCCATCCCCTCCCTAACAGGGCACCCTCCTGCCGCCATTGCCCCTCTCGGGCTGCGCTCCCGTGCTTACTTCTACCACAGGCCTCTCTCCCCACTGGCTGGGACTGTGTCTTGGTCCTGGTCCCCTCCCCCCACCAGTCCCCAGGTCCCAGCACAGCCCCTCGCACATGGTGGGGACTTCACCAGATGCTGCCTGAACAGAGAAGAGAAGCTTTTGTGGGCCTGCTGGTTGTGATAGCCACGGAGGAGGGGCAGTTTGTCCCCTCCTTCCTCAGCCCCTCCTCTGAGAAGGGCAGGCTCCCAGGACAGGTGTGGGCAGCCCCTCAGACTTGGCTGAGAGCTCTAGGTCTGTGATGGGGGGGGGTGAAGGAGGGGCTTCTCCAGCCTTTCCCCTCCCAGCCCCAACCAGGAAGGCCCCCACCCCATACCTCCTGCCTCCGCTTTTATCTCAGTTCACACCCCACCTCTGGGGCTGCTTCGGCACCTTGCCCTGTGACCCTCAGTCTAGCACTGATCTCTGTCCTCACCTGACCAACGGTGAGCTCTGGGACAGCAGAGACCCGGTGCGGGGCACGTGGCAGGCGCCCAGGGAAGGCATGCATGTGAACCGGTCAGCAGGTGTCAGAGGGGCCCGGCAGCGTTGGGCAGCGGCAGCCGCGCACACCCTCAGAGACTCTGTTCTAGACCCGGGCTGGGGTCTGGAGGGGGTGCTCTCCCTGGAGCTGCCTGCTTCACGGGTTAAGGGGGGAACCAAGTGCCAGACCCAGGTGAGAGTAGGACTCACGGCCAAGCCCACGGGAGGTTGAGTCACCTGTACTTCTGGACACTGGCTCTTTAAATCTCCCTGGGTTAAGGCGAAGATTGGCCCCGGGACCTGGGCAGGGCTGGGCCAGCTGTTGGCCAGAGAGGAGAGGCCCCAGCTGTGGAAGGCAGAGGCGAAGAGGAGCCAGGAACCGGGCCGGGCTCACAGATAGAGACACAGGAGGCCTAGTGCAGGAGACCTTTGGGGACAAACACATCCTTCGGTCATTCACTCCACAGACACCGACTGGGCCTACGCTGGGTGTCAGGCACTCGGCTAGGCACTGGTGGGGGGTGGGGACATACAGATGTGCAAGACATGCTTTCGACCCCGGGGAGAAGAGACACGTAAACAAATAATTCCGAGGCAATGACCTAAGTGCTAATAGAGGAATTACCAAGAGCTCTGGGAGCCCAAAGGAAGGAGTGTCTGGGCCTAAGGGGTCAGAGGAGGCCGCGGAGTGAGCCTGAGAAGGGTTTGAGAACAAGAGGGAAGGGCATTGGAGGAGCAGGAACAGCATGTGCAAAGGCGGGAAGACAGGAGCAACCTCCTGCTAGCCCAGGGAGACTGCTGGGGGTGGGGGGGGGCGGTGGGCAGAGCAGAGGACAAAGCCAAGATCTTGAAGAACTTTAAATGTCTGATGAGGGGCATGGGGTCTCACCAAAGGCAGTGAGGAGCTAGTGAAGAATGTGTGGGGAGGGTCAGGGGACAGGGGACAGGGGTTGGCAAGCCACCTGATCCGATTTGCATTTCAGAAAGGTCCCAGCAGCAGAAGTTCAAAGGGTAGACCTTGTAAATGCCAAGAAGACACAAACCTACTCCCTCAGGATATAAGAGCTGGCCCCAAAGAGAGCGAGATGCTTCTGCTAGGACTGACCCCCAAGGGCAAGTGGGCCGTGCATTTGAGTCCTGACATAGCCTTGTGACCTAGCGCAAGGGCCTTCCCTCTCTTGCCCTTTGTTTCCCCACTTGCAGAATGACCTGAGATGCCCGGGCTAACCAGACGCCCTCCTGTGGTTCTTGCAGCCCCAGCATGCTAGAGCTACCGCCAGGCCCCTTGGAGACACAGGCAGGATGTGAGAGACCCTCTGAGCTCATCAGGGCAAAGCCCCCTCCAGTTGCCACGGAAGGGGGACTGGAGGGGGGGCACCACCTCCCATCCAGGTGGCCAGAGGCGCTGCCCCAAGCATGGGCCTCTGGAGGCTCGGTGTTTCCCCGAACGTGACCGTGGTAGTGCTGGGCGTGAGCGCAAAGGCCCAGAGGAAACCCCACCAGACCTCATCAATCAGTTCTGTCTCACCACCTCGACTCTCCAGGCCCACACTTTGAACTCAAAACAACCCACGTTTTCCTCCTGTTTCCAGAAGGGTGGTCTCCCTGGAGTTGTTTGCTTCCTGACATGCCACGGGTTTGCTGCGGAGAGCGCGTGGGCCTGGCCCGTCCCCGGAAAGGATGCGTGTGCGTTATCGCTCAGGCCACGGCTCTCAGCCTCGGCTTGGAAATGCAGGCCTGTCCGCCCTGTCTACACTGGGGGTCCGAGGCCAGCTGAGGGGCTGGATCAGAACCCAGAGCTTGGAGGGTCAAAGAAAGGCGGCCCCTTCCTACCAGTGGGCCTTTCTTATGCTTCCGCAGGTCCCACCCCCTAAACACATCCTGGGCTCGGCCACCTCAGACCCTCTGAGACTCAGTCACCCCCTCCCACCGTGCCCTGCCCGGCCCTCTGCTGGAGGGAATCTGCTCCCTCCCTCTGAAGGCGTACAAATACGGATGGTGGACGATGCCCGCCCAGCTCTCACTGAGCACCAGCCACGCCTGGTGGGAACCCTTCCCAGCTGATCCCCGCGCACAATCGCTTAGTGCAATATTCACTCGTCGCATGGCAGATGAGGAAACTGAGGCACAGAGGGGCAGGCTGGACTTCGCATTCACACCTGCCTGTCCTCAGAGCCTGTGATCCCGCCCCCACCCCCCCCAAGCCACCTAGGCCACGACGGGGTGCTGGGTGAGTACAGGGTTCCCAGCCGCAGAACTCCTAGAACGAATGTGGAGCCTGGGGAGCAGCAACTCGGGCAGGACTGGGACTCAACTTTCAGACATTTAGCACCTTTGAAACGCTGAACACTCGGCTCCTGCCCACATTTAACCAAACCCCCGGGCGGAATCAGAGCGGAGGGAAACCACCGTGCAGTCTGCCCCGCGGTCTGCGGGCGCGCAGACCGAGCCCCTGAGACCTACAGTCTCGCAGCCCCGCTTCTCTTCTCTAGGAAGGAAGTGAAAAATTAAGTGAGGGCCCTGGAGGCCAGGACTAGCAGGGAGTCGAAGGAGCCGACAAACAGCTTGAGAAGGAGCTACTGAGAAGGAGGAGGGGGGGAGGAGCCAGGAAGTTCCACTCAGCACCACCGCGGGAGCGCCTCCCAGCAGCCAGGCACGCGAGTGATTTACTGCCGAGTTCGGCCCCGCGATGGGACCGGGCTCCAAATCACATGCACCACAAGGAATGGTCCAGACCGTCCCAAGAAATATTGGAGCGGCTCAAGGGACACAGGAACTGCGGCCCATCCCCATGTTCTCAAACACAAACAATTCAACCAGCTCAGCCAGAGCCCGCAGCTCGGATTGGCTCCCCACCACCCAAACCCCGCCCACCATCCGGGATGGAGCCCTTGGTCACAGGGGTGGGAAGGAGCCGGTCTCGTCCCCAGGTGACCGTGGCTCGCCGTGCTGTATAGTAGGAAGCTTTGTTGCCATTTATGGCCACAGACACACCCTCATCATTGTCACCGGGGGCTGGGAAGAATACCCAGAACAAGTTGAGGTTTACTGCCTGTGTCTTTTATCCTTTCTGGTATAATTCCGTCAAATTGCTTTTTGCCTTTTGGCTCAAAGACCCTGTTGGCATCTCACCCTAAAGGCTTCCCCACCTGCTTCCTGGGGAGCCTGGCTTCCCCCCAACTTTCGGGCTCAGGTGTCCATTTGTCTTCCATGTGACTTGAGGGAGGGCCCCTCTTTGCTGTCTCCAAGGGAAGTCCCGATGGGCCAGGTCACCCCTGTGGGCTGGGACGGGGCGTTTAATGCAGGTCTGGCCAACGGGACGTGGAGGGATGCGTGCTAGTGTATCTCCGGAAGAGACGCAAAAGAACAGTGGCCGAGGACGCGCACAACCCCACTGGACGTCTTACTCCAAAGCAGCAGTGCCCACGACAGTGTGGTACAGGCAACAGGAAAGAGGGACAGGCCAGTGGAACAAGCAAGACAGGTGCCACGGGGAAGGGAAAGTCTTTTCAGCCGATGGTGTTGGAGCAGCTGGTTATCTATACGGAGAAATGATGAGCCTGGATCCCTTCCTTGCGCCATACACAAAACCAAGGTGTGACGATTCATGGGCCTAAGTGGGACAGCTAAGCTGTGAAGCTTCTTGAAAAGGGGGCACCCGGGAGCAAGAGCCCTTGTTCCTCCACCTGACGCACCTGCATGGGTCCCTGGGACTTTGCAGCCTGCAGCCACGAGGAAGCCAGTCTGAGGAGCAGAGAACATGGGAGAGAAGAGTCTCGGAGCTGCCTGTGGTGGCTTTCTCTTCGTGCGCGACGATGCCTCTCCCTCCAGAGTTAAGCCAGGTGCGTGGCATTCTCTGTCAGTCGCAGCCAAAAGCTTTCCCACGGAGACGTGCCTGTCCTTTTGTTTGTCCGTCACGTGGTGTATGGTTTGACACACTGATTTCTACTCGGGCAGCAGGCAGAAAGCCAAGCACACTCCTTTTCACGAGTAATTTAAGGGACTATCAAACAACTTTTCTCTACCTCGATTTCTTCTTATGTGTTGACTTTGGAATGAAACCCCCGGGGAAGGGGCTGAGGCACCCTGAGGAGAGAGCTGTGGCTGCCCACGGCAGGGAGGGACCCCCGAGGAGGTGTCCCCAAAGGACAGAGGGCACACTCGTCTCGGGCTCATTCATCCCCAAGCCCTAGCAGAGCACCTGGCACATAGTAGGGGCTCAGGAAATGAGGATGAGTAGAACGAGAAAACCCCAAACCCCGTCATTCGCTGTCCTGTAAGTTTCACGGTTGGTGCAGCTGAAGTGAAACGGGCTGCTGCTTCATTTACACTCGTGTCACCCGAACTCCGGCCCCGGGGCTTGAGGGGCGTGGTCAGGGTTGGACAGTCTTGGTCGTGGGGACAGGGTCACTAAAGCCTGCAATTCTGTGAGGCCACCCAGCCCTAAATCAGGACCCCTCCTGTGGCTGCTCCGGCTCCCCTCCCACCGGGCACCACTTCCTCCGAGCTAGGCAGCGGAGGCGGAGGCAGAGGCATTGGCCCCAGGAGCCCTGCAGCGTAGCACTTGGCTCCGATGCGGCGTCCTAGCCCTTTCCCATCAGAACATCAGGCTGGACTGTTCGGCAGGCTGGCTCTTGTCGACAAAAGATTCTGAGAGGCTGTGTCCAAGGTCATGGAAGTGATGCGTGACAGCCAAGAAAAATCACTGCCAAGCATCCGAAGGCGCCAGGTCAGGCAGAGCAGGACAGTGGGAGCGGATGACGGGACAGCGGCTGTGAATGGCCGTGTGGCCCAGCAATGCGCCCCAAAGAACTGCAAACAGACCTTCAAGCAAAGACTGCACCCCAGGGTTACAGCAACATCGTTCCCCACAGCCAAAAGGCGGGGACGGCCCCTGTGTCCACCTCGGATGGATGGGTGAGCGACCGGTGGCCTGCACACACAAAGGGACAGTGTTCAGCAGTTGGAAGGAGCGACACGGGCTCCTGCCTGGGTGAAACCTGGAAACCACGGAAAGTGAAGGAGGCAGACACAAAAGGCCACGTGAACGGGATGTGCGCAGACCTGGAGTATGAACCGGGCAAATCCTCAGAGACGGAAAGCAAGTCATGGCGACCTGGGGCTGGGGGGCAGGGGGGAGTGGGAGTGACAGCTCCGGGGGCATGGGGTCCCCTTTGGGGATGATATAAATGCTCTGGAACCAGACAGTGGGGATGGCTGCCCGACATTGAGCACGCACTAAATGTCACTGCATGGCACACTTGAAAACAATTTAAACTGTGGGTTCTGTGCCGTGTGGATTTCACTGCAATTAAACTGAAAAGGGCAGGGTGTGGCTGCCTGGGGGGGGTGGAAAATCAGAGTAAGGCATTCCCAACGACCAGGGCACCCAAGGAGGCCAGCCGGGGGGCTCTCTCTGCCTCTGAGCCTGAGCCCAGCCCCTGCAGTGGGGGGCATGGAATGCCCCACCCCCCTGCACCCCCCACCCCCCCTCCTTTCACTTCCTGCCAATTCAATTTCCCCTCAGGAAACCTCCACTGCAGGGTCCAATGTCACTAACATGATGTCCATCAGGAAGGCAGATGGAGCCTGACAACGCACCGTGACAGCTGACCTTTGATTAACGCGGAGAACTGCACACGGAAATTACATTAACGACGTTTAAATGAATGGCGCCTGGAGCTGCTTCCCAAGAAACCCCGTTTGGAAACTCTGAGGGAGAGAAATGATGCCCCTCGGCCCAGACATGGGGCCATGACCTTCGCAGGGAGAGGGGCTGTTTGCCAAGCGCTGAGATGTATGGGGTGGGCTGCATCGCAGGAGGAGGTCTGATTACTTCTCCTTCGACATTTAATAAAAACAGGCCCGCGTTGCAGAAACAAAAGCCCCAGGAACCAAGTGGTTCGTGGTCGCTGTGCAAACTGTTTAACAAGCACCCTGTAGGGTTGGCCACCCAAAATGCTAAAATGCCAGTTCCTGGACTTTCTCGCCTCCCTTGCAGCCGAGGCATGGGTGCGTCATGGGCCCTGCCCACCAAATACACTGGTGCGGGCCTTTGGGTCCAGACGCAAAGCTGGAGGCCCCTGGATGGCAGTGACAGCAAGCTCAAGTTCCTGGCGTGGCAGGGGCAGCGGTACCAGCCACAGCCTCTAGGGGTCAGACTCGGGCTGAGACGGAAGCCCCAAGCAGGATTCTCCAGCTCAGTGTGAGCGCCCAGTCGTGCTGCTTGAGTCAGCAAGTTATCTTCTGTTGCCCAGGGGAGAGAAGCAGCTCCATTCCTTCTGGTGAAGGGCCCCAGCAGACTTCCCCCAACCAAAGAGTGGTCGCGTGGCCCAGGCTGAACTAACTAAACATACTGTCCCTTTCTCCAGCTACCGTGATTGGTCTAGAGATGGTCACGTGTCCCCAGCAGAGCCAATCAACATCCCCCCCGGGATGTTTCCACTGGCAAAGAGTCTCCGTTGCTTCTGGGGTGGGACTCTTAAGGTGATGAATGGGGACTGCCCACAGCCCCGTCCCCACCCCCAGGAAGGAGGCCCTCGGCAGCAGGGCAGAAGGAAGGCAGCAGAGAGGCAAGGAGCAGAGAGCAAGAGAGAAGCCTGGCACCCTTTGAGTCCCTGCTCCCCCTATACCTTCTGGGATGCAATTCTGTGAATTGATCATTTCTCTTTTCTTGCTTAGGCTCATTTGGGTTGGGTTTCCACCAGTTAAACAAAAGTCCTAAATATTGAAGGTGGAGAAATGTCGCTTGATTCAGGAAAGGGCTTCATGAGACTTTTTCTCGAGATGGCAAATGACTTACAGTTAAAAGGGTCAAAATCCCTGAACCCTGAGTCGGCAGAACAGGCCGGTAGTAGTCAGCAAATGTGTACGGAGCGTCCCCCTAAGGCCAGGTCCTGGAAGTGCCGGGAAGTGCCAGGCACTTCCGCTCGATGAGAAATGATCTGGCATCCAGCAAGCACTCGATAATTGCTGGGTACAACAAGCTATTATTATCTCACCCCTACTATCTCCTTCCCATTTACAGTCCGGGGATTGAGGAAGGGGAGGGATGGGAGAAGGTGGGTTTAGGATTAGGGATAGGTTGTTTCCCCATCGTTTCCAAACATCTCCAATTAAGGTCCCACCGTGGGTGGGTCCTCCTAGCTCTGTGAACTTGTTAAGTAAAGGGAGAAATGTATCTGTTGGTTATAACCAGAAAACTGCTCACCGAGGGAGCTGGTGAGCTGCTCTCGGAGAAAACAATCTACTTTAAATACAGGACGTTCAAAATCAAGGAGTTCCCCGATTCCACTTGGAACGTGTTTTTGCCAAGCCTCCCGCACCTCCTGGGACCGGGAAGAGAGAGAAACCTGCTCCGCCAGCTCCTGCAGGAGCCGACACACTGAACATGACAGCTCGGCAAGACCTCACAGACAAGAGAAACACAAGGGTGACTCAGACGCATCAGGGTCAAGTCGGTCCTCACTCCAGGGGCATTGGCGAGGGGAGACCACACCTCACGGTACCCCGCCCCACTTCCTACGAGTCCCTTTCAACACGTGGAGGCCTCTGGCCCTCACGGCCCCTCCCCACACCTCGTTTCCTCTTCCTCGCTCCAGCTCTCCTCTCCTCGCCCTTCCAAAGCGATTCCTTTCTCCTTCCAACAGCAATGAGCCCACTTAAAATGCTAAGTTCTAGGCCCACGTGGGTTTGGATGTACACAGGCGGTGTCTGAAACTCAGCTGTTGACCATGAACTCCCCTCGGGGAGCAGGGGGACAGGTGAGATTCCAACTCAGGTGCATCTGCCACCTAACACGGTGCCAACAAGACACCAGCGCAGCCGTGAGGATCCACCTCTTGGTGACAAGCCATGTGTCCTTCCTGACATTTTGTCCCCTACTTAACCAACACCTACATAATGGTGATTCAGCTTCTCTCAGTCATTGGAAGAATGAGCAGACAGAAAATCAGCAAGGATACACATCAGTGACACCCACCGCCGGTACCTGGCTGACCTTCACGGAACATTCCACCCAGCGATGTCAAGATACACATTCTTTTCTATGCAACTGGGACAGTCACCAAGACAGGCCCTGTCTGAGTTGCAGTAAACCTTAACAAGTTCACGAGGATTAAAATATACCACATACGCTCTCTGACCATGGTGGAATTAAACTGGAAATCACTAAGGAAAATGAAAAGACGATGTATCAGAATATCAGGGGTGAAGGTAAAATGGTGCTTAGGGGACAGTTTATAGCATTGAGTGCCCATATTGGGAAGGAAGAAAGGTCTCAGAGCAATAATCCAGGCTTCTCTGTTAAGAAACTAGACGAAGACCCTGACTGGAGCGGCCCGTTGGCTGGGCATCCCACCACCAAGCGGAGGGTCATCAGAGGAGTGTTTCTCTCACACGCTGATGTTTCTCTCCCTCTCTTCCCCCTCCCGCTCTAAAAAGAAATAGAATCTTTTTTTAAAGAAGTGACTCTTCCCTGCACTTCCTCACGCTCTGAACAATGCTGTTTTATTCTTCATCACATGTGTTACCGTTAAGATCCACTAATGCCAGGGAAAGGGCGCCGTTTCTAAGGCGGGAGTTCGAGGACACCGCGACGAGCCCTGGTCCCCCTGTCCCCAGGCAAGGCCCCGAGTCCGACGTGAGGCTGGCCTGCCAGTACCCTCGCCTGTTTTCCCAGGGAACCCCCACCTGGCCTGGTCTCCCCGGCCTCCGACCCGCCTCTAGGTCTGGAGTCCTTCAGCCAAAGCAAGCCCTCCCCCAGGGGTCCTCGCCACGGGGCCCCTGGGGCCCCTGAGCCCATGGAGGAGGGCACAGAGCGAGAAGAGGTGACGCAGGGAGCACATCGCATGGTGCAGGGTTTTACTAAACCGCTTTGGCAAACATTGAGAGTTTACACAGAACATTCGTAGGCAGCGCCTGGTCATTTAGAATGACCCAGCGGATCCCTCAGTATAGGAGGTCGCATATAAATTTGGCTGTTGACAAAGAGCCCCAGGATAGGTTAATCAAGTTAGAGGTGTGCATCTCTCCCTCCTAAAGGTACCCGTGTAAACGGTCCAGAGTTAAGGTGGCGGCTCCAAGGCTCAGATACTCAGGTTATAAGAAGGCTTCTTTCCGAGTCTTTGGTCCTGTTGCTCTCACCCCATTCGTCAAAATGGAGTCACATGACAGCACTCAACTGCAAGGGAGGCTGGGAAATGTAGTCCTTTATTCCGCGCAGCCCTGTGCGCAGCTTAAAAAGGGGTAAACAGATGGTGAGGCAGAAGGCCCTACTACCATACCTACGCGAGCTCACTTTTCCTGAAACAGCCTTCAAAGCCCCCTTGCACGCCACCCCGACGAGGTTCCTCCTGATCAGGGATCCTGGAGGATATAAAGTTTCTGTCCCTGGATGTGACCTGGGCGGGCACTCTCACCATAGGGGAAGGCAGGCTGCAGGGGCCCCACGCCAGGAAGACAGCAGGGCAGGGGTCCACATCTCACTCCCCACCCCCTGTCCCTACCCCCGACTCATCTCTTTTTCTTCTCTCTGCGTCTGGGGATGCCCGAGCCGAGCTCTGGGGAGTAACATTTAGGGAGGTACTTCCTAACATGCAAGTATGAGTTTGGGGTTAGGGAGGAGGGCAGGGGGACAGAGTGGAAGGCTCGCCATGGGGAGAAACAGAGCCATCCCGAGGTTCACCCATGCTGGCATGCCCATGGAGCAGCAGCCAGCCCGAGCCCCCCTCCCCGCCCCCGCCCAGCAGAGCAGGGGGCTCAGGTGAGTTAGGGTCTGGCCCTTCACTGGGCCTCACCCCCCAGTAAGCTGCGGGGGCAGCCTCACCCAGAGCAAGAGACTACGACTGACCGCCCTGTGCCCGCAGCAGCAGGGACTCTGAACCTTGCCTCCACCCTCTCAAGGCTGAGCCACCTTCAGTGACAGCAAACGCCCACTCTGAGCTCACCTTACACAGGAGTCAGTGGCCCAACTCCCCTCGCAAGGGCTCTTTGAGCCAGATCCGGGTCCTCCCAGAGAGAGGCGTCCCTGAAGACTCATTTAGCTCAAATGCCTCCTTCCACTGGAGTTGTGTGTGCATGCAAATTACCTCCAATCTCCACCTCAGGGACAGTCCCTTAGTATTTGAAATACCCTAGTCAGGAATCCACTCTCCAGAAGGGTTCGCATTAGATTTTAAATATACACTGTTATTAAAATCTACACCACAGAATCTGTTCATGAGCAAAAGAATGTTAGAAATTATTTTGCACAAGAGAAGTATGAGGTGATGAAGACAAGTGATTGGCTAGAAAGAGTCCCTGGAGCTCAGAGTCTTCGCCCCGCCAGGGAAGAGAGCTCAGCTGCCTGAGGCCTTCAGAGCAGCACCCGGGTGCAGGGCACCGGGGGGTCCTGGTCCCCCCACTTCTGGGGGGTACAGATACAGGTGTATGACCGTGTTTGCACCTGCTTGTTAGTAAATATTTGGACATTTGGCAGAGTAAGACCTGCCTCTCCTTTTTTTTGAGAGCTAGGGGAAGGGAAGGAGAAAGAAAATGTAGAAACATTGGTGAGAGAGAAGCATCAGTTGGCTGCCTCTCCTACACCCCAGAGGACCAAACCTGCAACCCAAGCATGTGCCCTGACCAGGAATTGAACTGGTGACCTTTTGCTTTATGGCGCGATGCCTAACCCACTGAGCCACACTGGTCAGGACAAGATCTGCTTTTATTGTAACATTTCATTTGGTGGCACAGTTGTTGAGAGGGTTAATGGAGCCATTGCCTGCCTCTAAGTAGGGGTTCCACACTTTTAATCCTTACTCAAGGATATGTTTATTGATTTGAGAGGTGGGGGAGAGAGAGAGGGAGAGAGAAACATCAACTGCCTCATGTACATGCCCTGACCAGGGATTGAACCCGAAACCTTTTGGTGCATAGGACAATGCTCCAACCAGCTGAGCCACCCAGCCATTCTTACCAGAAAACTCTGTCGGTGAGAACACATGCCCCACGTCAGGTGGCAGAGCCTGGCTGGGAACCAGGTCTGACTCCGGAACCTGTAGCCCTAACCACTGTCCCACACTGCCTCCCCACATGGCCTTCGATTCACTCCCACGTGTCTCAGCCCTGCCACAGCCAGGCAGGGGGCCGTGTCTGCGCCCCCTTTTCAGCGGCTGCTTCAGCCGCAAGTGGAAGTGACGCCGGGCCCTCCTACTTTGTCTCACAGGTGGAGTTGGTCTGACAATTCCTTTCACAAAACCATCTCTGCAGTGTGACCCATTTTTGCAGGGGGCGGGTGGCTCATTCTAACGCCGGCTGCTTGATCTCATCAACCTGTACGTTCACACGTCTCTCGAGAGCAGTAATGTGTTTCTCACTGGCAGTCATGCACTTGAGGTGACACTGCCTTTATTGTTCTCTGACTGAACGTTTCCTGAGCAAGCTCCGGAAAGCGGGGACCATGCCTCCTCTGCTCCCCCGTCTCCGAAAACGGGCCCAGCACGTGGCAGGGCCCTGCGTCTCGAGCTTGGTTACTTGCCTGGTGGGGAAAGAGGAAACCCCACCCAGATCCCAGGTTCCAGGTCCTGGAGGGGTCATGGCGAAAGGCAGGCTCACAGCTGCCGAATCACGGGGTGCCATTCTGAGAGCTCCCACCTCCCCTCCCGATGCACCCCTCCACGTGGTGAGTGACAAATCTCTGGGTCCTCGGTGCTTGGCCTATCATAGAGGCAAGTCACACACGCAGGTGGGTGGATGACTAGCCGGACTCTGGCCAAACGGAGGCAGGACCCCTCTTTAGGACCCAGCTGGGTGTCCTGCATGCCAACAGCTCCCCAGGGGCCTACGGCGTAGTCCCCAGACAGCAGCATCTGCAACTCTGGCAGTGCGGCTGGCGACGTGGGTTTGAACGAGCTTCCAGGTGATGCCGGCACACGCGATCTCAGAACCACTGGGCTAGGCCGATTGTGTTCAACCGCTCTAAATCTTTAGAAAAGCCCGTCCAAGGCCCTGGAGAGATGAAACAGGCAGGCATGGAGATGCCGGGCGGGACCCAGGCATGCAGGGCTCACCCTGCTCCACTCCTGGCCTCCTGGAAACGCTCCTCGAAATGTGCTGGTTGCACCATTACCCCGAAGGCTGCCCCTTTGCATGTGACTTCTCTTGGGGAAACTGGGCGGACAACACCAAAAGCAAGAGAAAGGGTGTCACAGGAGGAAGGAGAAACCTAAGACGAAATGAGAAAGGACAGAAACAGACAAAGCAAAGGCCCACACAAGGGAGGCAAGGACAAGTCAGGAGGCGAGTTTAATTGGTGCGACGTGGACGACATACAGAGGAACGCGGGGTGGCCTGGGCATGCGGCATGGCGCCTGTCCCCGCCCCCACCCCCACCCCATCCCCCACCCCCGCCCCGGGGCCTCGCCCTGCCCCTCCCCCAGAGACACACACCCGCAGACTCAGACAGGACAGCGCCCCAGAGGGAGGCTCAGAGGGGGCTGGGCGGCAAACAGAAAGAAGACAAGCACAGACCGGAAGCACTGCCTTGTTCGTTCGTTTGGGTAAGAGCTGTCCAAATGCCGTCCAAAGTCACCGGCTCCTGGTGGGCGCGCCATGAGGATGCAGACCCCCCGCACTGGCCGGCTCTGCAAGGTGCTTTGGTGATTGCGCTCACTTCCGCTCCCACAATGCCCCTGTGAGGTGGGCTGAGCAGAAATTCTCACTTCTGTCTGAGGGATGGGGAAACTGAGTCCCACGGAGCTGAAGCGACTCGCCCAGAGTCCCGGGGAAAGGCCCTGGTCACTGGGTCAGACTGGGAGTGTGTGGCCCTCCCTGGAGCCATGGGCCACTGCAGAGACTTGGGGGAAGTGACAGTGTCTGAGAGCCTGGGACCAGGGGGCCGCTTTTGCTACCGTCCTGGGGAGTAGACACAGCCTACTAGATGCCAAGACAGAGATGGGACCAGCTGTTTATTCAACAAAAGCCTTTTATTCATTCAAAAATCAACCATTGGGTTTATTCTGCAGATATTTAAAAAAAAAAAAGTTGAGGGGGGGGCAAGGTTCCTTGTCCAAGTGCCCTTATGCTAATTCACTTGTTATCCCTGGGGCCCACCTGGAAGAGGGGCATCTGGAGAACACACTGCCAACAATGTGGGGCGGGAGTCTCAGGGCTTAGGGGTGATCACAGCCCCTGACTCACCTGCCCACCATCTGCAACCTCCTGCCCCCACGGAATCACCTGTTTGGCCGACTGGGGCCCCTCAAATGCCTTTGCAGCTCACTACCACCAGGGGGCGCGCCCGCATTCTCTTGGATTCCTTAGAAGCAGAAGCTGAAGCTGCGGTGGGAACAGGGTAGCTCCCCATCAGGGCACAAGCCTTTCTCCAGGGAGAGGCTGCATCTCCCAGGGAAACTCCATACTCCAATTTCTCCCCCCCCACACAAAGAGACAATGTCCCAGAAAGCGCAGGTGGCCCTGTCATCTAGGTCACTGGCTGTCAAAAGCATTTCAGGGAAAGAGAGGGACACAAATGTTTGCCTTGACCTTACTCTCAACCTTGCCTGGTTAAATACTGGGAACTCACGAGTTCTCCTAAGTACCACCAACACGAAGTGGGGGGCAGATGCTGCGAGGAAGAGGCTGGGCCAGCTGCCTGCGGCTGCACCCGCATCCTGGGCCCCAGACCCTGGCTTCCTGCTGGTCGGGAGTCCCCAGAGAGCAGCATCTCACAGGGCTGGGCCTCGGGCGGAAAAGGGTGCTGGGGAGAGAGGCCCCCAGGCTGCCCTGGGTTCCAAGGTGCCACAGCTGAGAGGTGGTGACAGACCTGTCCCGGCCTGGCAAACTCAGGCACAAATGGCCAGTGTCCAGCACGCTGCCAGGAAGAAGGGCGGCCCTTTGGGCAGCTCTGAGCTGTCTCGGCATGCACCCAAGGCATGCCTGAGGCGTGGGTCCACAGTGCCACCGGCTAAGGCCAAACGGGGTACCCCAGGCTCCAAACCGAAAGGCCAAAGCACCTCCCAGAAGGTGCCTGACCCCTGCCTCCCGTCGCTCTCTGGATGTCTGCCAATCAACTGATGCCACGGCCTGAGGGGTCCACACGCTGGATTAACCGTGGAGAACGCTCAGCCACAGTCCCTCTCCCGTGATGCCCCCAGGACAGGCTGTCCATCGGCATCCCCTCCGCTGGACCCAAGGAGCAGCCGAAGCTCAGGCAGAGGCCAGGAAGCCACCTGACCCGGGAAGGGCCCCTCTCTCCTCCCGTCTGACCCTTAGTGGCCAAGTCTGTAGGGTCTCGGGTCAGAGCCAGGTGAAGGAACTGCGCAACTCGGAGGTGAGTCCTGGGTCTCCTGGGCCAGTGGCCTGAGCAGAAAGGGGACTGACCGCAGGGGCCGCGGAGCGCCCAGCCTTCAAAGTCACCTGTGAACGTGGACCTGCTGCTCCTGTCCCCACAGGATCTGGGGGGCTTAGGGTGGGGGCATCGCGCAGCCAAAGGGCCTGCGCGTGCAAGAAGGGTGGGTGCTGGGGTTGGGGTGCAGCCCCACGGGCAGAAACCTCTCCCAAAGGGTGTCCCCTGGGGAGGGTCCGTTGTCTGAGGGCCAATCAGCAGGAGAAGCTCCGGCCTCCTGGGAAGGTGCAAAGGGGAGACCAAGGGCAATTCGAAGTGGGATCGAGGCCCAGCGCTGCCAGCTCCGGGGCTGGGAGGGGCAGGGAGGCGACAGGCTGCTGGCTTTGCACACTTGCTGCAGGAATTCTAGACTCAGGCCCGAAATAGTCTGGGGAGCTGCTTGTCACCCCAGCCGCCTCCTCTGGGCAAGGACCAGTTCTGGGCCAAAAAGACAGCTCGAGAGTCCAGGAGGGACCAGGAAGCACGGCAGGGAGGGACAAGGTGTGCCATCTGACCCCACACACCACAACCAGTGGCTGCCATGTCCTCGAAGAAAAAGACAGAATAGTGACTCAGACAGTCCCTGTGTCTGCTGGGGTCTGGCACACATAGCCACAGCACCGAATCGCTACGTGCAGGAAATTCAGACTTAGAATTTTATGATGTCAGTGTGGAGGGGGCTTCCCACGTCAATCAGCCAGGCCTCCCAGCCCTGCCACGGGGCAGCCGGGGCCCGGAGAGGGCAGAGGCGCCCCACCGACCCAGAGCCAGAGCCAGCCTCGGGCTCCCAGCCTGTGGTCCACGTCCGTCTGACTTTCCTGCTGGCAGTTCTGGGGCCGCCCTTTCTGGGGACAAAGCTAAAACCCTTCCCGTGAACACGGGTGGGACGCGGCCTGGAGGAGCAGCTGCCACCCGGACAGGATGACCAGCACCCTTCTCGCCCTCCCTCCCAGCGTGCGGGCCAGGCAGAGAGGCAGGCAGAGAGGGACAGACTATTTACCAAACCCACCTTTGCAAGCTCACTTCCTCACTCTTTCCTTTGTACCCACGCCCTTCCTGGCTCCCAGTCCCAGGACAAGCCCCTCCATTCCCCACGCTGCCACAAACACCAAAGCAAGAGCTGAGAAACGGGAAGATGTCCCTCACGCGTTCTCAGAAAAGATGTCTTGGACCCAGAAGAAGACCCAGGATGGGCAGGGTGTGGACAGGGAGCAGAGGAAAGGGATGGAAGGAGGGGCATTCCAGGCCGGAGGGAACAGTGCATCGGCCAGTTAAGAAGCCCACCTTTCCCCTCTCCAAACATCAAGCACAGTATCTGGGGAAATTAAAAAAAAAAAAAAAAGAAAGAAAGTTTTTGGCTTCTTGGCCGCTGCTGGCCACCATCGTCCCAGGTGTGTGAGTACCACGTACACAGATGGTGGACCCCGCATCCTGGGAGCTTCGGACACAGAGGCAGCAGCAACAGTTAACGACCAATAAATAACAGGTATCAGTTATATATGTATAAAAAAAAACAAAGCTCACTTTCCCCACAAAAACCACAATACTGTTATCAGAGAAAATGGTCATCATCATGATGATCGACCCTCCGGGCCGAGCAGGTGGTCGGTGGCTCGAAGGCAGGTCGACAAGTAACGTCCACCAGGCAGCCCCCGACACACGAGCCCACCCGCAGCCGGGCCATGACTTCTGTGGTCTCTCTGGTGGCGGAAGGACAAGGCAGAGTTCTCCGAGGTCCCCGAGGCCTTCTCCCCATCTGTCAGTCTGAATCTTCTAGAATAGAAGGTCGTTTTTTTTTTTTCAATGTCTGTTTGAAATAAAAAAACAAAAGCACACGCGCGGGAGAGCAGGGGACCGGCTGCTGCCCACGAAGCAGCTGAGTCCTTGGTTTTGCAGAGGGCTGGAGCCTTTTCCGTTTCGTGTTGTTTTCTGGACAAGCGGAGGTTGGCAATTGGAGCCAGTGGCTTCAGGCGGCGGGTGGGTGCAGGGCGGGGGGCGGAGGGGCCTCGCCATCCGCGGCAGCGCGGCTGGGTGTGGGCGCGGAGAAAGGCTGGGTGGACACAGGAGGGCGGTGTTGGGGCCGAGGCGGCCTCATGGCACGGGAGGACGCGAGCGGTTCCCAGGCATCTGGAAGACACAAGGGGGCGAGGTAGGCTCGGTGCGGGCTCACGGGGGCGTGCACAGAGCGGCGGGAGAGCAGTGAGGGGGCGCACTGGCCTGAAGTCGAAGGTCCTGGCACCGCGCACACCCTCCAACCCAACCATTTGGCGGAGCTAGGTATTTATCCTTTGGAAGCACGTGCAATGTTTCCTACGGTCTCGTCGGCAACAGTGAGATGAAAAGCGGGGAGCAAGCCCAGGGCACGGGGTGGATAAAGGAGGGCATCGCCACGGGACGAAACAGCCACTAAGAACAAGGTGTGGAATGGCCGGGAAGCCCGTGAGAAGGTGTCCAACAGGATGTCACGAGGAAATGCAAATCGAAACCGCAGTGAGACATCCCGTCCCGCCCACCAGCGGGGGGCTGTCGTCAGAAACCGGAAAAACACAAGTGCGGACAAGGGTCCGGGCAGTCAGAGCCCCGTCCGTGGCTGCTGGGTGCGGAGAAGCTGCAGCCTGTGGGGAAGACGGTTTGGTAGCGGCTCAGAAAGTTAAGCAGAGCTACCGTACACCCAGCAACTCCACCCCGCGGCATCCACCCAAAGGAATGGAAAATAGGACCACAGACGAATCCGTGCCCCCCATCTTCCCAGCAGCGCTGTGCACAACGGCCGGAAGGCGGGAGCGACCCAGACGCCCACCCCAGGGTGAAGGATGAAAACGTGGCCCGTCCGCACACGGAATATCGCTCAGCCGCAGAAACGCATGAAGCACCGGCACCCACGCGGCGTGAAGATCCTCGAGAGCATCACGCTGAGTGAAAAGAGCCAGACACCACGTGGGCTTTTTATGTGAAATTTCCCGAAGAGGCAAATCTACAGAGATAGAAGGCAGAGCATTTGCCAAGGGCCCAGGGGACGGGGGGATGGGGAGAAACGGCGTCCCGGGTGGGCATTGCGCTGCAGCGATGCAGACAGCGTAGAACTGGCCGGAGGCGGCGGTTGCACAGCACACAGACTGCGCTCAGTGCCCCTGGGTTCTCTTTAAGATCGTTAATTATTTTTTTAGGTTAATTAGAATTAAAAGGCCATGATAGGATTATATAATTTCTGTAAACTCTTTATAACTTCTTTTAAAATTATTTTTATATTTTTAATTGTATATTTTTCCATGACCATTTATCCCCCCCCCCCAGACCCTCTTCCACCTCTACCCACGTCCCTCCAAAATGGTTATTTTTACAACACGGGAATTTTCCCTCAATAAATTAGAAAAGGGAAGCTATCGCTGTCCCCCTCCCCGACACTGGGCAGGTGTCCGCGTCTGACCCGAAGTGGGCCACTGTCCTGACTCCTGGGAGCTGATGTGACAGCAGTCTCTGGGCCAGTCAGGAGCATGTGGAGGGGGCCCTGGAGGAGTCAGAAGGTCCCGCAAGACCCACGTTCAGGTGGCCACCTGGCTCAAGGGCAACAGGCGAGAGAGGACCGGAGCCGCTGCCTGGAGGGAGGACAGAGCGCTCCCAGGGAGCGGCCGGGGGCCTCGCAGGCGAACAGCGCCCCCTGCCGACCCCCGGCGGTGTGGCTGAGTTTCCAGCCGCATTGTTGCAGAGAAGACCATCAGTGGTGCCCCCCTAGTGGACACACGCGACCCCCCCACGCAGTGTTCTCGCCACAAATGGGTCACACTGAATGCCCAGCAAGCTTGTAGGTCTAGCAGCCCATTTCCAGGAAGAACAGGGAACGGAGGATCGGGTTAACACCACCACGGGGCGCAATCGGCAAACCCCACACCGCCCAAACTTGACAATGTGTTTCTGGGCAAAACAGCAAGAAAAAAAAGGAAGAGGACAACGTATAGATTAAAATAAACTTAAGAGACCTATCCACCAAATGCAACATGTGGACTTTATTCAGATTCTGATTCCAATAAACGAAGAGAAAAAAAATGGGGAGGTAACAAGAAACTGGAATACCAGCCCAAGACTGAAAACTATTAAGGAATTAACATTGATTTTTTTTGTATTATAGATTGTTTCAAGAACCATTCTTTCAGGACACGTTTGGAAATATTTATGTATGAGATAATATGATGTCTCAAATTTGCTTCAAAATATCCAGCGTGGGGGTGTGTGTGGGAGGGCAGAGATGGTACAAGATTGGCGGTGAGCTGGTGATTCTGAAGCCGGGTGATGGGTACACGGTGTTACACTATTCTCTCTACCATTGTGTGTGAAAGCTTCCAGAATAAAGCAGTTCTTTAATCCACCCCCAAATTTTCCACAACCTAAGGGCGCCACACCACAGGACTGGTTATATTATGGCGCAGCTAATTTATAACGCAGTTATGATATATGCGGCTATTAAAAATGAGAGTCTCAAACAACATTTGCCCATGTGGAAAATACGCATGATCTCAGTTCCTGAATAATTCAGTGAATTCTATAATGGTAATTTATCCAGGAATTATGAGACATCAGGAATCTCAGAAGGCAAATAAATCACAAAGATGATAGAATGCAAATTAGATGTAATTACTATCTAGTAGGTTCTGGAAAAGCCTTAGGAGAAGGGGAGGGTGATGGGGAAGAGCTATAGAAAGCTGGGTCTTGTCACTCTGAAAAGTTGTCAAGGCAATGAAGTTACACCTTCCTGGTTGACTTGTTGCTGGTGAGGGTAAGATACATGCCTACACAATTGTGTTGACTCTAAAGTTTACACAGACATGCAGATAGCTGGAAGCAGCCAAGGCATTCTTGAAAGGAAGTGGTGGACGTCACCGCCAAGATTAGGTTATAAAAAGACTGCGGCTTTCATCTTGGGTTCTTTCTCTCCCTCCCTCCTGGGAAGCTCACCCTGAGAAAGGCCATCAGCCAGGGTGTCAGGCCGCCCTGTGCCGAAGTCCACAGGGCGGGGGACCGGGGCCGCCAAGGAGCGAGGGAGTGGGTCAGCCCAGCCAAGCCTTCAGATCAAACTGCATCCCTGACCACAGCTGACGATCAGCCCAGTTTACCTGAGAGTGGGGGGCTCTCCGGGGCAGGGGACGTTCAGTGCTGAATCTGGGACAGTCCTAGGCAAACTGGGCTGGTTGGTCACCCTAACAATGGCTTGACGGCATCCACGTGAGAGACCTTGACCCAAGGCCTGCAGCTGAGCTGTGCCCAGATCCCTGATGTCTGCTCTTTCCAGCTGCTGATTTGAGGTCACACAGCATGCGGCAACAGGTAACTGACCGGGCACTTCACGAAAGGGGATGTTAAAATGGACAGCGCCCCTAGGACAGGTGCCCGACTTCCATGCTCATCAGAGAAATGCAAATAAAAATTACACCCAGCAGAACGGCTAAGACTGAAGAGATACAGAATGCACAGTGTCGGCGAGGAGGTGGGGTGACCAGAACTCGTGCACACCGCCAGCGGGAGTGTGAAATTGCCCAACCGCGCTGGGAAACTCTTCGCTCACGTCTACTCCAGCTCAGTGAACACATACCCCACGTCCTAGTAATTCTGCTCTTAGATAAAGTCCAAGAGAATGACCCGTCTGTCCACAGAAGATGTGCAGGAGAGAGTTCACAGCTGGGCAGAAGCTCGGGGGTCCTGCACTCCCTTCCCCCGGCCAACAGGGGGCGCGTAACAGGGAAAGACAGGGCGGATGCAGGAGAGGACGAGGAAGAGACGAGAAATGTGGAAGACAGTTCTCCGCCAGCACCAGAGGCCCCGTGGGCACGCTGTCATTCTGCACCTGCTGCAGATCTGACCGCGCGGAACAAGAGCTATGGGTCAAGAGAGCCAGGGGCTCGTCTGGCCCCCCGGAGAAGGGATGAGAAACGGCTGCTCTCCCTGGCCCGTCCTGGCTGAGAACCGATTGTCTGAGCAGGTTCAACCCAGGGAAACTTCTCTTCAAGCAAACCCTCAGGCCGAATTTGGGTACGTCAAAGGGACAGAGCAGGGGTGCTCTGGCTGATATGAAGGCCTGCTTCCACCAGCTGTGCCCACCCTGGGCAGACCCCAAGCTGGGCAGGTACTTATCTGCCAACCCTAGGTGTCCCGTGGCTGGGGTCCCTCCCCACTCCCGCTCCCAGCCCCGAGCGCCCCTTGGCTCACCCCAGCTCTGGGCCTGGACTATACCAGCCCGTCGTAGAGGGACAGCGCCTGGACGATGGAGGGGTCCGCCTTGGACCCCTCCTGGAACTCCTGCAGCGTCAGCTTCCCGTCGGCGTTCTGCAAGCAGAGAGAGGCGGTGTCAGGCCGAGGGACAACCAGCTTCCCCGGACAGGCGTCTCTGGCCTGGACCCTGGCCCAGGGCTGGTCCCAAGAGAGCTTCCGAAGTTGGGTCAGGAGCGAGGTGGCACGCATTGCTAGGTCAGAAAAGTCGGGCATCACACAGGCCAGGCACTTCCTGGCTGGAAGGCATGTGACCCCCCACCCCTGCGGGTCCGTTTCCTGGTCTGGGGACTGGAGAAGACCGCATGGCCTCCTCGGGGCTTGGGGGGTAGGCGCTCCGGGAGCTCGGGCTGTGTAAAGTGCTTGGGAGGCGCCCCGCAACCCCACAGTTGTCCTTGTCACCGCTGTGATTCCCTAAAGGGTGGTTGACCCCAACGCTCAGAGCCTCTGCATCTCGCTGGGTCGCTCTTGGGAGGGCACTTCGACGGTTCCTGAAGCAGTCTGCCCTGGACCCCGGAGACCCGGGAGGAGGCCGGCGGGGTTCATCCCAAGAGGCATTAGTGGGTCTCCTGGGGGAGGGGGTGGTCCGGGCCAGGACCTTTTCCTTTGGGGCGTCTCTCCAGGAGACCCTTGAGAGTGGAGAAAAGGCCTCGGAGACCACCCGCTCCACCCCAGGGGGAAGCATGCCAAGGGGTCCCCCAGCACGGGTCATGCTCTCGGCCGACCCACCGCGCGCCCATGTGCTGGGTGCCCCTGCTGATCTCAGGGATCCTCATGCCGGCCCCAAGAAGAGGTGCTGCTGATCCCCATTTTACTGGTGAGGAAACGGTGGCTCAGTCACCTACCCAGGGTCCCACGGCTAGTAACCAGGGGAGCCAGAATGAGCAGCCAGTCTGGCCCCCAGGTGGGCTTGGCTTCCCAAAGTAAGGGAAGCATGAATCGGGAGACTTAAGGAGCGTGGGGCCTTGGCCTTAAACCGCATGGAACCCTGGCTGGTGTGGCTCAGTGAATGGAGCGCCAGCCTGACCGAAAAGCGGCAGGTTCGATTCCCAGTCAGGGCACATGCCTGGGTTGTGGCCCAGGTTCCCCAGAGACAACCAATCAATGTTTCTCTCACACACTGATGTTTCTTTCCCTCTCTATCTCCCTTCCTTCTCCTTGCTCTAAAAAGAAAATAAATAAGATCTGAAAAAAATAAAATACAATAAACCACATGGAACCACCCGTGGAAAAGCGGGTTTTCCTTGCTCCGCACTCTGGACACAGCTTTCGAAGACGACCGAGAGACCAGGGCTGTGCGCCCCGGACTCAGGCCACTCCCCCTCCGTGGATGAAGGACCGACCGGCCTCGGGCCCCAGCTTTCAGGGCCAGGCCCGTGCCCAGCCACACGCAGCCAGTCACTGAAATAAGCCCCGTGTCGCTGTGATTTATGCTTTTATTTAAGGCCAGCCGCACTGGGTTTCCTTACCACCCTGATATCAGAGTCCCACTTTAAAAAATGAATTAAAAAAGTTTTTTTTTACATTTTTTTTAATTTTAGATTATTCACTACAGTTTCTATCTTTTTTTTTTAAGATTTTATTTATTTATTTTTAGAGAGGGGAAGGGAGGGAGAAGGAGAGAGAAACATCAATGTGTGGTTACATCTCATGTGTCCCCCACTGGGGACCTGGCCTGCAACCCAGGCATGTGCCCTGACTGGGAATCGAACCTGCGATGCTTTGGTTCGCAGCCCGTGCTCAATCCACTGAGCTATGCCAGCCAGGGCTGAATTAAAAAAGTTTAATAGAAAGGATTTCTTAACCTGGGGCCTGTGGATGGAATTCAGCAGGTCTGTGACCTCAGATTGGAAAAAATGAGGTGGTTCTTTTCACTGACCTCTAACTGAAATTCAGCTTGTCCCTCCCTGAGGAACCTGGGGGATGGTCCCCAGCAGGACCCACGGAACCTGGGACCTTGTCAACCGTGGAGACCATGGGCACTTTCGCAACCCATCCCGGCTGCTGCCGGCATCGCATACGTGTATTACCACTCCGAAAACACGGAGTGGCTAGACCCAGCACTACAGCTTACCTTCATTTATTTGTAGATAACGTTTTTTTACTTACTGACTTTAGAGAGAGACAGGAATGGGGCAGGGGGGGAGAGAGACAGAGAGAGAGAGAGAGACATCGATTTGCTGTTCCACTCATCGATGCTCTCATTGGTTGATTCTTGCATGTCCTCTGACCGGGGATGGAACCCTCAACCTCAGCATATGAGGAGGACGCTCTAACCAACTGAGCTACCCAGCCAGCGCTACAGCTTATTACTTAATGTGTTCATAAAGGGGCTCCTATAACATCACACCACAGATTCTTCATAAAAAGTATGTTGAGCCCTGGCTGGTGTGGCTCAGTGGATTGAGTGCCGGCCTGTGAACCAAGGGGTCACCGGTTTGATTCCCGGCCTGAGTTGTGGGCAGGTCCCCATTAGGGAGCACGCGAGAGGCAACCAAAAAAAAAAAAAGTGTGTTGATAGCTGTATTCCAAAATAATTGGCTTCCTTCGAGATCCAATGGATTTATTTGATGCACTTAAAACCATTGTTCTGAGAAGTCCACAGGCTTCTCCAGAACCCAAAGGGGCCCATGGCAAAAATAAAAATGGCTGGTCTGTGAATCAAAAGGTCACCAGTTCAATTCCCGGTCAGGGCACATGCCTGAGTTTTGGGGCCGGGTCCCCAGTGGGGGTGGCGTGCAAGAAGCAACCAACTGATGTTTCTCTTGCACATCGATGTTTCTCTCCCTCTCTTCCCCTCTCACTGAAAATAAGTAAATAAAATCTTTATTAAAAAATGGTGAAGATTCTTAGTTGGTAAAAGAAAAAGTGATGGGCAAATTTACTTACAACCAGATGTTTGGTGGGGCTGGCTGCCAACCAGACCAGCGAGCACCTCACCAGGCCACGACACCTGCCTGAGCCAGGCCCACAGGTGGTCAGTGGCCCCTGTGGGGACACGTCCCCACTCGCTGTGCACTGGGATGCAGGGCCTGGCCTCCACCCCCCCGGTCAGGCCCAGCCTCCCTGCGGGCTCACCTTGTCCATCATGGCGAAGATCCGGTCCACCCTCTTCTCGGGGGTGTTCTCCTCCTCCGGGAGCTCCACCGTGTTCCCCTGCAGGGACAGACGCAGTGGGGGCTGGGCTCCCCGCACACTGGGCTTTGGGGTTGGGTCACATATTTGCCCCCTGGACCCGGGCTGCTTCCGGATGAGGACCGTCCCTCCCAGTGCCACCGCCCTCTCTGCCGTCTGCTCTGGAACGCCCCACCCACCCGCGCAGCCCCACTATCACCAGCCCCCACCCCCTCCCAACAAGGAGGTGAGCACAGCGACCCCAGGCAGTGACCCCTGCCTGGCCGACTCCCGCCCAAGCGGGAGAGCCGCTGTGCTGGGCGGCTCCTCCGGGCCAAGCCGAGTCACCAGGTGGCTGCCCCGCCCCGCCCCGCCCAGCTGCCCGGGACCCAGTCCTCTCACCACCATCTGGTAAATGGCGTCCACAATGTCCAGCATCTCGTTCCTGGTGATGTAGCCGTCGTTGTCCAAGTCATAGAGCTTGAAGGCCCCTGCGGCCAACCAGCCAGGGCGGAGTCAGCCTGGGCCCAGGGCGGCGGGGCCCTGCGGCCCGCCTGCTGCCCTCTGCACCTCGACGCGGGACCCACAGCCCCTCACTCATCCGGACAACGCATATTTACATCAGGACAGGCAGGGACACACACACACCCCCCCTTCGACTGGGACTGTGAGAAAAGAAGCTAAGAGTGAAAAGGAGGGGCGCCCCGGCCGCTGTGGCTCCGTGGGTTGCAGCATCACCCCCTAAACTGAAAGGTTTTGGGTTTGATTCCCGGTCAGGGCACATGCCTGGGTTTCGGGTTCGGTCCCTGCCCCGTGCACGTAGTAAATGCAACCAGTCGATGCTTCTCTCCCTCCCTTCCCCTCTCTCTAAAATCAGTGGGCATGTCCTCGGGTGGAAATTAAAAAATAATAACAATAATTTAAAAATTAAACAAAGGAGAGGCAATGGCAAGCTTGAGGCCTCAGAGGCTAGAGCTGGGAGGGAGGATTTGGCCCTGGGTGTCCTGGTGCCAGCCCCCCACACCCCCCCACCCTACCCCGTGCCCCAGCCTCTGCCCTGCCCCAGCCTCTCCCCTGCCACTTACCCGGTGTCCCCAGGGCCAACCTAGAGAATAATACACGCCCGGGGAACAGCGGAGCTTTTGCATGAATAAAATCCTCTTTTATCAAAGAAGAAGGAGAGGAAGAGAAAAGGAGGAGGAGGAGGAGAAGGAGGGGAGAAAGAAACTGCAGGGTTTTCTCGCCACTGACCCTGCACCCGTCTAACTGAGCGGTGAGCTCTGGCCCAGCCGTTCTCATCTGGCCTCCAGCCTCCCGCCCCTCGTCGCTCCACCCCAGCGGGGGCTGCATGCCCTGCCCTCTGCACCCTCCTCTCCCTCTCCTCCTCTGGGCCTCGCCCATGCACAGGGTCCCCCTGCCTGGAGCCCTCTCCTCCCTCCCCCTGCTCCGCTCTGACTCACTGCAGGGTCAGCTCCCCTCCTGTCAACTCTCACCTTCCTCTTCCTGTCTCGGCTTCATGGGATTTAAAAAACTGCCAGACTGACAGCCTGGGAGCAGGTGCCTGTCTGCCGGCCCCCCCGACCCCTGGCCTCCGCCCAGCACGGACATGGAGCCATTTGGTCGGAATCCGCTGGGTGAACGAGCAAATAAGAGAACGAATGAGGTCGGTCATTAGAACCGCAGCCTCCCGAGTGGGCCCAGCACTGGACCTGGGTCTTTAGCCCTGTGTCTGCGCCTGTTGGGCATCCCCTAGGCCCCTGCCCCACCTGTCCACCTCACCTAAGTAAGTCACGCTCCTGCCGCAGGCCACCTGCAGGAACCGTCCTCTGACCCAAACAGGCAGAACGTCCGGGCCACTCCCTCGGCCCCGGACAGATGGCCTGGCCCAGCTCTCCAGCCTCCCCCTGGCCGGGACTGCCCGGCGGCTGCCCGAGAAAGCCCGGGGGACCAACTCACACCGCAGCTTCTCGTCCAGCGTCCCCCTCGAGGTCACCGACAGCGCCTGGATGAACTCAGAGAACTCGATCCGCCCATCCTGGCAGGAGAGAGGGGGCAGGGCGGCCTCCGTCAGCCGGGCCACCTGGTCAGGCCGGACCCTGGCAGGTGGCGGCGGCAGCAGCAGGGACCAGACACCCTGGCAGACAGACCCACGCGGAGAGGGCGGAGTGAAGGAACGAGGGACAGAACCAGGAAGCAGGGAGGGCGTAGGATTAGAAATGGAACAGATTGGGCGCAGGGACGGGGAGAAAGGGTCGCACTGCAGGGAAAGCCCACAGCCACATCTCATGGGACAGCCAGGGGACCACCAACACAGGCACCGTCTCTGGGCAAGAGCCACCAGGGAGTCCCCTGACCCCTGGTCTAGAACCACAGGCTCAGAGGTTCTCCGAGAGGACAGGGCTATAGACGGCTTAATCCTACCTATTTGTTTCGAAAATGAGGAAACTGAGGCCCAGAGAGGGCAGAGCTCCCCCCAGGGCCAGGCAGTGGGACCGTCATCTCGGAGTCGCCAGGGAAGAAAGCCAGGGCACGGCAGCAGAAGAGCAGGGAGTGTGGGAGCGAGGCATGGTGAGTCCACCGGTGTGTGCGCACACGGGCGCCAGGAGAATGCTGACGCGGGGCCCGTCCAAAGGACTGCGGACGCCTCGGAAGTGTGTGTACCGACTGCCAGCGTGGCCATCGCCGGGAGGGGACACCCCACAGCACAGGCAAGCCTCGAACACGTGATGCTCAGGGAAAGACGCCGGGCCCAAAACACCCCACACTGTCTGACTCTCAGAACCTCAGTTTTCTCATCTGCCAAATGGGGGTACTAGAATGGCATACCCCCCAGGTTGCAAGTCCTCACTAAAAATAACCCTCATAAAGGGCTCAGCACACTGCAAATGCCCAGCAAACGTCTGCTCTGGTCAGAAACCCCGTTACTGACCCTGGAGGCATCTGCATCGGGTGCTAATAAGAAAAAATCAAGGTATTCATGAGTGTGCACGTGTGCACACACAGTATAGGTGTGCATGCACGTACTCTGCATGGTGTGTGCACGTGCGTGTGTGCGTGCATTTGCACGGTGGGGGGTGTGCATGTGCTTGTGTGGGTGTGCGTGCATGCTTGTGCACTGCGCATGTGCATGCACTTGTGTCTCTGCGTGTGCGGCTGAGTGTGCACACTGCGTGCCCCTCCTCCCGGAGGGAACATCGGTAGGAAGGAGTGGGTGTGCAGACGCTGCGGGAGCCGCGGGAGCGAGCAGGCTGCCGCAGGGGGGGGGGCGCTCCGCCAGCGCAGGCCCCCTCCCCTCCCTGCTCACCTTGTTTTCGTCAAAGACGTTGAAAACAAACGTGGCGAATTTGGTGGGGTCTCCAAACGGGAAGAACTGCTTGTAGATCTTCTGGAAGCCCGCCGCATCCAGCTGCCCGCTGGGGCAGTCCTTGATGAAGCCTTTGTACCTGAGGCAGCAGACCAGGCGAGTGAGGGTGAAAGAGTCGCGCCCATCACCCCCCTGCCAGGAGCTCCTGCCCCGTGCCCTGAAGGTGGTGGGCCCCCTCCAAGGAGACAGTGAGGCGAGGGGTCCTGCACACAGACCTGGATGTCATAGGCACGGGCTCATCCCACCTCTGCCTCTCGCTAGCTGTGTGACCTGGGGCAGGTGACCGTACCTCTCTGAGCCTCATTTGTACAAAGGGTAAGAGTCACATGAAAATTAACCCAGAGGGTGTGCACAGAGCAGGTGGCCGCTGAGCCTGTGCTCCACAGAGGGGGCTGAAACCAAACTCACAACAACGTCCCCGAAGCCACACTCTCGGACAAAGCGGTTCTGCCCCACCCCAGTACTTCCTCCACTGGGCCCCTCCTGGCCCACAGAACCAGGGGCCTGGAGATGCTGGCAGCGCTGGTGGACAGAGGCACCATGTGGCGCTGGCAGCTGGCTCCTCCCACCTGCCAGCACCCCGACACACACCGCCCTGGCCTCTGCTCCCGAGCACCGTCTAACTGACACTGGAGCGGCAGCGCGAGCTTGGAGGGAGCCTGGTGTGTCCCGAGCGGACTCGCCCACCGTGTATTCCCAGCGCCGAGCACTGAACCCCTCAGATGCCCGGTGGGCGGCCACGTGGCTTTGCAGCCCGAATCCCAGGTCTGCCATGTGTGAGCTGTGCCACCTCGGGCAAGTGTCCTCACCCCTCTGAGCCCTAGTCTCCTCATCCATAAACAGGGCCAGCTCTCACGCCCCTTTGGCGGGATCGGGATGGTGCACGCAGCACATCTGGCCTAAAGAACCATCAACAGCAGGATCTCTGGTTTCACGCACTTAAGGGACGTGCACTCCTCTCAGGAGGACCGGCTACTACCGGCTACAGCGATCGCCTCCCTGGGGGACCCTGTGCCAGCGACTTTGCAAACCGCGGTCTCCTGGAATAATGACCCACTGGCCCCTGAGCCAGGGGCTCCGATGAAGCCCACTGTAAGGACGAGGAAACTGAGGCTCAGAGAGGGCAGGTATGAGGCCGCGCAGCCCAGACCAGACCTGAGTGAGGGTCAAAGGTGACGAGCCAGATGCTCAGAGACACCGATCGCTGAAGACCTTCACACCTGTCCCACCGTTCTCCGAGACCGGCGCGGAGACTCCTCTCTCCCCTGTCACGTGCAAGGAGAGGGTTCTGGGAGCATTGCGCTTGAGGCTGCTGGTGGCACCGTGACTGGGGTCCACAGACTCAGGGAGATGTGGGGAAGCCACGGCTCCCCGACCTATTTATTGGAGGACAATCTAGGGGCCTGGGGTGGGCCCTGGTCACACAAGGATCCGAAGGGGTGTGCAGGGCACAGGAGGGGCCTCGGGACTGCAGCCTAAGCCACGGAGGCCAGAGGTCTGGCTAACACGTCAGCTGCCGCGTAGGGGTGAGGGGGCTGGGGTGAGGGAGAGGCTGGGAGGAGAGCAGAGCTGGGGTGGGGGTGGGGCATCCTTCCGGGGCCCAGCTGGAGCGGGCACTCCGCAGTCCTGACAGCACCCAGGGGAATCGTGCGGTCGTGAAAGAGGCCCAGTCTGCCCGCCAGTCCTCCTGTGGGACCCCTCGAGGGGCCAGAGGCCCAGGAAGGCAGTGCCACCCCCAGAACCAGGGTCACCGACAGCTCTCACCCTGGTGACCGCAGCCGCAGGCCGGCACCGGCCTAGGCCGTGGCGCATGGTCCCTTGCGCAGCCGGCTCCTCAGCCCTGCGCCGGGGGGTCGGCGATCCTGTGCCCTGGGCGAAGGCACTGAGGCACAGCAGGCTCCGGGAAGGGACCGCCCCCTCGTGTCCCTCCCCTCACACCCTTCTTCCCAGCTGCGTGTTCAGGGCTAGAATCTGCACGCCTGGGCCAGGCCGCAGAGCTGGGAGAAAGAGGGATTCGGGGACCAGACCTGATCCAGGGCCCGGGGCCTCCAGGCCAGGATGGGTTCCTGGGCAGGAGGAGGGGACGAGTCCGGCCCCGGGCCTGGACGAGCCATTTGGGGGGCACCTTCCACCGTCCCCACATGGCTCCGGATGCTGGGATAGGGGCCATCCTCTCCCACGCTCCCCACCCCCAGCGCCTCCTTTCCCCATGACAGATGTGTGCTACTGAGTGATCGTAGAAGATCCTCTAAAACAATAAAGAGAAGACACAAGGCTCCCAAAGGCGTCCCCCATCTCTCCCGGGAAGGGGAGCTTCCCATCCGCGCTGTGAGCAGCTGTGGCAGGGCAGCGGGGGGTCCCTAGAACGTCAGTGGGTGTGGGCAGGTGCAGAGAGGCGGCCCCCGGGAAGGAGTCTTCAGGGGGCCTTCTGGTTGTCCCTGCAGAGGCTGCCACTGTCACTGTGGGGCCCCAGGCCCCTCTGGTGACATTAGTAGGGGCCCAGGAAGCCCACCCCCATGGGCAATGCCCATTAGGGGTGGCCCCAGCCGCTTCTTGCCAACTGCTCCCGTGTTCCACTCCCAGCCACACTTTCTAGAACTTGTCATGTGGTGGCCGGCCCCCAGACCTTTGTGCCTCCAGGTCATTCTGCCTGCAGAACACACTTCCTCTTCATAATCAGGCTCGTCCACTCAGCCACCGTGTCCCAGCTTAGATGTCGCTTCCTCCAGGAAGGCATCCCAGGCTGCCCAGGGGCCACGTGACCCCTCTACTCCCACACCCCTGGTACGTGTCCAGCAGAGTACACACCATGCCTCCAGGCTGTGCCCCCCACCTGGACGGGAGATCTCTGACACGGTGGGATGGGGTCTGGCACATAACGGCGGCTTAGCGAGTGTCCAGTGAGACAGGCAAATGGGATGGACGGATGAACACACGAACAGCCAGTCAGAAAACTCGAGGGCCTGGGGGTGCTGTGTCTTCTTCCTGAGCCCCGGGGTCCCCAGCTGGAACAGAGAGCTTCCTGCGGATGGTCTGACAACAATGGATGCGCTCCCCACTCCATGGATTGAGGGGGAGCTGGGGGCCCAGAGAGGGAAACGGGCTGGCCCAAGGTCACAGAGCAAGTCAGCATCGGAAACAGGGCGCAGACCCCCGGCTCCTGCCTCCCAGGCTCGCATGCCGCCTGCCCCTCTGGGGGCCAGGCCGCACCGCCCCGGGGCCAACAGGTGGGAGAAGCGTCTGCTACCCCAACATTGCACGGCCCCACTGCTCACCATCAGAAGTGGGGACACCAGGCCTCGCTGGAGCAGCGAGGGGCGGTCTGAGCTGCCCCAGACACCCCAGTGCCCCCGAGCCCCAACACGCCCTGCAGCTCTGAGGCCAGCTTTCCGTGCCCTCGAGGTCCAGTCTGAGGTGCGGCCCATCCCCCATCCGCTGGCTGAGTCAGGACGCCCCGCACCGGGCAC
This sequence comes from Trachops cirrhosus, assembly GCA_028533065.1. Taxonomy (NCBI): domain Eukaryota; kingdom Metazoa; phylum Chordata; class Mammalia; order Chiroptera; family Phyllostomidae; genus Trachops; species Trachops cirrhosus. The sequence continues at coordinate 4,083,021 of CM052540.1, forward strand.
ACACCCCACTGTGGGCACTGAGGGAGCTGCTGCCTCATAATGAACTTCATGCCCAGAAATTTCTTCCCCAGCCGGGCCCAGGCCCCAGGTTCCGACAGGCCCGGGCCTCCTCCCTCTGCCCCCGCCAGCCCCTCCCTCTGTCCCTCAGACCTGGTGCCGCCAGGAAACCTGCTCCTCCGCCCGCTCGGCGCCCAGGAGGCTCAGGCCCGTGCTCCCGTCCTGATCCTGTCCTGTCTCCTGTCCCTCGGCCCCTGCTGCCCCCAGCGCCCAGCACTGGCCTGGCACATAGTAGGTGCTCAGTAAAGATTCACTGAACAAACAAACCAACAAATGAAAGAATGAATGAATGCACAAATGAATGACAGTGAGAGAATGAACGAATGAGCACTCGCCACGACACACGGTCTAATTCCAGCTCCGTGTCTCATTCCCAGAGACCCCGAGGAGGCCCCAGAGCTGCCGGGGCCTCGGTTCCCCAAAGGCCCGGCTGGCTGGGAGTTTCCAGAACTCACGGCCCTGCCCCCACAGAACGCTGTTCTCTGGGACCCAGCTAGTGCCGAGCCCGCCCCACCCTCTCGCCCATTGCCCTCTGCACCGAGGGTCCCGCCTTGCAGCAGCTGCTCTCCGCAGTGTGAGCCGTGCAAACTGAATAGACAGGCCAGTAAATAGGAAGCCGAACCCCAGCTGCAAGCAGCCCAACGCAGCTGGGCCTGCGGCACCGCGGCCTTGGGACTGCTGTGTCATCTTTTCAAACGACTCCCTTCCCCTGGCAGTCCCCCCAGAGCTCCCTGGGGCCTTCTTGGTGGAGGAGGGTCCCACGCACACCCAGGAGGATCCTGCTGCCTCCTTTCTCCTCTCCCCACCCCCACCCCTACTCCCTGCCTTTGCCTTTGTGGGGCTTCCCAGAGCAAGCACCTGCCGGACTGAGGCCCCACAGCCTGGGCTATAGCAGGGGACCAAGTTGGACCCCCACCCCCCCACACACACACAGAGCTGAGCTGGGTGCCCTGGGCCAGTGTTTCTGCCCCTCTGAGCCTCAGTTTCTTCATCTGTAAAATGGGGCTGCCCCTAGACTTTCCTGGCAGCATTGGTCTAAGTTTTAGCACAGTGCCCGGCCCACAGGGGGCGCCCCTGGACGTGAGGGAGAGTGCGTCTCACATGGGCTGGGGCCTCAGAGGACGGTCCAGGCGGACCGCTGGCCCCGCTCAGGCAGCTGCAGGACGCCTCCTGCCCCACCCACTATTCCCGTGACAGTCCTGCAGGGTTATTCGGTTACTCTGAAAGTAATAATAGCATTACAGAAAAATTGGAAATGAGAAAACATCAGAGAAAAAACTACCCATCAGCCAGGACAGCACCACCCGGGCACACCACGGCCTCGGGCCGGTTCCTGACGTCCTTTTCCCCTGTGACCTCGCCACCGTTGTGTTATGGGTACTATTTGTGCCCTGTGGTTCCCGCCAGGATCCCGTCCTCTCCGTTCCCCAGGTGATGACGATGTTCAGGGTCACTTTTAAGGGCCTGGGACCTGCCCTAATCAGCACCCATGTGGTTCCTGATCTTCCACTGGGATGACTCGGGCCCAGGGTGGGAACTGTCACAGTCGAGAGCAAGGAGTCTGGCCGGTGGGGGCCCAGGCTGGCCTCAGACCCGACACTGGCCCCCCTTCTCCAAGCCTGCAGCCTCCTTCCCCGGCTGAACGCAGAAAACCACGCCAGCAGCCCACAGCTGGAGCCACCGAGAGGAGGCTGCGTGACACCCAGCGGGCGCTGGCCCCGGGTAGCACGCCACGGTGACCTGGTCTGAGATCTCCCGGGGGACCTGGGGCCGGACCAGCACGGAGCCTGAGTTCTCATCCCAGCTCCGCTCCTGCTTCCTGCGTAGCCCTGAGACAAGTCACAGAATCACATGACTCTCCTTTTAATGGCTGCTAAAGTCGGCACAAAACAAGACAATCCCGTCTCACGGCGGGGAAACGGGGCCCGGGTGGTCAGCGCAGACCTCTCCGAGGAGGGGACACGGGAGTGGAGATGCCGAGATCTGGGGACAGAGGGAACCGCAGAGGGAAGAGCAAGGCTGAGGCTCTGCGGTAGGAACGAGCTCAGCCTGGTGAGGATGCCGGTGAGCAGGGGAGAGGGCGCAGCCGCAGAACTAGGGAGCCCTGAGGGCCGCCATCGAGCGCACGGAAGGGCACTGGCCGGGGCCTCGAGAGCAAGGGTCCTCTGAAGATGGGCCAGCAATCGGGAGGCAGGGGCTGTCCCATTTGCTTCCCGTGCAAAGGACGAGGGGACAGTGGGCTACATGGATCCCGCCTTGGACCCCACGGGCTTGTGGGACAGTCCCGGTGAACCTGTGAGGGTTAGGCCAAAGGAGGGATGACAAAAGGGCCCATTTTGCAGGCTAGCGGCAATTGTACTGGCTGTCCGGGGCGCTGTAGGAGACTGATCCAGAGCGCTGTGCTCCGTGATCCATTACCCATGTCTGCACGGGCACAGGTGAGGACAGCGGTGGTCTGAGCTTCGTCGTTCAACCACCCCTGGGCCAGCGTCCCCCGTGGGATGTGGCCTTTCTGGACCACAACAGTGAAGTGGGCGGTGGGCTGACTCAGGGGGGCCAGAGGAAGGCCTGGTTCAGCTACCTCCTCGCCTAGAAGGCGCCTAGAAGGCACCACCAAAATGAGCCAAAAGACACTTACTTGAGGTCCATGGAACTTTCTGGCAAATAAAAGATCATTTTTTTGGTAAGTCTTTTAGAGAGAGCTCCCCTAGGGCAGGACTGGGTGTCACAGGCCTAGGGTCCCAGATTTACTGCGGCGGCCTCAGCAACTGCTCCCAACAGGCCCACTCACTTCCGCGACCTCCCTGCTGGTCCCCAGACATGCCAGGCCTGTTCCCACCGCTGAGCCTCTGTGCCTCAGTTTCCCCATCTGCATAATGAGGGGGACCTCAGCCTCAGGGCTGCCCCCACCCCAGGTCTCACTGATGAGGACACCAGTGCCGTTACCGCTGCTGTTTTAACCGCGGCGACAGAGAGAGGGCTGCCAGGCTCTGTTCCCCGCGTCTCACGTCAGTCAGCTCGCTCACTCCTCACAACACTCCCTTAGAGCGTGACTGTCATCACCCCCACTTTCCAGGTGGAGAGACTGAGGTGCTAAGAAGTTCAGTAACTTGTCCACGGTCACTCCGCCAGGATGCGGGAAGTCGGGACTCCAGCCCAGCACCCCGACTCTGGGGCCCACCTGGCCGCTTTGCCTCCTGCCTGTCTGGGGGAGGCCCTCGGGAGAACGCAGGGGCTCAGCTGGGCCCCCCACCTCCAGGGACTCAGAGGCCTTGCCTATGGTCACCTCGCCTCCACCTGCTGCGGAGGGACACGTCTCTGGGCCCCGGTTCCCCTTCTGAAGGGTGGACAGAAGACTGCTGGAGACGGCTGTCAGCTCTTGGGCACTGCGTTGTGACCTGTGTGGGCAAGGTCTCCCCAACAAGCCATCATTCCTGTCACACACACGGGGAAACTGAGGCTCCAGAGTTGGACCCTCTGCAGCCCCTTGGATGGGGAAGGCAAAGCCGGGCTCTAGAGCTCATTCGCGGACCACCAAACTGTACTAGGAGGTCCGAGAGCTCAGCGAGCTCAGCTCTTGCTCCCCTCACCGTGCCCCCAGCTCAGGTCCGCCCTGGCTGCTCCGCCTCCCACAGTGACAGCCAACACGCCACTCTCCCCGCCCGGCCCAGGCAGGCATCACTAATCCATCACAGACCTCGTTCATCCCTCACCGCTCTACTCTGCATCTGCGCCGGGACACACAGCCTCAGTGACACCATGGTCCAGGCAGCTGCCTCGGAAGCCTGCTCGCCACCCTTGACCCAGTCTAATCGATCACGTTATAGAGGGGACAGCTGAAGCGCAGAAAGGCGAAGAGACTTCTCAAGGCCACAGGACGATGTAGTGACAAAGCCGGACCTGGGACCCTATGTCCTTATTTGTTGCTGCTCCAAACCTCCCCCCACCCTTTGGTGAGCAGAGCCTGAATTAGCCATCAGGGCCTGGCAGTCCTTGCAGATGTCACACAAGGCACGGAGGCAGCAACACCCGCCCCCCAGCTGATGTCGATCTATGCCAGATGTCAGCCCGTCCTCGGAACAGAGGCTCCCGGGACTGGTTGGTGGGTGCCCCTGTCCTGGGCCGCAGGGCTGCTGTCCCCCCAGCACAAAGCCCACACCCCCGACCCGCACGGCATTACAGGAGAGAGCAGCTACTCACCACTGCTGGACTTCTTTCTCCGTAACTGCAAGAGAAAACAGAAAAGTGGCCTTTTACTTCAGGGAGGCGTCCCAGGGGATGGGCAGACACGGGGGGCCTCCTCCCTGCCCTCCCACCCCGCCCCACAGCCTGCCTGCCTGCGCTGGGACACCAGGTGGCTCTGGACAGTCCCAGTGAGGAGCTCTCTGTCCGGACACCCCACAGGGGACAGCGCTGGCCCACCCCCTCCCGACACCCACTGTGCTGTTGGCAGGACTGCCCAGCACAGCCGCCTACACGCAGGGCTGGCTTCTCCCCGCCTGCCTGGGGTGGGCAGGCCGCAGGCACAGTTGTGCCCCGAGTGGACGTTTAATATGCATTCTTCCCATCTCTCAGCCCCGGGCGCAGCACAGGCGACAAGATGCTGGCTTCCCCGGGCACGCAGCGGCCCAGTCTGCACGTGGGGGGCCGGCAGACAGGCTGAGCCCCCTCCTCGGCCCCACAGCACCCAGCAACCCCCCACCTCAGCCCATCTTTCAGACCCTCACGGTGGCCAGTTCTACGTTCTTTCACAAGCAAGATGAGAACCGAGACATCAACCAAAAGCCGGAACGAGCCAAATGAAGTGGCCGAACCTCCAGCGAGGCCCAAATAGTCGTTCTCTACTGAACCATGACACGAACAAATGCTCTTTTCTGAAAAGTACTGAACCAGTTCAAGTTTGAAGCAACCAACGTCCTCTCTGAAGTCACTGAATGAGAAGATCTAACCCCTTCCACGGCCACACTCGCTTCCTGCAAGGGTAACCTCAGAGGAGCACCTCCAGCTCCCGTGCCTCAGTTTCCTCGTTCGTAAAGTGGGAACAAGAGTGACAGTCCCCGCCGCAGGAGCTGTCCTGAGAATTCAGTTAAAACAGGTGTGAAAGCTCCTGAATCCCAGCATGCAGCCTGGCACTTGCACGTGCTCCGTACAGCCCTGTGGAGTGCATGCATGAGTGAACAAATGAACACATGAATGAACGAAGCAATGAATGAATGAATGTGTGAGTGAATGAAAGATGTATAAATGAACAAAGGAATGCATGAGCAAATGAATGAATGTATAAACCAATAATAAATGCATGAGCAAGTGAATGCATGAATGAACAAATGAATGCATGAACAAATGTATGAATGAATGTGTGAGTAACTGAATGAATGTATAAATGAACAAATAATGAGGCACTAATGAACAAATTAACAAGTGAATAAATGAACAAATGAATGCATGATGCATGTGTGAATGAATATACAAATGAACAAATGGAAGAATGTATAAACAAAAGAATGCATGAACAAATGAATGAATGAGTGTGTGAGTATATGAATGAGTGTATAAATGAACAAATGAGTGAATGAATGCATGAGTAAATGAATGAATGCTAACAGAACAAATGAATGCATGAATGAACAAATGCTGCATGAATGAACGTGTGAGTGAATGAACGTGTGAGTGAATATATAAATGAACCAATGCACGAATGCATGAATGCATGAGTGAATGAATGAATGCATGGACAAGCAAATGGGAAGGCAGGTGTTAGGTGGAGGTCAGGTGAGTGAGGAAGCTGGAGCCCTTCCCAGGGAAGGGGAAAGAGGCCCTGGGGGTGTCCCTGAACCATTCGTGTCTGATCAGACTTGAGGCCACTTTTCAAAAACAGCTTAAAGCAAGGTTTTAACAAGTGCCAAGGACCAAGTGCCCACCGCAAGCCCAGATCTGTGCCAGGGCGCCTGGGGCCTCTGTACTTCGACTTGGTGGCCCTGACGACAGCTCTGAGGGAGGACAGCATTACTCTGTCCTGGTTCCGAATGGGGAAACTGAGGCATGAAGGGGTCAGCCCGTGAAGTGGTAGGGAGAGGGTCTGAAGTCAGCCACCCGACCCATAGCCTGGAGGCCTCTGCCAGCACCCCGCATCAGCATCCCCCTCCCCAAGCCCGGTCAGAGACGGAGGAAGGCACCTGTCCACAGCAGGTGGCTGACAAAGGGACAGAGGCTGTGACGGGAGGTGCTGGCTACCTGGAACAGGCAGACCCAGGGTAAAAAAATGCAATTTTCAAGAGTTTTGACAGAGAGTAGGGATTGGGCAGACAGGGAAGGTGTCCCTGGTCTAATGGGGTTGAGCTGTCCTGGACCCGCCACCCACACCTGGCAATGAAGGGCAGCAGGGCCGAGGGCTGAGGGGATGAGGCTCAAAGACCGAAACTGGAGACAGAGGAGACTCATCACGTCCCAGCCAGGCGCGTAGGGGCATGGACGCTGGAGCCGGACTAGACCCCCCGGGGTTCAAATCCAGCTCCATAGCTTACGAGCTGTGTGTCCCTGGGCAAAGTACATCTCCTCTCTGAGCCTCAGTTTCCTCATCTGTAGAACGGGCTTACTGGGAAGAGGCAAGTGCTTGGTGCTCTTGACCTGCACAAAAATCCCGTCGGTGGGTGCGATCCCGTTTCCCCGATATGGAGACTGAGGTTCAGATGGGTCAGCTAATTCGCTGGACCTCGCCCGAGGTCACCCTGCCAGGAAATGGCAGGGCCGGGACTGAGCCTCCAGAGCCCAGCATGGACGCCCACGTAAGTGTCCCCACCCCTTGAGTCATTCAGTGATTTTCGGGACCTTGTGTGGCCTTGGTGTCATGTGATATAAAGAGCAGGAGCTGGGTGACCAGAGCTCAGGTGGCAGGGCCACACAGGGCCAGAGGAGCCCTCCCGGCAGCTCATAAGTCCTCCCCCATCCCTGAGCCGGTACAGACCCCCTGCAGCCTTCCCCCGGGGCCCCTCAGCCTCCAGCCTCCCCAAGCCCGCAGGAAGCAGCAGGGTTGGCTGCCCCTCCCCCATCAGACCAGCCCCGAACACAGAACACGGAGCAGGCGGCCAAGCTCCAAGGGATGGGACCTGGGGTCGGGGAGACAAGCCCCACCCGATGCTTTAAGCAGCTCATTAACCTTTCGGAAACAGATGAGTCTGTCAGCTGTCCCGGCACCAAGACGGGGCCAGCAGCTCTCCCCCGCTCGCCTGCCTGGAGTCTGGGCGAGGCTTGGAAGGGGGCAGGGGGTGGGCAGCGGGCAGCAGGCAGCATCCGGAGGGCCTGGCCACCTGCCCCACCTCCACCAGGGTCACACAGGCCTGCGTCCACATCCCCGCCTCCCACTTGCCAGCTCCCATCCCAGCTTGGAGCAGAACAGTGGCCCTCACTGTTCCTGCAGGTGAGGAGGAAGTGAGCCACCGCGGCCCCCTGGGGAAGGACCCAAGGCCACGGCCAGAAGGAGGCGCTGCAGGACCTCTGCCGGGTCAGCCTCACGCTGCGTTCTCACCACCCCGTCCAGCTGTTCCCCCAGCACCTCCTGGACTCTTCCCTGCCCCTCCCCTTCTGTCTGGTGACTCGCTGGGAAGTTTCTTTCTCCTTACCTGCCTGATCTGGCTTCAGTCTAAGCAATAACATCCAAACAATGACCAGCGACACGCGCTGGCCGTACCTTTTCTAAACACCATAAAGATGACTATTAAAGGAGGACTGGCTTTGATCCAACCCGGCCTCCCGGTCCTAAAATGCCCTGACGTGCGCCCCGGGTTGACACGGCGGGAGGACGCCATCCTCGGAGCTCTCCCGCCAAAACGCTTTAACCTGAGTCCAGTATGAGAACGCAATCGCACAAGCCCCGCTGTGCCACACACACGGGCGCCCTGGAAGGTCAAACAAGGCCTGGGGACTGTTCCGGAAAGAGACCAAAGAAGCAAAGCAGCGGAAAGACCCGAAGCAGCTCGCGGTGCCTGGATCGGGTCCCGGAGCCGGAACTTAGACCTGCTGTGGGGGCCTTGCTGGGACAGCGTGGGGGGGCGCGGGGGGTGTGAGCCGCACGCGGGCGGGCGGGCGGACGCCCCGCTGGGACTCGCTGACGATTTTCTCGGGAGAGCTAACACTGGGGAAGCTGTGTGAGAAAGTATCCTACTTCCTCGGGGACGCGCCCCGAAGTGTCGACGGGGAGGGTCGGGCGCCTGCTGCTTCTCGTGGCAGGTGCAGAACCGCACGAGCGAATCTTTAGAAAGAGGAAGCCAGCGTGCGGGAAATCTGTCGACAGGCGGAAAATCCGCAGACGCTCCCCGACTGGGGTGGGGTTACGTCCCAATAAACCCATAGTCAGTCGAAGACATCGCAAGTTGGAAAATGCGCTTCCTGCCACACTGCGGGGGGCCGGCGGTTCGCCCTCGTGACCGCGCGGCGGAAGGAGCCGCGGGTCGCTGCCCGGCCGGGCATCTCCGGAGGGCATCGCGTCGAGTGTCGCTAGCCCAGGCAAAGAGCGAAATTCAGAACGTGACGTCGGCATCTGCCGAACCTGGATCGCTTCCCCGCCGCTGTGGAAAAATCGGAAGTCACACCATCTGAGGTCGGGGACCGTCTGCTGGTGAAGGACACACGGGTGCTCACCGCGCTGTTGTGGCGATGTCTCTTGATTTTTCAAAATAAAAAGCTGGGAAGAAATGTTTGTTCTCATCAACCCAGCGCCTGTGTGCCCTCACCCCCCAGCACCCGGGGGGGGGGGCGGGGGGGGGGCCGGGTCCTGCGCCCGGAGCAGCTCTGACCACCACAGACACTGAGAGGGATGAGGGACCTAGGGGACAATTTTGGGGTCCCTCTGCCTATACTCTCTGCCCAGATAACCAGAGTGACATTCCAAGGCGCAGGCTCCCCCTCCAGGCCTCATCCCCACCCACCCCCATCCTGGGGCCTCCATCCGTGTGTGAAATTAACAGGCAGCCTTTACCCCAGGTGGGACCCCGCTCAAGGTTCAGAGGTCAGGGCTGAGGGCTGGGCAGGAAGATCAGCCCCCCCAGGCAACTGGCCCCCAACCCCTGTCCCCTGCCCACACCCAACCCTGAGACCCCCTTAAGTTCCTCTAACTGGTCCCACCCCCAGGCCTTTGCACCTACACCCTCCTGACTCCACCACAGCCCCTCTGAAGCCCCCCACATTTGGGAATCGGTGCCTTACAAGGAGCCTGTCTTCCCACAGGCGACCCAGCAGAGGGTCAGACAGGGCGCTGCCCCAGGCCAAGGCAGGGAGGGGACAGCGTTAAAACACAGCGGTCCACGGAAAGGGCGCTGGGATCCGCCCAGCTGGCTGGCTGCGAGACCCACACCTCTGCACCCTGGCGTGCTCACCTGGAAGTGGGACAGACTGCGTCGTATTACGGGGGATGGGGGCGGCGCACATAAAGTGCTGGGCACGAGGTCTGGCACCCAGTAGGTCCCCATTAGAAGCACTCCCCCGCCCCTCATCTTCCCAGCTGGATGCTAAGCCCCCAGAGGCCCAGGCACCCCTCCCAGCATGTCCTGGCGTCGCTCTCGGAGCCCAGCCAGCGTCCCACACGCGGAAGGCAGAGAACGAACGCTCGCTGACGCCTCCATCGTCACCAGGCCACTTGGCCAGGCCTGGAACACATCCTAAGGCCCGTTTCTCACCACACGGTTACTCTCACAGTTACAGCCGACTCTGGCCAATTTTAAAAATAAGCTGCCTGGCCCCGGCCAGGCAGCTCAGTTGGTTGGAGCATGGTCCTGATACGCCCAGGTTCTGGGTTCCGTCCCCAGTCAGGGCACGCGCAAGAATCAACTAATGAACGCGTACCTGAGTGGAATAACGAATCGATGTTTCCCTCTCTCTCTAAAACCAATAAATAAATTTTTAGAAAACCAGCTTTATCAGGGCACCAAGTCTCTTTCAAAAATAATTAAAATTTTAAAAATAATTAATACAAATGAACTGCCTTTCTCTAGCACACTCCTGCCTCTGGGCCCGAGGGGTGAAGCTCCTTAGGAAACCAGGATTTAAACCGACTGTGGGCCGTCCTCACGTGGACGGCCTTGTTCCACCTGGCTGGAATGATGGGCAGCTCTGGGTGGGCACCCCGTCTTGGCTATTCGTAGGCTGGGTTACTCCTACGAGTCACTTAACCTCTCTGAGCCTCAGAGTCCTCATCCGAAGGATGGGGTATAAACTCCTGCCAGGCAGAGCCCTGGAGAGGTAGACAGACAATCCCCAGCTGGGAGCGGGCACAGAGCCCGGAGGAGCGAGGGGCTGGGCGTCCACCCCACCCCTCCTCCACACTGACCTCCGAGAACCAGGGGCGCAGAGCGGGAGGGGGCCCAGCCCCTGCCTGCTGCCAGCCCAGCCCGCACCCCAGATGCCCACCCCCGGAGCAGCTCCTCCTCCTCCCACGCAGCTCTTGTCTGCCAGGAACGAACACGAGAGCCGGTCCCTGGAGCCCAGAATAAATGTTAGGTCTGAGTTTGATTTCCCTAAAGCACAGCGCCTCTCTCCTGACTAAAGCTCAGCGCAAACACGGCAGGAGCAGAAAGCGGGGCTGGCCGGCAGCAGCGGGGGGGCCCGGGGCGGACTCCGAGCCCTTCTCAGCCTCTTAAGCCACCCAGGCCCTGTTTCCACCTCTAGGGACAAAGGCTATATGGGGGGGTCAAGTGTCGTCACACTCCCCCCACCCCCAACCCCATCACAGGTACAGGTTAGCGAGGGGGACTGGGGTTCGGTTAAGACAAAAAGAGAAACCAGTGGCCATTTGGGCCTGGCCACCAGCCACCCCTTGTCACTAACTCCCTTACTCTGGACACTTTGACCGCTGACAGCCCCCCTTCCAGAAGGGCTGAGACTCTTGGACAGCCCCTCCCCCAGCCCCAGGCTTCTCTGCTCAGCCTCCAGTGCTGGGTTCCTTCAGTCTCTCCACGTGCTTGTGGGGGGGGGGGGGGCGGGGCGTCGCATGCACATCCTGCAGCCCTCGCCCCAGGCTCCTCTCCAGCTGGGCCCCTGCTAGTTCAGCCCCTGTCTACGCCCCCTCAGATGGCCCGGGCTTCCCCACACTTCACGGGGCTCAAAGGGATGCCTTCCCCAGACCAGACCTCCCCGTCCTGGGTCCCCAACCTGTGGACACCCCTCTTTCCGCCCTACCCGACAGTCCCACTGACCTGGCTGCCTGGAAAACACAGAGACACCCCTCCAGCCACACCCCAGCCTCCCACCCCATCTCTCCCTCCCATCTGCTCCCCACCCAGCAGCCATCGCCCCAGTAAAGTCCTATCCCTGCCCTCTTAGCAAATCTTTAAGGAGGGGGGAAGCTGCAGGGGGTCAGGACACACCCTCCCACCCCAAACTGCCTGCCTGTCCCTCCATCCCAGGGAGAGTCACCGCCCCCCCCTCTCCCAGGAGGGGCATAGCATGGCGGTCTCATGGGACCTGGATTCTCGGGTCTGCCATTCCCTTGTTGCGTGACCTGTCACCTCCCCTGCCTGGGCCTCAGTTTCCCTGTTTGTGAAAGAGGAAATGGCTCACCCTCCTGCTCACAGCAGACAGGACCTGGCTGTGCTTACTGGGAAGGGCGGCACACAGGGGGAGGGGGGAAGACAGGAAAGAGAATCCAGTGTCTGAGGGCGGGGCTTCCCACCCACCTGGTCCTGCCACACCCAAGAGCTGTCTAGGCCTCCAGGTGGCACAAGCTCCCCAGCCCCAAATCCCACCCCCCGTCAGCTGTGACAGAGCTGTATATCACAGCCCCTGGGGCCACACAACACACTCAGGCAGTTTGGAGAAGGCAGAGCCCCCCTCCCCAGCTCTGGGCTTCCCACCTTGGCCAAGCCGCTTCCGGCAGTCTCCAGGTGCCCCACCCCGCCCCCCCACGACCACCCTGCAGACAGCAAGTCAAGGACCACGGGCCCCACAGACCCTGTGCCTGGGAGCCGCCCGCACACACCCACGAGGGGCGCTGTGGACACAGGAGGGTGTGCCCCGCTCTGGGGCAAGCAACCCGGGCAGGTCCCAGATGCGCTAGCACCGGGTGACCTTGGGCAGTGGCATCAGGCTTATCGGTGACAGGGAGCCCTGCGGCAGAGTTGCCAAGATCAGATACAACGCAAACACGCGCACGGGGCCTCGAGCCCACGGCCACCGCTGCTGCGATTATTAGTCCAGGCCTTTGCCAGGGTGGGGAGGGAGACAGGCGGCCACCACCCGCCCCACTCCTGTTTCCCATAAACGCCCAGCTGCAGGGCAGCAGGGCCCCAGGGCCTCAGAAAGGAGGCCTGGCCACCTGCCTAGAACGGCCTAGAGCTCCCGGGCACTCGGGGCTGAGCTGCCCCTCAGCACTCCCCCCCTGGCTCCAGGCCCTTCCCCCCACCATGCGGGGAGTGGGGGGAGCAGTGCCTGGCCGCCTTCAAACAGACCGTTTCCACCCAGGTTGGCAGGGAAGCGCGGTGGGGCCCTGCCTGCTCCGCACACAGTCCCGCTCCATGCAGGCGGGACCCGGGGACATCAGGCTGCCCTCCACAGGCCAATCACATGACACCTGGGAGATGCAGTGTGGCAGCTGGCCGGGCACCAGGCCCTGCATGGAGCCTTGCAGAGCTCGGGGGTCACAGGTGGGGCCAGGGCTGAGCCAGCTGAGTCCCCCAGCGCCTGGGACCTGCTCCTGGCCACTGTGAGCTCGGGCCTGGCCGAGCCGCCCATAGCCACAGAAGCCACTCTCTCCCCGCCGTGGACTGCTGTGCACACTGTGTGACCTGGCCAACGCTCTGCCCTCTCGGGGCCCAGTCTCCTCTTCCATCCTGGGGCTGCCGTCAACGAGAGGACACAGGTCAAAAGCACTGGCCCAGCCTGTGACGGGAGCTCGCCATGCAGACACAAGGCCATCGTGATGGCCCCGGAAGCGTCAGAATAACACGTCGGGGCAGCAGGAGAGGCAGCTGGCAGGGGAAGTGGCTCAGACAGAGAGAAATGCGGGTGTGAGACGCTGCTCAGAGCTGCTCAAATCCCAATCCAACCCCTCCAGGACCCCCCAAGCCCCTGACCGCTCCATGGCTGAGCTCTTGCGCTGTACCTCGGCTTCGAGAGGCGGGGGCCCTGCCAGCCCACGTCGCTGACGGAGGAACTGAGGCCTCACAGAGGGGGAAGGGCACTCATCCGAGGCCACGCGGCCTGTGGGCGGAGGGGGAGGGCCCAGGGCCATCTGACTCCGGAGCCCGGGCTCAGGAAGCCTTCGCCCTGGCGGTGATCACCCCGAGGAAGGGGGCCACCCGCTGAGCCCTGAGGCCACAGCAAGCGCTGGGGGGCATGAGACTTGGGGCGCACAGTCCAGCAGGGAACGGCCGCTCCCGCCCATTGCACAACCTCGGCAGCGCCTCCCCTGCAGAGCCGCCTCCCCCCAGCACCTCCTTTCTCCTGGACGCCGCGACCCTTCCCACTCAGACGTGCCAAGGGCAGCTTGAGTCCTGGAGGGTGTCCCCCCCGGGCCTCAGTTTGCTCCTCTGACAAACCGAGCAGGAGCGCGCACTGCAACCGCCTCACCGCAGGTCGAAGCGCTGCGTCCCGGAGCAGGTGCCTGCCGCAGAGCCCCCGGGGCAGAGGGCTGGCGCCCCCGGAAGTCGGGGGGCAGAGTCCCAGGCCACCATCAGAAACGAGGGTTAGTTCCAACCCTTGCGTTCTAGCTCCGACATTTCCACAAAGTTCAAATTCTGCTCCATCATTTATAGGTGTCTGTTTTATTCCAAAAATAAAGTGATAAAATACATTGATTTCAATTACTATATAAATTAAAGAATTTTGCCCAAAGAGTTCTCAGGGAAAACGCAGGACAATTCACTTTGTCTTGTGGCTTCCAGGGACAGCAAGATGAAAAGAGGTGGCGTCTACTGACGAGGCACACACTGAGTGTCCAGCACTCTGCACGCTTTAATCCCGCCAGCGCCCGCACACGGCTGTGAGGCGAGGCCTCTGACTGTCCCCATCACACAGATGAGCAGACTGAGGCTCCCGGAGGCGAAGCACCTGACCCACGGCGGGGCTGGGGCCGGGGCCAGAGCGTCCGGGTCCGTCCACCGTCGGAATGCAGTGTCTGAGACGTCCCTCGAGGGCACACCGGGAGCTGGCCGTCTGCACATCCTGCCCGACTCCTCGACCGGGGGGTTCCGTCAAAGAGGCTTCCAATCTTTGGTTTCTCTGACTCCCCCACAAAGAGCCGCTGGGGCTGGGGAGCAAAGGTCCTCAGTCTGCTCATCCGCTACCGACTGGCTTTGACGGAGCGACCCACACCAAGGGGCACGGACCCCCCACGGTCCAGCTGTGTGACGCTGGACGAGTCAGTTAACCTCTCTGAGCCTCGATGATAAAACCTCCCCTAGCTACATAGCTACATACACAGGAAAAGACCGGAAGGAAGTGGGTGAAAGTGTTCATGACAGTGACCTCAGAGAAGCAACCTGAGTGGCTTTGTCGTGGTTGTCTTTCTCCCATTCTGCCCTTCCCCAGGCTGGGGGGGCTCCGAGGGGCAGGATCTGTGTCTGCATCTAGCACACAGTAGGTGCTCACTGTGGGCGGTGGGCCAAAGGGAAGGGGCTTTTCCCAAAGGAATGGAGTCATTCCTTGGCCCCTGTGTGACCTCAGGAAACTGTATTCACTCCCTGAGCCTCAGTTTCCTCACCTGGAAAGTGGGGGCAGGGTGGTCACAATCCCTTCTCACAGGATGCTTAGAAGGGGCAAACTGGATTTTTCACCCCTTCCTCTATCCAACAACCGCTGAGCACTCTCGGTGGGCCAGGCCCTGCGCTGGGCCCAGGGACCACAGGGGACAACCGTTCCCCAGATGCAGGAGCTTGAAGGTGCGCCCAGACCAGGTGGACTCCACCGTCCAATGCCCGCTGTCTGGATGCCCATCCTGGCCTGACACCTGACCCCGGCCACACTGTGAATGCTGGGGGGACCACAGACCTGGCCGTCCCATCCGCCCTGTGTCCTGGCGCCTGCTGGGCCGGGCACGAGACCGGCGTTCCACAAACGGTTCCTGAATCAGGGAATGCGGGGTGGCCGGAGGGCCCCGCTGGCCCTCCTGACCCCAGCTGCACCCAGAGCACTTCGAGGGGCCGCCCCCGGCTGCGCAGCGGGCAGGGCGCGGGCCACAGGCTCGCTCCTCTCCTTTGCGGTGGCTGATGGCTGCTCGTGGTTTTAATTGAGATCGTGTTCTGCTCGGGCCCAGCAAGGGCCTCATCTCAGGCGGGCCGGGAACAATAGCCACCCGTGTGGGCGACCGAGCCACGGAGGGAGGCAGGACCACGGGCGAGGGCTCCGCGCCCCGCCAAGCTCCTTGTCTGCCCGCTCGTGCACCGCGCATTTTCGAACAGAAGGGAGGCATTCGCTTTTCCCCCACGGCGCCAAAAATAGCCGCATCTCCCGCCTTTGAACAGAAATCTTTCGGTTCCTACAAAGAGGCAGGAACGGGAGGGGCCGGGAGGAGGGGCCCGGCTGGCTGGCTGGCTGGCTGGCTGGCAACCCAGACCCCCTCCTCATCTCCCGAGTCCCAGAAGGCGACAGGGGTCTGGGGTCCTTGCTCAGCCTGTCCTGCTGAGGGCCAGTCCCCCAGCGCCTGACTCCTCAGGGCCCCAGACACAGCAAACCCTCCATCCCCCAGCCCAGGAGGCAGGAGTGGGCTGGAGAAAAACAGAAAGGAGGGACCCAAGATGGATGGGAGGGAAGTTCATTCCCTCGTTAGCTCGTTCGTTTACGTGTATGATTTTTCACTTGTTCCCACAAATTGCACCGGTCGCTGTTCTAGGAGCTGGGATGCGGCAGTGAACCAGGGACGAGACGCGGCCCCTCCTCACGGTGCTAAAGGCGGGTGGGAAGGGGGCGAGTTAAATGTGTCCTTGCCAGCAGACGGGGAAGGTCACTGTCACCTCCCGTGGAAGGAGCCGTTGGGCGTTGGTGAGAGCTGAGTGTGGGTGAGGGAGGGTCCTGCGCTCAGGGGTACAGGCAAATGGGGGCGTCGCCCAGGCCACGGACCCTCACCCGCCCCGGCAGCAGGCCTGCAGCAGACATAGTCCCTTGGAGGCGGGCGGCCACCAGGACTCCGAGTTGGGGTTCCAGCCCGGGGTGTGCCCGGCCCTTTGGCCAACGTTCTCACGCTCATGCCGTCCCCAGTCCTGGGAGGCGGGAGGGTCGTCTCGGCCCATTTGACAGATGAAGTGAGGAAGCTCAAGGGAAAGGGCTTGGCTGAGGCCCCGGAGCTGACGAGAGGAGCAGGGACTCGAACCCAGGCCCGGCCAGACCCCAGCAGGAGCTCTGGCACTGCACACCTGTCTGACAAGCCGCAGAGGTTCAGAGTGGGCAGTGGTCACGAGGCTGGGATATGGGGACGGGTGGATTTGAACCCAGCTTGGTCTGTCTCCCAATCCAGGGCCCCTCTGGTTCCCACAGCAGCTCCCTTGTTTAAAAAAAAAAAAGGAGGCCACTTTCTGTCCCCAAAAGGCCAGAGCAGTGGGGAAGCCAGAGGAGGCTGGGGGGAGAGACTTTGAGGCCGTTTCCTAGCTGAAAAGTCAAGCCTGAAATAAAAGTGGAAAGCTATTTCTGCCCTGGGTTAAACATTCCTCAAAACCACATTCCTCCGGCCCTCCCCCTTCTCCCTGGCCAGGGAATCCAAGCTGGTGGCCTGGACGCCCTGCCAGCTTCCTGGGGCCACCACAGCCTGCAGCGGCCCCCCATCCCTTCCTGGGCACCCCCAGCCGGGGCTCACTCAGCAGGGAGCACCCCCCGCCTCCATGGCACCACCAGGGTTCCCCGGGGCTGCGAAAAGCTGACCGCCCGTCTCACAGAGAGCGGGACAGGGCGGATGGGGGGAGGATGGGGAACGGAGGCCCAGAGAGGGGCAGCTGAAGGCCACAGCATGGCGGGCCGGGGCCAGGACCCCAAACTCTGACCCCCGGCAACTCCCTTGCCATCAGACTGTGGGGAGGGTCACCCAGGGGTGGGCTCCCGTCCCAGTCCGCCGAGGAGCAGAACAGAGCAACGTGTGGTCGGGCACCCTGGAGAGCCGAAGCCTCCCCGAGCTGTGCCCAGGCCGCCCCGTGCGGCCAGTGCCGGGCGGGCACTGCTGCCAGACCTCCAGATCCTGAGGTCCCATCTGTCACTGTGCTCCCGTGAGGACACCGACTCCCCGAAGGCACGGGGCCTCGCCAGGCGTGAGCAGGGCAGGACGCGCCAGGACGACCAGGGGCTGTCGCTCTCCACGGCCTCGGCCCCGGCCCCGGCCGCCCTCTGCCTCCAAGACCCAGCCCACGGGCTCCCCAAGAGCGGGAAGGGCGCCACCACTTTCTCTTCGGCTCACAGGTTGGGAGGATTCGGTGGGGTCGACACCGTCCTGGCACGTGGTCAGCACCCAAGGCTCTGCCAAGATGGGCAGAGGCTGAGAAGCCGCCCACGGCACGCTCCTACTTCTCACCACGCTTCTGCCGCCTCCCCGGAAGGCCTCAGCTCGGCCTCCTCCCCAGAGGAAGCCAAGCCAAGGCTGCCCCGAAACCCTACAGGAATCCGAGCACTCGGGGCCTGTAGAGCTGTGTGTTCACAGCCAGAAGGGTCCACCCCCTGTCCAACCTCACATTCACATCCTGCCAGGAATCCAGGGGGCCAGGCCAGTGTCTGCCCTTCCAGCAGCTGCTTGAATGCCTCCTGTGACGGGGCGCTCACTACCCTC
>CM052540.1:4101308-4218766 GCA_028533065.1 Trachops cirrhosus
AGCAGTAATCAAGGAAATGAACACCCACACAGTGAGCTACTCTTTCTTTCCCATAAAGTTGGCAAGGACGAGGGAAAACAATAATACTCAGTGCTGGCAAGAACGCAGGGAACTAGGCAGCTTGTCCACTTCCTCTGACAATATAAATGGAACACACTTTCTGGAGAGCAATGTAACAATGTTTCGATCAGAAGCATTTTAAGATGGACCCAGCCTTCGACCTCCCACGACTTCCTCTGGGGGAATCTATGGTTAAGAAGACATACGTGCAAGGATGCTGGCCCCAACAAGGTTCATATCTTCAAAGCAACATACTATCCGATGGCAGGGGACTAAGTGAAATGTCGCATTCCAATGTCGCACCATTTAAGAATCATCTTTAGAAGAATGGTTAACGGCGCAGGCAGACACTCACAATTGTCAGGTTGCAATAAGATAAAAATAAAAAGCATATAATCCCAAGTATAAGAGAAGATGTAACCTGTATCAAGTCCCGTTTCGTCTTCCTCCTGAACACATTCAAAATCCGTCCTGGGCCCCATCCCCACCAACATCCCAAGCCCCGGCCTTGATTACAACCCCTCCTCCAACCCATTCTCTGGACGACAGGCAAAAACGACCTCCAAACCCCATTCCAGCAGGTTCCGACCACCTCCGTCCATGTCCCCCACCTCAAAAAATGTCCAGATCCCTTCCTACGGAACCCTTGGCGGGGGCTGACGTGGGACAGGCCTGGTGGCCAGCTGCATCTCCCACTGCCCACAGCCTGCCCCACGGGGGCTTGGGCCTGGCCTTGGGAGCAGAGGAAGCTGGGTCCAACCCTAAGGCCACGGCCAGGAGAAAGTGCTTTTACCTGGCACTGTGAGATGCGAGGTGCCAGAACTCTCCGGGGTTGGGGTGGGGGCGGAAGGAGCCAGGTCAAGTTTAACAGGGAGCTGGAGGAGGCGGAAGGAGCCAGGACAGGGTGAGCTGGCTTTGTGACCCCAGTGAGTCCCTGCCCCTCTCTGGTCTCCTGCGCTTCTCTCAACAAGGGGTCAGGACAAAGACCCATTCAGCCCGTTCTGCTCTGGGGACAGAGGACTTGCATCTTACAGCTACTGCCACCAGGAGAGGTGAAAGGGTTCCCTCAGAGCCAGCACTGTGCTAAACCCTTCACGTGCCCCAAGACCTCCCCACCTTTGGGGCCCCCCTTTCTGCCCCACATCCTGGACCTCACAGCACTCCCCCATGTGGATCCCCGGAGTCACATGACCAGGTATTACAGATGAGCAAAACCATGCTCAGAGAGGGTAAGCGACCTGCCCAGAGTCACAGAGCCTGAGTGGGACCCAGCCCCATTCTCCAGGATGTTGATTCTGTCCTGACAACAGAGGCGATGCTTCTCGCCCAACTTAGAGTTAGAGTGCAGCCTGGATCCCTCCTGCGCGGCTCTGCTTAGCCTTCTGAGACGGGAAGCAGGCTTCCGTGTCCTACCCCATGCGCACAGCACGCACGGGGGCGCAGAAGCCACCCCTCTCCCTCCGGGCCTTGCCGCTCCCGGGCCGCTTACCCCTGGCTCACGGCTCTCCAACAAGCTGGAAGAAAGTAGGCCAGGCCTTAAAAAAACCTGGCTCCGAGGCCTTCCACACCCCGACGCCATCGCCTGTCCCAAGATGGGTGCCAGGCCCGGCTTCCAGCCAAGGCACTGTCTCGCCCCTCTGGTGGAGCAGAGCTGGGGAGGGAACGGTGGCCAGAGAATACTCCTTATCCTGCGGGAGGGACCGCCAGGGCACCCTTCCCAGAGCCCGAGACACCCTAGAGTTCGGCCAGTGACACCCAGCCGCTCTGGACCCGACTCCCGCCCCCAGCAGGGGTCCCCTTCTCCGAGGTGGGGTGCAGAGGCCTTAGCTGCCGAGTAAGGACGATGCTTGTCGCCCCTACACGCAGGGTGTGCCGGGCACCGTTCTGGGCATCGGGAAAAAGGCCAAAGAGACTCAAGGTCAAGGCAGAGCCTGGGCCACCCAAGGGCAACAAGGAGGTGACCTAAGGAGCACCATGAGCACCGTGGGGGGAGGATGAGGGGGACAGGGTGGGTGGGGGTTTATGTCTCTTGGGGAGGCTGCCTGGGGGCCAGACACCTTGAACCAGATGCAGCTCAGACGGTGGCAAACGGCTGGAGCCCCTCCAGCTCGGTTTTCCGGTCTACCCGGCTGCTTTCCGCCTGATGGCAGGAATGACATCTCTCTTGTGGGGTCTCAAGCCCCCACACCTGCACCCAACGCAGAGCAGGGCACTCAGTGAAAGGCAGGTCAGGGCGGCCTAAAAATTAACAAGAGCTGGGATGAGGGGAACCGTGGCAGAAAGAACAAGATCCTGCTACGTTTCGGGCGAACCGAAGAGCCCAGTTTTCCGTGGGCGCCAGACACAGAGACCAGGGCCGGGGTCGGTGCCCCTGTGGACAGATGAACTTCGTCCACACGATGCACCCAAGACCAGTTCAGACGAAGCTGACCCGAGTCCTCAAAACGGCAATGTTGGTGACGATCACTGACGTGCCTCCTCGCACCCTTGACAAGTGAGCGTCACGCATTACGGACGGCTCCCGACCATCTGCCACTTACGAGGCTGGCTGTATCCTGTTGACGCTCATGTCCCCTAGGGGTCGGTCACCAGGAGCACGTCTGTTCTGCAGACGAGGAAACCGAGGCTCAGTTAAGCGAGGGGCCGGCCTGTCCCACAGTCCAGGCACAAAGGTCTCGCCGACAAGTGGGAAGAAAGTGGGCCAGACCTCCAAAGAAGCAGTTTTTGAGCCGCATTGACTGCTGCTCTGAGTCCCGGCTGGGCGGGGACCCCCACCTCTCTGGAACCTCCTGCTGCTCCTGGATGTGAACCGTGCCAGGGAGGGGCAGGACTGGGGCACGAGGCACTGACGACTTATAGCATCTTATCTGCAAAGGAGGAAAAAAGTCTCCTAGGCAGCGCGAAGCCGGAACGCAGAGGGCTGCGGCCAAGCAGAATCCAGGTGTGTCTAGCAAGGGCCACACAGCTGGAGCTTTTAGACCGTCCCCTGCTTGCTCACACACACGGACCAGTGGGACAGTTTCCCAGGGGGCAGGAGGTTCACCCCCAGGGATGGCGGCCAGGACTGAGTCAGGCGATGCCCTCCAGGCTCCCCGGGGCCCCGAGCTGCGCTGCAGCCAGCCGTGTGGGGCCCCGGGTTAGCCTCCGACATCAGGTGACTCTTCTATCCTCCAGGAGTCCCGAACCAGTTGTGGGTCTTCCCCTGCGGCTCCTGGGACCCAAGAGATACAGGACAAACCCCTGCCAGGGACGCAAATTCCTGGGTGCGGACCAGGCCTGAAGAATCGGAAGTCTGGCATCAACACCTGACCCAGGCACCTTGGCGCTGAGCAAGCTCTCCGGGGGATTCTGACATTCGGGACTCCTTCCCGCACGCTCCTCTCCTGACCCCCCACCCCATCCCTCCCCACACACAGTCCCCTGAACAAGGAGCAGAGGGCTCCACTCCCCACCAGCAGGAAGCCCACCTGGGGCCTTAGAACAAGCTGGATGCTGCCTCTGCGCTTTCGGCTGGGACTTCTCATTCAACAACTACCTGTGGACCTGGTCAGTGCCAACACAGCCGCACAGCCAGGGCCCCGCACTGGGGGAGCTGGCGTCAGCAAGGCGCACACAGGCGGCAAAGAAGTCCCTGCCATGCCACCCCTAATAAGGGCGCTAGGAAAGGAGCCCGGCTAACTCGCTCCCTGATAGAAACTGTTCCACGTCTCCAAAGGCCTTTAAAAATAGCCCGGCCCAGCACCACCAGGCCGACTCCTAACAGGGTCTTGTTGACTCAACTTCTCCCAGAATGGACCGATCTGCCTGGAGAGAGGGGGGTGGACCAAATGCCTGCCAAGGCCCCTTCCCAGCCAGAAGCCACCGCGGTGGCTCAGAGCAGAAACCAAAAAGGGACGCACAGAAGAAAAGCCCCCCCTGACTTCTCGGCCTGAGCTCTGAGACGTAACTTTGGAGAAAGACCTGCGTTCAAGTCCTGATACCACCTGGCGACTGGCTGGGGGATCCTGGTGGGCCGTTCCCCTGTCTGAGCCTTGGTTTCCCCATCTGTAGAAGGGGACAGTAACAGCGCTCCCCATGCCCAGGGCTGCTGGGAGGACACGATGTGCTAACAACGCAGAGCTCGGCGTGTGACATGCCCAGTAAGCAGAAAGCCTGGTTTCCTTCGGCTCACAGGCGGCCCCCCTGCTTCAGCATGATGGAGCCCCCCCAGTGCAGCCCAAGCCCACATTTCCCCGCGAAGCCCACCGCGCCCTCTGCCTCCCTGGGCACAGGAGCCCGGGAAGTTCCCTGCAGCCCGCCTGCTGACAGCTATGGGCCACATCTGGACAGAGCCCAAAAGAAGGCCCAGCAAACCTCACAAAACAGCAGCCAAACTGGGAAGGCCCCCCGCCTTGGACAGAGGATAAGAGCAGCAAGGAAGGAGCCCCTGGTCCTCACTCAGAGCCCCCCCATTTGAGGAGCAGCTGCCGGGGTTACGAGCTCCTTGCTGCAGAATTCCAAGGGGGAAGGGCCGGGACCTCTCAGCAGACCAGTGTCCACTCGGGAAAGCCCCCTTTGCTCCAAGCACATGGGGGCGAGGGGCACGGAGCCACATCTTGGGCTTGGACAGACCCGCAATGTGCCCGGAAGACCCAGGGAGTGCGTGTGCGTAGAGCCGGCAGGGAGCAGGGGCTGGGGTTGTGCAATGCACCAGCGGAACCTGCCTCCCAGTCCTCCATCATCTCCCGGGGATGGCTGGCCCAGGGAGGGTGCAGAGGGCCTGGACTGGGCTCCCAATTGAATTCCTGCCCAAGGCGAGGGCCGCGGCCTCCTTTCAAGTCAGACATACAGGCAGTGGCCCTCCCAGAGGATGGGCTGTCCTTCGTCCCATCCCCCAAAACGAAAACGGGTGGGTCAGGACCCAGTGTCTTCAACCCCCAGCCTGCCAGAGCATCTCCCGAGAGGCTGCAGGGAAGAGAGAAGCATGGTATGGAGAGACTGGAGGTGCGAGGGGGCTGTGGAGTCGGGAAGTGGGGAGACACACTGGGGTGGATGGAGAGAAGGCTGACATTGACAGACCCTCCTCTTAGGGATGACCCCAGAGGGTCAGATGGTGAGATCAGCCAGGTCACCGACGGCTGCATAAACCCATTCCCCAGTTTGGCATATGGAGATGGAAGGGAGGAGACTGATGTCAGAGCCAAAGAAGTCAGCCTGTAAATACAGCAGGGCGGCTGGGACCCTTGGCCGCCCCCGCCGCCACGAGTCTCTGACAGGCCTCGCCGCCGCCACCACCGCCCAACACACGACCGGGGCCTGGGAGGGGGCGACAGGCCAACCTCGCAGCAGCAGCGGCGGCAGCAGCAGTGGCATCGTGATGCATGAATCACCCGCCTCGCCACGCTTGTGCCAGTCGCCTCCCCGCAGCAGGAGCCACCTCGCAACCGGGCGCCCCCTGCCGGGACCACCGCCCCCGGCCCGTGCACGCTCCTGCCCTTTCCGACAGCTGCAGAGAGGGGCCTGCGGGTGGGTTAGGGCTTTCCCTCTCGGCCAGGGGGTGGCCCCGCGCACCCTGACAGGCGACACACGGCCGGGCGTGGGGTGCTGGATGCCCTAGAACAAAAGGGCTAGGTGTGCGGCTGCGGCCGCAGCCCGGGGCTTCCGAGGGGCCGGGGCAAAGGCAGGGCAGGGAACGGCCGAGGGAGGGCGGCGGCGCACCGGCGTGGAGAGCGGGCACGGGGCCGGGACGAAGGGTCTGGGGGAGACGGGGCTGGGGGGAGGGGCGGGGGTCCGGGGCGCACACTCACAGTAGGTTTTCCTGGTCAGCTCCTCCACAACTTCGGGCTTCAACTTGCTGTTGGATTTCCCCATCCTCGGCGGCCGCGGCCCCCGCCCCCGGGCCGGACCCCGGCGGGACGCCCAGCGGGAGCTGCTCGGCGGGCGCGGGCCGGGGCGGCCGGGGCGGGGCGCGCGGAGGCCGGCGGGCCGGGCTGGGCCGAGCCCGGGCCGCGCCTTTGTCTGCGCCGTGCCCGCGCGGCCCGGGCGCGGGGCTCCGGTGCGCTGCGCTGCGCTGCGCGGCTGGCGGCGCCTGGGCCGCCCGGGGCGCGGCGCGGGGCCCGGGACGCGGGGCAGCCGCTGGGCAGGCCCAGCCGTCGGCCGCCGCCCTCTCTGAGCGCCGCGGCGCGAGCTGCGCTGGGCTGGGCGCCGGCGCGGCCGCGGAGTTGCCCGGTCGTCCCTGGTTACTGGGCTCCGCGGCACATGCTCGCTGCTGCGCTCTCTGCGCCGCCGCCCCTGCGCTCCCCGCCTCCCGCCTCCCGCCTCCCGCCTCCCGCCCGCACCAGCGCGCCAGGGGTGGACCCGGAGCCGCCACTCATCTTCGGGCGCCACCTCCCGCCCCGCACCCGCCCCACCGGGCCTGCGCCTGCGGAACCTCGGCCCCGTGAGCACAGAGCCGCGGCGGCCGAGGAGCTCCCCCCTGCCTCATCGCGTCCCAGGGCCGAAGCGGAGGTCACCCCTCCACCCCCTTGAGTCGGTCAGGGGCGCTCCAGAGGGCATCCCCCGCCCCCCCCCCCCCACACGCACCAAGGATCGGCCCGGCCCAGAAGATCTGACGTGAATGAGGCCAAGTGTCTGCCCGGCGAAATTCATTCATTCGACACGGATTAGTGGGGCGCTGGGGACACAGCAGTGAACAGTACAGGCGAACGGGCGGTGGGGGTGGGGCCGGTCACTGCCATCAGGATGTCACAGATTATGGTGGGGGCACCTACCACAGCCTGGGGGAAGGTGACCTCCAAGCCTCGGGGGAGGGAGGTGGGTGATCAAGGCCCAGAAAGCCTGGAGGAGGGAAGGAGGCCTGAGCCCAGAGGGAGAATTTTCCCTGCAGGGAGCTCCAGGGGCAAGGCCCGTGGGATCTGAGGCCAGAGAGAAGGGGGAGGGCCGGGGGGACAGGCCTACCCCCTCCCCAAGGAGCTCGGCCTCTGGAATTTCAGATGGGAGGTGCCGGGGTCAGACCCGCCTTCTCTGCTTCTCTGGCCTCCCTGTGGTGTGTGCGAGCAGGCAGCAGGCATTGGGCAGGGGCTGAGGCCCGGCCCCACCTGGGTGTGCGGAGGCTGGGGGTTAGGGGAGGTCGGGCGAGGGGAGGAGCCTGCCCAGCCACCCCTGGCCACCGCGTCTGCAACCCCAGCGCTTTGGAACCCTTCCTACCCCACTCCCAGCTTTGTTTTACTCCTCGGCAGGCACCGCAGACTTGGCGATGTTGTTTCATTGCTGTGCGTTTGCTGTCTCCTCCTCTAGAATAGCAGCCCCCCAAGTGCAGGGACGCTAGTCCTGTTTGCAGTTGTGTCTCCAGCACCTACAAGGCACCGGGCTGGCCGTGGCCACTCCACAGACCTCGAGAATGAGGAAGGGAGGACGGTGCTGGGGGCTTGAGAGGGCAGCCCTGGTCAGGTGCAGACAGGGTCTCTTTCTCCGTCGGACCTTGGGGTTCAGGGAGCACAGAGGAGCTGTGCCGAGCGTGGGTGGCTCCCGGCCCCCAACCACCACCCCCACCTCCACGCAGCCTCCCTTCTAGCTTTGCCCCAGGCCCCAGGGGCCCGCTGGTGAGGGAGAACCTATCCTCCGGCCAGCGCTGATTCTACGAGGGAAGTTGGGGGCGGGGAGGGCGCGGGCCCCAAAAACTGGCGCTGGGTCACAGCTGGAGGGACCCCGTTTCTACTTGGGAACAGGATTTCCCAACTGCGGGGACACTGACTCAGAATGGACACCAGTGGGGGACCCACGGTGAGGGGCTCCGAGTCGGCCAGGCCAGGCTGTGCATCCCGCCCAGGAGGCCGGGAGTCTGCATGGGGACCTGTCAGGAGGACAGTGACAGCGTTAAAGACCTACAGAAATGCAGGTGCTCCTGAGTATGTCCCGCCCCCCGCCCCCTGCCCAGGTGCCAGGTGCTGCCATGACCAAGGTGGTCCTCATCCTTGGGCAGCTCACAAACCTCCCCCCTCCCCCTCGGCCTGCCTCCCACCGGTGACAAACTCCACAAGGGGAACAGAGAGGGCACTGGGGGACCAGGCACAGATACCTGTTGTGGGGGGACTCAGGGAGGTTCCTGGGGGCTGCTGTGGAGGTTACAGCTTATCCAGGGGAGGGAGACACAAGAATAAACAAAATGCATGAGTCAGCATAGAATTCAGAGATGAAAACATAACATGAGACAGGGGAGGGAAGGGGAAGGGCCTGGGCAGGAGAGGCTCGCCGAGAAGGGGCCATTTGAACCCAGACCTGGAGAAGGGGGACGTCTGCGGAAGGCTCCTTCGGGCCACCTTCTCTCCGGCCCCATCTCCCGGTCCCTCTGGGCAACAGCCAGACCTGCCAGGCCCTGCGGGAAATCTCTACACCCGCACACACGTGGCCACTGAAACGTGACCCATGGGCTGTCAGCATAAAGTGCACACCGGACTTCGAAGGGTGGAACACAACAGAGAGAATAAAATGTAGCTCATTCATATTTTTTAAAAATATGATTATGCCTGGCAGGTGTGGCTCAGTGGGTTGAGTGCTGACCTGCAGGCTGGTGGGGGGGTGTCGCCGGTTCGATTCCTGGTCGAGCCGTGTGCCTGGGTTGCGGGCCAGGTCCCCAGTCGGGGCACGCGGAAGGCAGCCACACACTGATGTTTCTCTCCCTCTCTTTCTCCCTCCCTTGCTCTCTCTATAAATAAATAAGTTAATAAAATATTTTTTAAAAAATATGATTATATATTACACTGACGGGTTTTGATGTAGATGAACTATACTATTAAAACGTATTCCACTCGCTTCTCTTAATATTTTTTAAGTGCCCACCGAAAACTTTAAGTGACACGCGGGGCTCGCGTGGTGCTTCCGAGGGACAGCACTGTCGTGGACAAGTTCCAGGTGTCCTTTCACACCCGACCTCCGGGGAGCCTTCCCGGATCCCTGAAGCGAGCTGGAGGCCCGGCGTTCACATCTACCCACGCAGCTCCTGCTCCCGGGGGGGTTGCAGGAGTCTGTGTGACTTAAGAACTTCCTCAGACAGACCTTCTTGGGTCACATAAGGAACGGGGGTGTGTCCAGGGTAGAGTCAGCTGTCAGGGGTGAGGCGGGGAGGGTGCTGGCCCAGTGGGGGGGCAGTAGGGGTCCACTGACCCCCCCAATGGAGCACAAGGCTCATTCCGGGTGCTGCCCTCATGCACATGCGGCTTTTGGCAAATCACGTCCCATCTTCTCAGGGGGGAGGGTTTGTAAAGATAGAAATGCTTTGCGGAAGTGTGTGGCAGTTACTCTCCTTGCAAGCTACGAAGAAATTTCTCAGCTCATAAGAAAGAGATGAGCCCTCCATGGAAGGTTGGGGAGAGGACCAGAACAGGTAACAAAAGCAAACACCAGCCGCCCGTCCACAGGAGAGGCGTCCCTTACAAGGCAAAGAAGCAGGAAACGAACTGGGGGGAGATCAGAGCTAACGGCGACACCCAGTGTTGGCAAAGGGGCGAGAAAGCGGGGCCTGCAGACTGCAAGCAGGGTGCAGTTGGGACAGCCTTTCTGGAGAGCAGGCGGGCAATGGATGGCCGTCTTCCCTGACTCAGCAATTCCGCCTCGAGGAACCGGCCCTAGACCAGCATCAGAGATCTCCACGCACGTCCAGGCTCAGCGACGTGACTCCAGCAGCATTCGAAACGACGATGAAAACCTGGAAGTGGCCTCCACGTCCGAAACGAGGGACGAGGCTGTGGCACCGCGGCATCTGGATGACCGGATGAGGCTCTGGCACGCCGGAGACGGACACACTCGGGTCTGTGCACCGCACACGCAGCACAGAACGGTTTCCAAAGCCTGCAGAACCATCCCAGCGGCGTGTGTGTGTGTGTGTGTGTGCGCGCGCGCGCGCACGCGCAGGGGGGAGAGAGGGGAATCTGTGTACGTCACTGCGTATTTCCATTGCCGCTTTTTAAAAGGTTTTTTAAAATTTATTTTTAGAGGGGAGAGAAATATCGGTGTGCGGGAGATGCATAGACTCGAGTGCATCGCGTTCAGCTCACCTCCCGCCTGCTGTGTGGCCTGGTTCCTGACGGGCCCAGACCCATACTGGTCCGCGGCTCAGAGGCTGGGGACCCCCCCGTGCAAACAAAGAACCCCACACTAAACCCGGGGTCCGAGCACCGGTCCTGGCTGCAGGACCTGGGTCAGGCACGTGGCCTCTGAGCCTCGGTTTCCCCATTTGTAAGTCGGAACCTCCATGCCCTGGGGAGCCCGCTGCTGCGCAGGGCTAATTATGGGCCTTGAAATGGGGCTCCCCCAGCTCAGAAGGTGTGGGCATTACGTGGAGCAGCTGAGCGGGTGGGTTTGTGCGTGAGAAACAGGTGTAAAGCCCATCTGGGCTGGGGAAGTCCTCCCTCCGAGGCCCGTGGCTGCCACACTGCCGGACCACCATGAACTGCGGCCGGACTCTGGTCCCCACCGTCCTGCAGTGCCCGGTGAGCGTGGGGACACGTGCTGCCTTTGAACCTCACCTTCCTCAGTGAAGCTGTCAGTGGGGTCTCCGGTGAGGAGTGGGCAGCTGGCCACATGCTCCGTGTCCCCCAAGGGCTAAGGGGAACGGGCTCTGCTCTTCAGAGCTTGTCTGTCACTTCCAACCCCCCTCAGGGTTCTTTCCTGGGTCGAAGGGAGGGCCGGGGAATCCTTGCTTGCCCCTGCGCCAGCTGAAGCAAAAGGGGGCCTCCCCAGAAGGGCAGGAGACGAGCCTGGCACCAGCACCTAGGTAGGGGCGTCCCCGGAGGGGCCGGGCTCTCTCTGACCCCGGGTCGCCTGCGGCAGACTCTGCAACGTGCGTACAGGGTGCTCGTGGGCTCAAGGAGCCGCTGGAGGGTCCTGACCTAGCAACTTCCAGGATGTGGGCTCTACCAGTGGAGACGAGGAGCCTTGTCTTCAGGCTGCAGGGCCTCTCGCCACGCTCTCCCTTCTCTGCAGCCCTGTGCTCAAAATTCATCCTGCGGGGACTGTCCGATGGGCCACGCTGCGGTCTGGGGCTGTGCTGGACGGGTGGGCGGGCAGCTTGCCGTTCAGTTCCTCCAAGGAGGCTCCCGCTGCAGGAGGGGGAGCCTCCTTCAAAGGGAAGTGGATGCTTTTTCTTCTTTTAAAGATTGTATTTATTGCCCTGGCTGGTGTAGCTTAGTGGATTGAGCACGGGCCTGTGAACCAAGAGATCATGGTTCGATTCCCAGTCAGGGCACATGCCTGGGTTGCAGGCCAGGTCCCAGCAGGGAATGCACAGGAAGCAACCATACATTGATATTTCTCTCCCTCTCTCCTCCCCTTCCCCTCTAAAGATAAATAAATAAAATCTTAAAAAAAAATTGTATTTATTTATTTATTGACAGGGGAAGAAAGGGAGAAAGGGAGAGAAACATCAGTGTGGTTGCCTCTTGTGCGCCCCCTACTGGGGACTGGGCCCGAAATGCAGGCATGTGCCCTGACTGAGAATGGAACCTGCAACCCTTTGGTTTGTGCAGGCTGGTGCTCAATCCCCTGGGCCACACCAGCCAGAGCAGCGGGTGCTTTTTCCAGAAGAATGGGGAATGAATGTTGGGGTTGGGGGTGGGGACCCTGGGACCCTGTCTCTCCGAGGCAGTTTGTTTCTGCAGGCGGCTTCCCTGTGCCCCCAACCCAGCCAGGGTCTTCCATCCCCGCCAGCTCTCCTGCCCGCCAGGTGAGCCCCAGACCTGTTCTGGGACAGCATCTGATTGGCCCTCAGGAGAGGGATGTTTGCCCTGCTCCAACCAGCCCTGGCCAACGAGGGTCAGGACACATAGCTTCAGAGGTCCCCCTTCAGAGAGCGGGGCTAGACAGACACCCCAAATACCAGGGACCACAGGATTCGGGAGGCCTCAGAGCTGGGAGCCAGCGCTTTGGAGATCACGGGGGCAGGGGGAGGACTGGTGGGGCTTCCTATGAAGGGAGGGTGCCGTGTCCCCTGGCTTCTGCTGGGTGTGTGGTGTGTTCCCCGGGGTCCAGTTCAGGCACGCTTAGAGCAGGAGCAGGGAAGAGGGCAGCTTTTTGGGGACCAAGCCCCGGAGCCAGCCCACCTTCACCGGGGTGCCCAGGAGCTGCCCAGCACGGGGCCTGCCACAGCCCACGGGCAGGCTGGCCACAGTTTCTGAGCCCGGGTATAGACCCCCCTGGGCAGATCCAGGGGCAGCTCCGGGAGCCCCCTCAGGCCTGCGGGCCTGGCCCAGCTCTCCCACCCCCCACATCAGTCCTCTCTGAGCCAACCGGGGGCCCCTTGCGGGCAGGGCTGCCTGTGTCTTGTCCCTGGCACCTGCCCAGGGCCCGACCCAGAGTGGAAGCTTGGACAAGGCTGCTGGTGGGTGGGCGTCGACTGTCCACCCTCTAAACCCCTCTCTGGCCGTGACACGAAGTCCATCCATCCTCTTGAGGGCAGCTACACACTCAACCCAGCCCTGGCCAGGCCCCGGCCTGGGCTCCGAGCCCACTGACTTCCAGGGAAACGCAGGCTGGCGGCAGGGAAGGGGAGCACCCCCAGCCCCAACCCCGCAAGGCTCCCAGCCCACAGCAGCTTGCCAGGCTGGAGGCAGAAAGGGTAGGACTGGCCCAGAGGGTCCCTGAACATTGGCCTCTCTCCCCTTCCCGCCCACCCAGCGCTCCTGCCCCTCGTGACCGTCCCCAGGCTCCACTGGAAGGAAACCTGCCAGCGCCAAGCTGACCGCAGGGCCCTGGCGGCCCCCGGGTGCCCCCTGGGGACCCCTCAGCGGGGCAGGGGAGAAGAACACACTGGAGGGAAGGAGAGGTGTAGCTTCTGTCTCCTCAATGGAAAGGGGCTTGGGGGCGACCTGCGGGCCAGTCCTCAGCAGCCTGTCTCGGGGGGCGACGCTGGCCCTTAGCCCGGACGCCCGTGGGAGCCTGTGCAGACTGAGTCGGGGAGGCCCCTCGCCGCCTCAGTGGCCTGTTTCCCAGCAGGCCCCCCGGGAGGGCTGAACATGGCCTTGTCAATAATTCCGAGTCACGGGCGGGCGCAGGAGCGTGGGGTGCTCCTGTTACAACTGGTTCATAGGCACCCAGAGAGACTCACATGGAGGTAAAATGTGGCCGGAAACCAGTGGGCCCCCTAATGATGGGTTTCATGAGGCCTGGATGCAAAAGGGAGGAGCCACCGTTGGGCCCACCCATAAGGAGAGCGGGCACAGGGCCCCCCGTGTGAATTCTAGGTGGGGAGAGCGAGCTCCTTCTCAAAAACAACGAAGTCAGTGTTACCCCGAGCGCAGCCCTGGGAGACTGGTTACTTCCAACCAGGCCCCACAGCACCGGGCGGAGAGCGCCCAGCACGCCCGGGCCAGGGGCGGCCCTTGCTGGGTGGCCGCGGGCAGGCCAGTTGCCTGGGACCTCACCGTGGACGCTCACCTGTGGAACAAGGTGGAGGGATGAGCTCCCTGGGGACATTGCCAGTTTGGTCCCTCTCATGCCCCCAGTGTTGGGTCTGGGGTCACAGCAGCCCCCTGCAACAGGCTGCTGAAATCACACCTGGATGCATTCCCTTGGGACATCGATGATGAACGACATCATTAGCATACTCGGGGAGGACACTGCGTGTAAATCATCCCCCCATCGTGTGGCAGCTCTTCTACCTCCATTGATACCTACCCCCCTCATCTTCTGGGGAGCCTTCTGGAACCCTCCAGGGAGCCTGGAAAGGCCCCTCGGGAATCCCTGATGCCTTGTGCATCTCTTCTGCCTGAGGGTGTATCTGCTGACACATTTTATAGCAGCAGAAAACCTGACCCAAACTGGCTAAAGCGAGAAAGGGAACTTGCTGGCTAATGTAACCCGAGTCTGGCAGTCTACTTTCAGGCAAGGCTTGATCCAGACGCAAAGGCTATGAGAGGATCTGGGTTTTCTCTCTCCGCTTCTAGCTCTGCTTCCTCAGTGTTGGGGCCGTTCTCAGGAAGGCTCTCCAACCCGGCTGCAAGCAGCAGCTCAGGGCTCCCCACCTGGTGTTCACATCTTTCTGAAAACGACCCACTCCCTCCCCACTCCCACCTTGCCGGCCAAGACTCCGAGACCACGTCTCATTGGCCCCGAGAGCCTGAAGGTGTCATGTGTTTATTCTTGAACCAATCAATGTAGGGACGTAGGGAGACAAGGGTAGGCTGTTCAGCTTAAGCCAATCAGGGCTCAAGTCAAGAGCTGAGTGTGGGGTCGGCCTCACCCAAACCACAAGGCTGACAGACCTGAGGCCCAGGGGGGCAGAGAAGACAGGATGGAAGTCGGAGAGGCACAGCCATTCTCTCCCACCTCATTCCCTTGTGCCACGATCACCAGTGTGCCGAGCTGGTGCCGTCCAACCACATGACTTCCCTGTTAAACCTCGCCAATGCCTTCCGGCTGCCCTCCTGGTCAAGGCCAAACCCCCTGGTCGGAGGGCCTCCCATACAGCCCATGTCTGCTTTTCTAGTTTCGTCTCTTTCCTCCTCACTTCCCACTCATGATTCCAGCTCGGCAGGATCTGTCCAAAGGGGCCAGGCTCTCTCTCACCACTGGCCTTAGCACATGCTGTTCCCTCTGCCCAAACACTTTTCCACCACCACCCATGTCGTCGAGCTAATGCAGCCTACGCAGGATGGTACTTCCTCCACGAAGCCCTCCTTGACCTCACGGGGCTGGTGCACAGGGTCTGTGCTCCCACGCACACCTCTCAGCTTGGATCGCTATATATTTTTTCAGCAGCTTTAGTGAGATATAACCTGCATACAACAAAAACCGCCCATTTAAAGGGGACTTGTAATGGTTCTTGGTGTATTTTTAGGCCCATCACCCCCTCTTAGAACATTTTCATCACTGCTGAAAGAAACCTGTACTCCTTGGCAGACACACCTCCCAACCCCCCCTCCCCCAGACCCTGGCAACCACTAACCTACCATCTGTCCCCACAGACTCGCCTGTTCTGGACCCATGAGTATCACAGAAATGGAACCATCCAATGGGTGGCCTTTTGTGTCTGGCTTCTTAGTATAATGTTTCCAAGGTTCGCCCATGTGGTAGCACGCCAGTACTTCATTCCTTTTCATTGCTGAATACTATTCCTTTGTGTAAATATTCCACTCTCACTCATCCACTCATCAGTGATGGACATTCGGGTTATTTCTGACTTTTGGCTATGGGAGTAATGCTCTGGACATCTGTGGACAAGTTTCTGCATGGATGTATGTTTCGTTTCTTTTGGCTACGTACCTAGGAGTGGAATTTCTGGGTCATACGGTAACTCTATGCTTAATCTTTTGAAAAATTACCAGACTTTTATTTTTTAAAGACTTTTATTTTTAGGGGAAATAAAGGGGAAGGGAGGGAGAGAGGGGGAGAGACATCTGTGTGGTTGTGTCTCACACGCCCCCTACTGGGGACCTGGCCCACAACCCCGGCCTGTGCCCTGACTGTGAATCGAACCAGTGATCCTTTGCTTCACAGGCTGGCGCTCAGTCCACTGAGCCACACCAGCCAGGGCAAACTGAAACTGCCAGATCTTTTTAAAGCAGCTGCACCACTTTCCATCCCCACCAGCAGTGTACGAGGTTCTAGTTCGCCCATGTCCTTGCCAACACTTGTTATTATCTTTTTTATCCTGGCCGCCCTAGGGGAAGCAGTGTCTCGCTAACTTTGATTTGCATTTCCCTGACGGCGAGTGCTGTTGAGCATGGTCTTTGCATGTGCTTGCTGGCCATCTGTGTATCTTCTTTGTAGAAAGCTATTCAGGTGTGGAGACCATTCCGTGGGGAAGGACAGTTTTATCAATCAGTGGTGCTGAGAAAACTGGATATCCATGTGCAGAAGGGGGAAGTTCCCTTCACTTCACACTGTAGAGAACAATGAACTCAAAATGGGTCAAAGATCTAATCTAAAAGCTAAAATGCTTAGGAAAAAAAAAACAGAGAAAAAAGCTTAGCCACATGGGATTTGGCAGTGATTTCTTGGCTATGATACCAATAAGCATAGGCAACAAAAGCAAAAATAAATAGGATTTCATCAAAATTAAAAACTTTTGTGCATCGAAGGACACTATCAAGAGGGAAAAGGCGGTGCATGGAGTAGGAGACAGTATTTGCAGACCGTTCGTCTGGTGAGGGAGTAATAACCGGAATACATGAAGAACTCCTGCAACTCGACGAAAAACCCAATTCAAAAACGGGAATGCCGAGGACACGGTGCCGAGTGAAACAGGCCGGTCACAAAAAGGCAGACACCATAAAGTTCCATTTACAGGAGGCAACCAGGCCGGTCAAGTTCACAGACACGGAAAGGAGAGCGGTGGGTGCCAAGGGCTGGGGGTGGGGGAGCACGGAGAGCTGGTGTTCAGTGGGGACAGGGTCTCGGTTCTGCAGACGGAACAGCTCCGAGGGCGGATGGCGGCGGCGGTGGCACGCCCACTGGGCACTGCGGAGCTGTCCGCTTGGAATGGTCCAGGTGGTCGGTTTTCTGTCCTATATATTTTACCGTAATGGAAACTAAACGAAAAATAAAAAAAAAACAGTCAAGGACTTGAATAGATATTTCTCCAAGAAACACAAGTAGCCAATAAGCACACGAAAGATGCTCAAGATCACTAATCATTAGAGAAATGCCAATCAAGATCAGTAGATACCAAATCAGAGCCATAGGATGGCTACAATTTAAAAAAAAAGCAACAGAAGTAAACAAACAAAATAACATGTTGGTAAAAACACTTGTCGAGAAATTGGAACCCTTGTGCACGCTGGCAGAAATGTAAAACGGTGCAGCTGTTAGGGAAAACAGTAGGGGGCGCAGTTCTCCAAAAACTTAAACATGAGACTATTTTACCATCCAGTGAATATACACAGAAGAACTGACAGCAGAGACTTGAAGGGTATCTGCACGCCCACGTTTGCGGCTGCACCATTCACAACAGCCAAAAGGTAGAAGCAACCGGAGCCCATGGATGGATGACGGATAAACCAAATGTGGTCCATCCACACAACGCAATGCCATCCGGCCTCGAAAACGAGTGCGATTCTGATAGATGTTACGACATTGTATCAGCAACCTTGAAATTACGATGCCACGTGCAATGCCTGTTCAGACCGTTTGCCCATCTTAAACACAGGCTGTTTACTGCGTTGTAAGACTCCTTTATGCTCTGGGGATGAGAGCCTGGTCACACACCTGATCTGCAAACATCTGGGATGTCTTTTCACTGGCTTGATGACGTCCTTTGAAGCACGTGAGTTTTTATTTTGATCATTTTATCTGTTTTTTCTTTTGTTGCTTGTGCTTTGGTGTCATTTCTAAGAAACCACTGCTGGATACAAGGGCATGAAGACTACCCCTGTTTTCT
Source organism: Trachops cirrhosus (assembly GCA_028533065.1). Classification (NCBI taxonomy): domain Eukaryota; kingdom Metazoa; phylum Chordata; class Mammalia; order Chiroptera; family Phyllostomidae; genus Trachops; species Trachops cirrhosus. Next base: position 4,118,719 of record CM052540.1, read on the forward strand.
TCTAAGAGTTTTACAGTTTTAGGTGTATGAGCCACTTTGCGGTCACTTTGGTACACGGTGTGAGGTAGGGCTACAAACTTACTTCTTGCGTGTGGGTGTCCAGTTGCCCCGGAACCACTGGTTGAGAACAAAGGGGCTTCTTTCCCCATCGATTTGTTGTGGCGTCCTTGCTGAAAATCAGCTGACCGTATGTATGGGTTTATTTTCGGACTTTCACTTCTATTCATTGGTATGTGTGTCTACACTAACCACACTCCGACTGCTGCATCTTTGCAGGAAGTTCTGAAACGAAGCGTTAGTCCATAGCTTTGTTCTTTTTCAGGACTGCCTCTGCTATTCCGGGCCCCCTGCATTTGCATATGAATCTGAGGACCAGCTAGTGCATTTCTGCAGAGGCCAGCCAAGCTCTGGGCGGGATCGCAGCGAACTTGCAGCTCTGTTCGGGGAGTATTGTCATCGTAACACCACGGTCTTCCCATCCAAAAACATGGGACGACTTTCCATTGATTTAGCTTTTTTTCAATGTTTTAGTTTTCATAGTGTAAGTTTCGCACTTTTTCCCCTTAAATCGATTCCTAAGAATTTGATGCTATTGTAAATGGAACTGTTTTAATTTCATTTTTGGACTGTTCATCGAAAGTGGATCCAAATAGGTTCACTTCCGTACACTGCCCTTACGTTCGCCTTGCCCAGTTTCGTGTCTCTGTGCTTGCACAGCAGGCAGGCACCTTAAAAAGGTCGCTTTACTTAAGCATGGCTGAAGGCTGGGAGTGAGGCAAGACCGAAGGCGGGGTCACTGGCTGGGAGGTAGCAGTGGCGTGACATGCTGCAATCCAGGTTGGGGGCGGCCTGGGAAGTGGCAGTGGGGGGAGGGAAACAGCGGGAACCACAGGACAGGGTTGGGGGAGGGAGGAAAACTACCGGAAGTCCACTCTGGCAGCACGGAGGAGGGCCCGTCAGGGGAGCCCAGGGGGAGCATCCAGACAGAAGAGTCCCACTGTGTCACAAGCTGCTGAAGTCACGGCAGATAATAACCAAGCCCCAAGAGGTGGCAGGGGACTGGCCAGCGGAAACCAGACTGCATGCAGTGAGTGTGGGTGCGGGAGGTGAAAAGGCCGACCTCAGAGGTGCGGCCTGTCAGTCGGGGGAGGGGGCTGCTGCTTATTAGCTTAGTGAGATCTGGGTTTTTTAATGGGAAAAACTTGAATACGCTTTACTGCTGACGGGAAGGGCCCAGTTAAAATGGAAAGGGTGAGAGGGAAGGAGGAGAGGAAGTACGTTGTCGAGGCAACGCTCCATTCTTCCCCGCAGCCGAGTCTGCGCCCCACAGTGCACCCCGATATCGTTCCCCCGCCATGGAAGTGCGCTGGGCTCACCCCGCTGGCGGCTCTGCGGACCCCAGCGCGTTCAGAACCACTCCGGGATGCGCGGTCCAGGCTCCGAAGGAGGGAGGGGCGCTGTTCTGGGTACAGGAGCTAGAACGCTTCGTTCGCCCAGGAGCCTCCGGCTCCGTCCCACAGACGTTTTCTCCAGCGGATCCCTCGCTGGGATGAAGGTCAGCATCGCCTGGCACCGCAGGCGTGAGCGAGCGGCGTGAGGCCCGGCTCCGGGGCGAGCCCCAGCCCCCAAAGCACTGAGGCAGTTTCTGCTCCTGTGGGGGGCGGGGCAGCCAGGCTGAGGCCCCCCCCCCCAGAACGCTCAGGAACACCCCAGGGGCCTGCGGCTCCGCAGGGAGAGAGCCGGGACTGACCCCGGCCCACGCAGTCTGCAAAGCAGCCGGTCCTCTCCTGCCACCTCTGCTTCCTCAGCCTCGCGGTGGGGTCGGGTGGCCTGAGCGAACGAGCAGCTGTCCCCCTGCTGACCTGACAGGTTGCTGGTGAAGGGCGGGACACCCAAAGGCAGCTGCCCCAGCGAGGGAGCCCACGTGGGCGCTGGGCGGGCTGGGTGAGTCCCGGGGCTGGGGAGACGTATTTGGGTCAGATGTCAGCTCCCGACCCCGCCAGCCCTGCCGTTTCGTTAAAAAACCAAAGGTGAGTTTCAACCTGTGGTCACACTCACAGGCAGGGCCTCCCTGAGGCCGAGCCCAGGTCCCAGGGAGCCGGCTCTGTGGCTGCGGGCTCACGTGGTCAGCCCGGACGGCTGCGTCTCTGACTGTCTGATGGGGAAGCTCTAGCCCGAGTGTGCGGAGGAGGAAGCCGGCGTTGATCCAGGGGAGCGGTTCAGGCAGGCACCCCCGCAAGCCCCTGCCTCCACTCTCCCCGCCCCCCACCCATCACCACTGCACCCCGCCAGGAGCCAGGGCGCAGTCTTGCTGAGTGACCTCAGTCCAAAAGGAAGCCGGCTTACGTGGGTGGTCCTCACAGTGTGGTCCTGGCGCAGGCGAGCCGGCATCACCTGGGAGCTCGAATCCCTGGGAGCCCAGCACAGCATCTTCTCAGGCCCTGAGGGAGACCTCCTGCACCTCGAACTCCGGGCCCTCCGGGGCACTCTGCCTGGTGCCTGCTCGGGTGCGAGGCGCACTGGATCAGAGGGTCCCCTTCCGGAGCTGCCTCAGGGTCTCTTGTGCAGCGGTCGGCCGGACAGACGCCCTTGCCGACGTGGCACCTCCGGCCAGGCACGGGCTGGGGGAGGGGCATGCTGCTGACTGGGACTCTGGGCCCCTTTCGCCCCCAACCTCAGGTCAGCCTGACATTCCCCACACAGGAGCAGTGACCGGGAGCCCTTGCTGCGCCGGGCACTGGGCCGGGTTCCTGCCCCAACCCTGGACCAGGTCGGAGTCAGGACACCCGGGTTCCCTCCTCGGCTCGGACACGGATCAGATGGCTGCCTGGGGGTGTGTCTCGCAGGCCGCTCCAGATCCCGGCACCTGCAGCTGTGTGGCCGGTGCTCCAGACGGACACACCAGAGACACGGTGTGCTGTGTGGAAGGGGCCGGATGCACAGGGCACGGCGCACGCTCCCACGCACGTGAGGTCCTGGAGGAGCACGCTCACCTGTGGTGTGCCACCAGAGCGGTGGCGTGGCGGGCGTGGACAGGGGGTGGTACTGCCGGAGAAGGGGCACAAGGGGACTCACCGGGTGATGGAGATGCTCCCTGTCTCTTACGGTGGAGGCTACGGATTGTACGTGCCTTTGTCAAAACTCATCCAGCCACACATTTCAAAGGGTAAACTACTGTGTGTAAGTTGTACCACAACTGAAAACATTCCTAATAAAATAAGAGGCTTGGGATCCGATGACTCCTGAACACGCTGAGTCTAAAACCTGGGAGTTCTCTGGGTGGGCTCTCTCGCAGGGCTATCTGGTAGCTGCCGGCAGGAGGGGTGCACGCCAGTCGGTGCCAGTGTGGGCTTCACCCCGAGTCTCCGCTGGCTGCACACCCGGCTCCTGCCCCGGAAGCAGCCCCCACCCCTGCTGCAGGCAGGACACCAGGAAACGGCCATTCACGCGCGGTCTGCTGCAAAATTCAGCCTCTGGGGCGGACGTCACATTTGAGTTTCCACAGCAGCTGCCACAGATCTAAGACCCACAAATTCCTCTAGTAGGTGTCACTATTGTCAGTGGGAGCGGGTGGGAGGCAGTTAACTAATTTAATGAACAGAAATCACAAAGGAGAAATTAGGAGCGGGCGGTGGAGGAGACGGCAGCTGGAGTCAGGGACTCTGGAGATAACATACGTTTCCGTCACAGAATCTTTATTTTACAGTTTGCATCACAGCGAGGGAGCCCACCCCCAACACCACGCGGATCGGAAGCCCCGCCCCCATTATGTTTACAGAAACGCTCTTCAATGCTCACTGGCGCGAAACAATACCGGGAGCTCCTGCCGCACCCCAAGCCAACCTGGAAAGCAAATGCTACGCACAGACGTTTTCTCCCCCAAGTGCCGGCCTGCTTCTGGACTCAAGTGTCTGACTGCTTTGGAGGTCAGGTGACCGGGCAAATCCAGTTTATGATGGGAAACGCACCAGGGCTTCAAACCCCCCCCTTGTGTGAACAGGACTTCTGGATCCTTTGGTTAGTAAGTGCCTTACCTGCTAATAAAGCTGACCCCCCCTCCCGTGTCTGATTTGGTTCCCCACTACAAAACCTCACGCCTTGCCTCAAAAAGCAGCTTATGGTCTTAGGAGTGGGTTAGTTTTTCTCTTTCATCGGGACATTTACTGACTTTGTCGGGCACCCCCTTCCCAAAGGGCCGGGCTGCAGACTCCTGCCACCAGCACCCCAACAGGCCCCTGGCGCAGCACGACCCCGTCCCTGCTGCGGCACCTCCCGTCCCGCCTCAGCTGCAGAAGCCCACAGCGCCTCAGGGGCTGCGCGCGTCCCACGAGCCAGCAGCGAGCCACCAAAACCCGTGCCCACGTCGCAAGCGTAATGGGAGCAGAGAGGGCACAGCTGCAGCGTCAGGCTGCAGAGGCCCCTGGGAACGTGGAGGGTGTCGGCTCGCCGACCAGTAACTACGTTCCAGGCGGGGACAAGCGTGAGCCGAGACGCAGGTGGATCCCCTCCCAAGGAGCCCTGCCAAACACCCCGAGAAGCCGGGGCACAGGGCAGGGCTCTGAGAGCGTCTGCTGTGTTCCAGATGCACGCCTTTTTGATATGCCAAGGGGTATCGGGTCAAAGTCTAACCTCTTCCGCGGGGAAGCCTAATGGGGGGAAGCAGCGGGCCACGGGCACCCCGGCCTCTGCCTGTTCTGACCCATTGCCAGGCCTGGGTTGGGGAGCAGCACAGGGGGAGGGGGGGGGGGCTGCGGTTGGCAGCACGGAGCACTGCTCTGCGGGTGTGAGGGGTGGAGCCAGCAACCTCCGCAGACCGTCTGGTGGTCTCCACCTGTCCTCGACCACACGTGTCAGGACGGGGGGAGGGGGGGGGAACGGCCAGACGTCACTTGCCGTTCAAATCGGCCCCTTCCACACTCTTCCTTGGTCTGAAAGGACCGGCTCCCTGCAGAAGACTGTCCTAAGTACCAAAGCAGGACCCAGTTTAACAGGAAGAACATCCTGTCTGGTCCGGAGCAGTGACACACACGTCAGTACGCGCCCTCTGGCAAGTTCTCCTGAGCGCAGAAAACGCACCCTCCGAAGCGCTGCCGGGAGAGAATGCTGCGGCGCACCAGAGCCTTCAGCCCACACTCCCAGGACTGAGCCAGGACTGAGCCCGTGTGGAGTCAATGGGGGGGCCGCGGGGCAGGTGGGGGTGAGGAGAAGTGGGGGGGGCAGGTGGTGGGATGAGAAAGCGGTGACAACGCGAGGTGGGGTTCCTGCTGTGACCGTCACCTGACGAGCCCTGGCTGCTGGACACGCCCGGGCGGGGACAGCCCTGAAGTTCTACTCTACAACCGGCTCGGCTGTGACCTGAGAAACCCCCTCCGCACTGGAACAAGCTCCCCCTCCCGCAGCCGGGCCACCAGCGCACCGGCGTCCCGTGCGGCGGTGAGAGCCGCGTGCACTAAAAGGCACTGAAATTGTAAAGCCTGGGGGAGGCACGAGAACTAGGCTGATGGAGTCTCTGGCCACTGCTAAGAGCCGGGATTAAGAGATCGATGATTGTTCTTGTGGTCTAAGAAGTAATTCTTTACAAAGGACAGCCGCCTTGTTAACGGGAAACAGAGCCTTCACGTCCCGAGATCTCACAGCTGGCAGCGTCTCCAGCCCCTGGCAGACTTCTCAAAGGAAGCCTGGGTGTTCTGCGTGGGCAGGAACAGGGAGTCGGAGCACAGAGTGAAGCTATAAATACCGAGGGCTCTATGATGTGCATGCACCCATCCTTCCTGCCCAACCTGAGATCCTGGGAGGGATTAACCGTTCGAACACTGCAGCTGGCTGAGTCCGTGGGGACTGAACCTGGGTGGGCCTGCAGGAGAAGCTGTGAGCCGGGGGGACTACTGCGCTTTGGACTCCTATCCGTCACCTTGACTCAAGGGCAGAGCTCAGCACTGGTCACAACTGTGAAGTGGTAGAGAGAGAGAGAGAAGTTCTTACAGAACAGGACAGAAAGCTTAAGTAATTATGAAAACTGAACTACCACCTGTGGTCCCAACACCAGGCTGGGTTCTGATCTTCCCGGACCATCGGCCTGACTTCAGACCTGCTGCGTGTCACGCAGGGCACGGTAAACGAGCTGCCTGGTGGGAAGGCCGTGGCCAGCCTGATTCCAAACCACGGCCAGCCCCCTCTGCGCCTCCCGGTCCAGGGGGCTCAGGACTGTGAGGGTGCAGCCGCTCGGGGGCTGTGTGAGAGCCCAGAGGCTCCCAGAGGCAGGCACGGGCCCATCCCCACAGCGCAGCCAGCAGGGGCGCGGGGGAGCGGGGAGGGCGCAGTGCGGGCTCGCCACACACCAGCCAGGTCTTCCCTGTTCCTTCACACGCTGGGTTCCTTGCTTCTGGTATGTGAAGTGAGGACATCTCCGAGGAGACCCTTTCTAGGAGGGAGGTTTCATCACACTGGTTCTTGCTAAGAAATCCACGGCCAAGTCAAGGCCGCGTGCTTGCAGGACAGACAGCAAGCGGATGGGGCCCCACAGGGAAGCACCCTCACGGGGTCGGCGGGGGGCGGGGGGTCTGGCCACAGCCTGAGACACCCTCCTGCAGCGCTGGCACGGCTCGGCACAGGAGAGCCAAGCTTTAGCAAGATCCCCATCCTCCCTGCAACTTCCTGCCCCGTCACAGAGCCCAAGCTCAGAACGGGAAGAAGAGGGCCCCTCACGTTCACCCCGCGGGTGCACTTCCCCGGTCCCGAGCCAGGAGACACGCGACCCCTCCCTGGGACACCTGCAGAGCGGCGGCAGCAACAGCCGACAGACGCTGCCGCTACTGCACGTGTCGCCGGGACCAGGCCTCTGCGACGGTCGGGCCGGGCAGGCCACAGGGGCCGCGCTGAGCTCGGGACGCACGCCCGCTTCCCCACGCGCGGGTGCAGAAGCGAGAAGGGCACGGGAGGGGACACGGCTGGTTTTGAGGAAAGACTTCAGGTTCCCAAATCTGGGCTGTTGAATGCCACCCCCAAATCTTGGGTTTCCAACTGACTTCCAAGCTGCAGGTGAGAACGCCACCACCAGAGACTGTCGCCGTCCACCCCCCAGGGGGCCCGTCACACCTGGGCACGGCAGGGCCCGGGCCGCCGGCACCCCGAGTGTCAGGGAGCTTCCCGACGGGGCCCCGTGTGGGTCCCGTCTCAGGCCCAGGTGACCGAACCCTCTGGGCAGCGATCACAAAGCCCCTGGGCCCTCGGCCAAGCACTCTCTGAGCCCGCCCCACGCTGCAGCTGATGGCCCCGCGCCCGGCCACAGGCTCGGGAGCTCGCAGGACCCTCTCGGAGTTCCTGCCCGAGAGGGAAGCTCCGACCACACCTCCCATCCCCGCACCCCCGGGGTGCGGACAGGGACAGTCTCTGTTCACTTCCTGCTCAGGACCCCTCTCCGGCGCACAGAACAAGCTTCGAGAAGAGGAGAAGCCACACCACGGGCCTGACCCCGGCTGCTCCGGAAGGAAAGTGCCTCCCACTTCCCCGCGCATTCCGACCACACAGAGCCCACACGGGCGGGGGGGGGGTGGGACGAGAGACGGCGCTGCTCCAGGGTGTGCGATGGACCCCACAGGACGCTTTCTGAGATAAAACCGCATCTCTGTCCCTCCTCCAGACGACAGAGGACCCTTCAGTCACGACCGCCGCCTTCTGCCAGCAGGGCTGGGCTGTGTCCCTGGGCTGGGACCCCGACAGGGACAGGGCAGCACTCAGACACAAAGCCCTCTCTGAGAGAAGGGCCACCGGGCTCCCAGAGCTGCTGGCCACTTTCAGAATCTGGGACGAAGCTGTGAGGCCACATTAGGGACAGGGACAGGAGTCCTGGGGCAGGCTGGACACACCACACTGGGATTTGAGCTGGCTTTCTAACCCTAACTATGTTCATTTCTGTCCCCAAAGCAGCAGCGACCGCTCCCTTCTGCGCCCCCGCACTGGGACCGGCAGACACAGGCCTCACCCCCCCCACCCGCCACCACCCCTTTCCATGTGTTGCACAAGCTGGGGGCGGGGGGGGGGGTCACACTGCATGTGCCCTAGGAGCTCCCAATTTAAAAATATATATATATATATATAAAAATCAAAACAAAGTCTTCCTTTTATTCTCCTGGCTACACTCCCTCCCCACTGTCCCACCTGAAGGAGAATTCCAGCTGCCTATGACCAGCCGCAGAACCAGTTTCCGCAAAAGAGAGTAAAAAATCAGGTTTCCTGGCACTTTGCTCCCAGCCGCGTGCTCTGTGGTGTCCCTGCTGGGGGGCCGGCTGCCCCCGCCCCCGCCAGCAGCACTGTCAATAAACCAAGCGTCGTCGCCGACGGGCCGGCCTCACGGGAGCTCCGTCACGCGGTGCCTTCCCAGTCGCCCTGGGGCTCCACCGAGCCGTTGGTCACCTTCTTGACTTTCTTCATGTTCTCCATCACCCCGGACATCGTCACGCTGAAGAGGAAAGAGCCACGAGAAACGCGTCAGTAGCACAGTGAGCCGGGCTGCGCCGCAGCACCGCAGCATGGTCCTAGGGGCGGGGCGGGGCGGGGCGCTGGCTCTGGCGCCAGGCTGCAGTGGGTCCGCCCCGCCCCTGGCTGGCCGGCTGTGTGACCTCCGCCGGTAACCACACTCAGCTCCTCGCCTTCTTTGCGCAGGCTCACCTGGGACCGCGCCTGCCAGGAGCACGCCGCCCTGAATGGAACAGCCCCTTGGCTTGCCCCTCCCCAGGCGGCGACACACGCAGACTTTCTGCCACCAAAGAGCGCCCACTTCACTATCTCAGCACGGCTCCCATGGAGCCTCTGACAACAGTACGACCAGGGCGCCCTTGCCCGGTGGCAGGGGTGCGACCCGCGGCGGCTCACGGACACTGCGGGATGGAGATGCCCTCTCTGGTCCCCACCAGCCTGGGGTCTGCCGGCTGCTCCTCCCCTTCCTCCTCAGGCTTACCACCCCAGACCCTCTGGCTAACACGGTCACCACTGCCCCCCAGTACTGCCAGAGAGAAACAAACCAGAACAAGACATTGCCGAGGGCCGATACCTTCACGCGCGTCCACACCTGCCGGAGCAGCGGCCGCCAGACCGGACGTGGGGACAGGCACCCCACACGACCGGGCGGACCGCCAACCAGCACGGCCGTGGGGCACACCTCAGCCAGCGGACAGCGCCGTGACGCGGCCATCGGGCCCCTCTCCGTCTGCCCCAGAGACACCCCGCCGTCACGTGGGGGACAGGCTGCAGGCTCCAGCAGGGACAGACACCAGACCGCAGGTTCCTTCCGGACGCTGCTTCTCGCCAGACTCACCCTCGTTGTGCCTCTCCAACCCTCGGGCACTCGCTCAGACTGTGCCTCCCAGAAAAGGCACACCTGGCGATTCTCCCGCCTGCCCCTCCGCCATCCACAAAAAGGCACTTCTTCCTCCGCACGGGGGGGGAGCTGTCCGCAGCCCGGCAGCAGGATCGGCCTTCCGCTCACCGCTCTCGCAGTGAAGCTGAGCACAGGGCGCTAAGCGCAGGGCGCTGAGCGCCGGCCCCGCTGCCCGCCCTGCCCGACCGCCCAGCAGGGCCCAGCAGGGCCTAGGGCTCAGCCTTTCAACGGGAAAAACCCGAAGGCCGCCTCGCGGGAGGTGGCGCACCTGACACGCAGCTGCAGCCCCGTCATCAAAAACCAGCTGACCGGCCCATCACAGCGCATCAGCTAACAGCAGGGCAGCCTGCGCCACTGGTCGCTCCTCCAGAAAACCATCGCCCTCTCCCAGCAAGCAGGACCCCAGAGTCCCTCACCCTGTGACTCAGGCCCATGTCCACGCTGGGATTTAGCGCGGGGCACTGTGCTAGCTGCGAGGAGACACTTAGCTATCTGGTGACGGGGGCGTTTGACCCGGACGGCAGACACAGAGGAATCAGATGGCCTCGTACATCGGGCCCTGCCACTGGGCAGAGGGCTGGTCTGACATCCGCAGCTGCGGGTGGGCCCCGCACATCCGAGCTCCGAGGCGCCGGGAGCGGGCCGATCCCTCCCAACAGAACAGAGGCCCCACCCCCGCAGCAGCAGCAGGCGGAGAGGTGGCTGCCATTCACACCACGCCGCACACCACGCCGCTCTTCGCTGAGTAAGGGGACTGAGGGCGGGAAGGAGGGTTCTTACACAGATTCCATTTCCAAGTCATCTTCCTCCTGAGAAAGCTGCAGGTAGGGGTTATCTGAGGCTGGGCGGAACTTATACCCGGTGAGGACGAAGAACACCAGCGTGGCCGTCTCGTCCAGGAGCTGTGGACGGAAAACACCCTGATGAGCAGCTCTTCTTCCGAGGGCAGTGGGACCAACAAGTGGGACACCCCTGCCCCGGCCACCCGCGCTCCATGGCCACTCCTCACACTCCGGAGCTGACTGCCGCAGAGCCCTTGGCCTCGAGGGGTGCTGAACGCCAGCCAGGGGAGGGGCCTTCCCCCAGAGACCACATCGAAGACCCCTTGCTTTCACGGGAGTCCTCACACTGTCCCTTAAGGGCCACGATACGCCCGCGCTTCCTGCGGGGCTGAAGGCTCCAAGTATGCACTGGAAGAAGCCCCCCTCCCCGGGCGCCCTGGCCGGGAGGGCCCAGCACACCCGCCTCCCGGGGCGCCGTGGCCGAGGCCGGCCCAGCACACTGCTAAGGTGCTCTGTCACTGAAGCAGCGGTACAGGCACAGAAGGGCCATCTGCACTCTCAGCTGCTCTCAGCCCTGTATGGACGGAGAAGACCCGTCTCCTCTGGGTCCTAATCACACAGGGTGAACCTCGCTCTCTGTGCCCAAGGCTTTCCTTTTCAAAGCCTCTCCAGATGGAACACTAAAACCAGCAACGCAGTAACCACTTTCAGACTTCTCAGGCCGTCCAGCAGCTTCCCTGGACAGAGACTCTTAACTGCAGACCAGACGGGACAGGAGGCCCTCCTGGCGTAACAGCCTCGAGTCACACCCCAGACGCCAGCCCGCCGGCCTGCCCGCCGTGGGGATGCACCTGGTAGAGCCACTTCCACTGGAACGGGACAGCGAATTTGAGGAAGAACGCAATGATCCTGGTGAAGTATATGTAGCACACGATCTGCACGGAGACGAGCGAAGCAAGAGAAAAGTCAACACAGACGTGGCACCCCTTTCTTCCAACAATCCGCTTTCAAACTAACTGAAGAAAATTATTTGACACTTACAGTGCTAATAATAAATCTGGCAGAGAGATGGCTTCCCAACTAACTGTACTTTAAAGGATTTCTCCCTGCTCTCCAGGTGACCAAAATATTGGTGACGGCCACACCCACGGGAGGGACGAACATTTTGGTGCAGTTGCTCTTAACTCCTGAGCAACCCTCCCTTGCCCTACCCACACACACAACCCACTGCTTCCAGTCCCGAAGGATAACATTTTTTAACTCCCAGGCCTAGAGGAATGTGTTCCAGGCCTAATGGCGACACAGAGCCACACGGGAGAACACTGACGTTCCGTGCCTCTGGCGGAGCTGGCACGTTTGCGGTCCGCCCGCAGGAGGCGCCGGTAACACTGAGGACTCCGACAAGGGAGCACACGCGGAGGCCTCAGCGGGCTGGCCGCTCGAGAGTGGCCTGCTCACTGGGAGCGTGCCCAGGTGGCCAGACTTGCAGGAAAAAATGTCCAGGTGACAGTCACTGCCAAAAGCACAGATGGAAGACGACCCAGAAACTCTAGAGGACCACCCCTTAAACATTCCAAGAAATTATGTGCTTAATAATTTTTAATGCGTCCCGCCTTTGGTGCTTAATGTCTGTATGACCTTTTCACGTTTATACCAGTCCTGTTTCAAGGTGTGACCCTGTTTTTATAAATGAATTTTACTGTCTTTTATGGATTTTATTTATTTATTTTTAGAGCAAGGGGAAGGAAGAGAAACATCAATGGTTGCCTCTTGCACGCCCCCTACTGGGGACCTGACCCGCAATGCAGGCTTGTGCCCTGACTAGGAATAGAACTGGCGACCCTTTGCTTCACAGGGCCACACTCAATCCACTGAGGGACACCAGCCAGAGGTGTAAATAATTTTTTTTTAAAAGCTGTAAATGAATTAAAAAAAAAAAAGCAAGTCAAGGAGCATCGAGGCCTGGAAGAGACTCCGGAGAAACCAGCATGGAACTTCCGGCAGTGCCAACCGAGGGCAGGAGGAGGAAGGCCGGGGCCGTAAAGGGCTTTCTGTGTTCCTGCAACGCTGCTTTTGCAACACATCAAGGAGGCACTGCTTCTCTGAGGACGGAAGGCCAAATTTAAAGCGAGCTGTGGAACACAGCCGCTCCCACACCAAACCCCCACACCCGAGGCAAAGTCTGGCTCCGAGGAGGGTGCCCACATCTCCGCTCCCACCCACCCTTCGGAAGCCTGTGGGCTCCAGTCCTTATTTACAGACTCGGGACTGCTTTACTCACCAAGACGTAGTAATGTCTGAAAAGTTTCAGCTTGGCTAAGTTAACAGCAGCTAGGGAGAAGAAAGGACAAGATAAAGGCTCACGAACTCCTCTCGGTGTGGAAGCGTGTGGCATCCGGGCTCCCTCTCAGTCACGGCCGAGTCTGACTCGTGGGCACCACCCAGGGCACATCTGCATTTTGGAGGTGCACGCCCCCAGCAGGCCCCCCAACCACCAGGAAGAGTCAGGGGCTGGGGCGCAGCAGGGTGGGGTTCCAACTCCAGGTCACGGGCAAACCCGCACAGCTCCCCTGTGCTGGGTTCGAGTGGTTTCCAACTGGCCAGGCAGGAGCGTGGCGACACCACAGAAACCAGCAGTCACTACACGTCAGGACTGCCCTGCCCCCACAAAGCCATCGTGAAACGTTTCAGCTCTGCCTCTGGCTGACACAGCTGTGCTCCCCACTAGGACTGGTCTCAGGTGGGTCTCTGAGTCTCATCGGGGGAACCTCCCACTGGTTCAAATGCAATGAACACGGGTGTATCTCGCAAGTTCAGATTTCACTTCAATTTTCACTACAAGCCCTTTAAATACAACCTCCCTGGCTTTGTCCTACGGTCACAGCCGATCAAGGTCAGGAGCCAGGACAGCTAACTTCCTGCTACCGCCTACAGTCATGAAATATTGATGACCACAAAGGGTAGCCTGGCTCCCTCCCCAATGAGCAATCCTTTCATTCATCATAAACCTTCCTGCAGGAGGCAAATTAATTCTGCTTAATAGCATTCAATTACTGGCTCCATTTAAGAACGGGCCGACGGGTGGTGGAGGCTCAGGCTGCCTCTTCCTCCCGCCGCCTCATGGTTAGTGGGGGACAAGCAAGCTTAGGACTCCAAAGGAAATTCCTTGAACTCTAAACAATTTTCAAAATGATCACCAGCCAACAGCATCTGTCTGGATCTCTTCTGAGAAACCAAGCGCATCGATGAGAAGATCAGCAGGCCTTCCCAGGAGGTCCAGCTCCCCAGACGGAGAGGCTGGCGCACCCACGTCTGGGCGGCAGGGGATGTGACGCGTGTTCACACGCACTTGAAGGAGCTCAACTGAAGCACGCAGACCCGCAGAGGCTGTCTAATGCACGATGCTTCTCATAGACCTGTGACTTTCAAAATCACACCTCTCTGGTTCTCCGCCACTTTTCATTCCCTCTGACCCTGGGCCAGGCCCCGGATGCAGCAGGGACCACGGCAGCCGTGGCCTCTGCCCCAGCGAGGCTGCCGTTCCTCAGGAAGGTCACCCAACCCCGAGCTGTACACCGCTTATTGTAACGCCAAGTGCACGCAGGGTGCCCGGTGAGCACGCGACAAGGACACGAGCACGTGCTCCTCGTCTGGGGGATGGGAGGGGGGATGCTGAGGATGAGGCAGGAAAGCCGAGAAGTGCAGGGTGACTGAGTTTCCAGGGTTTTAAAGCTTCACCCGTGTTCGTGTGCGGCTCCTGCCCCCAGTGGCAGTGGCCGGTGGAACAGCTGCTGACACCACACTCTGCCCACACATGCAGCCAGCCTCGGGGACCACGGTCCCCCTCAACAAGCAAAATGATCCTTAAACACGAACACTCAACTCTCCTCTTTGTGAAGAACTGAGAAAAACAGCAGTAACAACTGGACCGTTCAAACAACAAAAACACTTTAAGCCTCCTCCTCTACGTTTTGCTTGTTGAAATAAATCCCGACTAATGAAATGCCTGTCCTTGAAGATTTGCCAAGGCCCGTCCGCCTGACAGAGGTGTCACATTTTCACTCCCTGATCTCAAGGCGCCGAGGAGACACCCAGGGCTGCAAGGCCGCGCACGAGACGCTCCCCACCCAGCCCTGGGCCGCAGGGGAGCGGGGGGCTCCCGGATGGGGAGACCAAGGGGACAGAATGTTCGGGGGGAGCAGGCTCGAAGGCTCAGAGGTGAGCCGGCATCGTGCACCAGGGACGAGAGCGGCTCAGTGGGGCTGGACCGTGGAGAGGCCGGAGAGGCCAGGGGGCGGGCTAGGCTAAGAGGAAGGTGGAAAGCCACGTCAGCTGGCCGCCCTGCAGCCGTCCCGGGCCCCGGAGAGCCCCGCAGAGCCTGGAGCAGGGCGGCACCACGATCGCACCTGCGTTTCAGAACCATCTCTCCGCAGAGAGGATGGAGAGAAGCAACGTAAGAACCCAACCGAGGTCGAAACCCTCAGGTGTGCGGAGCTCCCCCTACAAAGGGGCAGGCGGTTCTTCCAGGCAGATGCGGCAGTGAGCAAGGCCGACCCCGCCCTGCTGGTTGGCTGGGGATGACGGAGGGACAGGCAATGAAGCTGTGGGCCAGAAAGAGTTCTTCAGGCGAAGCCTGATGGTCCCCTCCAGGTCACAGGGCAGGAAAGCAGGGTGGGGAGGGCGACGGAGAGAAAGCAGAGAGGCTCTGATGACGGGAGCAGTAGGAGGGAGGGAGTGGAAGGTGCTGTCCTAACATGTCCCCGGTGTCACTCCCATCACCACGTCACCTCCAGGCCGACTGTGAGACACTGCAGTGGGGCAGGCCACGCCCCTAGCGATGGGCCTGCACACCCACATCCGTTACCCGTGAAGAATCGTCAGCACGGGCAGCGATGTCATGCCATCCCAGGACCCAAGCCGGGACAAACGGACCTTGGGAATGACCAGTGTTGTCTCTAAGACGTGCAGCCACAGCAGAGCGGAGCTCACGGCCGTTCCCAAGCCCACCAGTGGTGACAGACGACACGTCCAGTCACACGCAGGACATCTGCTCACGAGACTGCGGGCCACGGGACGAGTCACGGGCGAGGCAGCGAGGGCAGGAGGAAGCCTACTTACTGCAGTGGGCAGCAGGCGGGGTGGCAATGCAGGCCCGCACACCCGAACACCCTGGGCTCCAGCTCCCCTCTGCGGCTTCCGGGCCGCGGGACCTCAGGCGAGTCCCCTAACCTGTCTGAGCCTCAGTTTCGTTATCTACACAACGGGAATAACAGGGCCTACCGCTGGGGTGCTGGGGAGCCCCGGGTAAGCACCTGATGAACGGCTGATGTTACAGTTTCAGGACTCTGTCGGGGTTAGTGGTGAGAACCAGCGTGGGAGGGGAGAGCGCCCGGACCGGAGCCAGCGGAGCCCAGCTCCCGCCCCTGTGCCGTCACAGCTCAGGAGCCAGGCCTGGCCGGGCGCTTCTCCTCGGGCGTCGGCGTCCTTGTGGGGAGGAGGGTTCCTCCCTGGCGATGGCTCTTCCCGGGGACAGCTTCATCCAGCATGATGCCCGGGCTGCCCCCAGTCCTGAGGATTTTGGAAAGCCTCCCAGGGAGCGGGGAAGGAGAGCGGGGGTGGGGAGGAGGAGCAGGTACACCTGCCTCAGGAGCTCCCGAGGGCTCGCCTCCTCCCACTCGCTCTCCAAACGACGGTCAGGACTCCAGGTTCCCAGTTCGGGCCAGTGCTCCATACTGAGCGGAACGAACTCCGAGTCCTCTGAGAGGAGGTGTTCTCCGCCTCGTGTGGCCACACACTGAGGCAGAAGGCGCCAGCCCTTTCTGATGCTTAACAAGTCAGTCCTCTCTCTGACCCAGCAGCGGAAGAGCAAAGGCGCCCCCAAGACAAGGAGCCAGCCCGTCTAGACTTCCACCTCTCCTCGAAGCCAGAGAGCAGCCGAGCGGGCAGACCACCCGTGGCCCCCACCTCCCCAGCACCCCTCCCCAGCACCCCTCCCAGATGGTCCTGGGACCGCGGCGATGCGAGGAACAGCCACATGGGCCCTTGCCCCCCACTGAGTGCCAGGCACACGCCGGGCAGTGGCTGGCCACCGTCCACACTGCATCTGTGTAAGGCGCACAACCTCCCCCACCGGGTGACGACGGGCTTAGGCCTGGAGAAGCTCAGTGAACGACCACGGTCACAGAGCTCACGAATGGAGAGGCCCGCACTGGACCCGGTCCCAGTCCCTCCAAGGACCGGCTCTCCACGCCTACACTCTGCGCTAAGAGAAAGGCGGTCCGCAGCTTTGTGGTCCACTGGCGGCGGGGAGACGAGGGGTCACGGCTCAGAACGCCAGGCATGGCCCAGGAGGTGTCTGTGTGCCGTCTGGAGGAGTTAATCCTACGTGATTTATGGGGCACACAGAACAAAGGCCCACAGCTGCCACTTACAGGATAAAAAATTTCCAAAACAATCCTCCTCTGGTGTAAGGAAAACCTCGAGGCTTAAAAACACCCCTCTCCGCCCATCGTCCTTTCCTCCTGCCTGCTCCCTGCCCTGCTGCGGAGGGCCTGCCGAGTCGATGCAGATGGGGCGGGGGGGAACCAGGGTGGCGGCCAAGCCCGAACGGCATCCGTCGCTCCAACTCAGCCTGGACCTTAGCGCTTCCAGCCCGTGGAAGCCCCAGGCTCGAGCATGTGCCTGTAAGCAGGCTGCGCATCCCCCTGTAAGAAAACACCTCAAATATGTAGCAAAAAGCATCAAAAAAAAAGACGTAATTTTCACTAGTTCATCAAGGCCACTGGAGAAACGGGCCCCTTCCACGCCCTGCACGCAGGCGGCCATGAGGAGCGCGGCGCGGCTGCTTGCACACCCGGGCACCGCTGCCTGGGGCCAGGCTCAGGGGCCGGCCGGCTCGCTCGCCTCCACCTGGGCACCGTCGCACAAACGCCGACAGTGAAGGAGGCCGGTCAGGCTTTCCTAGGAAAAGGGCCCTGACCACCGCCGTGCCGATGAGCGCTCTCGGCCACAGCCACTCAGAAGGGAGCCGTTCCCCGTGAGCCCTCCCACCAGCCCGTCGCCATGTGCTCAGGTGCTTTTCAAGATCGCTCACACGAAGGGTAGAATTCCTCAGGACACAGCCTTTCTGTTTTGCTCAGAAACACGGGGAAAAAGGTCATCGGGAGCAGAAACAGCGAACCACTTGCACGGCGGACACTGCCGAGCCCGCCCTCCCAGGCAGTGACCCCGAAGGACGAGCAGACAGGGAGGGACGCAGGCTCCAGGGCAGGCTGCGGGGGGGGGGGGGGACCCCCGACAGGCGGGCACAGCAGCACCACAGCCAGGCGTGTCTGTGCAACGACACCTCTTCTCGGAGGGCACAGCATGGCAGCGCTCTAAGTGACAGGGCCCAATAGAGGCCAGTGTGTGACAAAAGAGACCAAGGTACAGCTTAGGGGCTGTGGGCAGCCTCATCCTCAATGCTTCCCTCAGGTTCCGTCAGAAGGACCCCAGGCACCGAGAAGTAAACCAACGCCAACCACACACCCGGCAGCCGCGCGCGGCCCGGGCACGTGGCGTCGCCCCCACCTGCAGCTGGTCGGCCTGGACTGCACTGACGCCGAGTCTTAAGGCCAGGTCAGTGTCAAGGTCACGCAATGAGTCAGTGGAATAAGGAGCCTGTGAGCAGGCTCCGTGCAGCAAACTGCTTCCAACCCAGGAGGGGACACCACTGCCCACGAGCTGCCTCTGGGATGGGCGAGAGCTCAGCCGGGGCGGGCTGAGGAGCAGAGGGCCAAAGGCAGCACCACGGCCCCGGTGCTCAGCCAGCCAGGGCTCCCCCAGCTCCCCTGCACTGCCTGGCTTCTGTCCCTCGGTGGCCCTGACGCGGGCTCCCCCAGCGCGGGGGTCGGGAGGGGGCTGAGATGGGGGCGTGCTGTCCCTGTGTGTCTGCGCAGGGCAGACTCCAGCCTCGGGAGCAGGCTGCCCTGACTCAGGAAGTGTCACTAGTGGAACCGTTTTCCAGCGTGGGCTGAAATCTGAGTGTGCAGATTAGCTTAAATGTATGCCATGGCCTAAGTCAACTCATTGGTTCAAGAAGGCACCCCTTTGCTAATCTCCTCTGCCCCCTCTCAAAGGGTTCGAGACTTGTGCTGATGAGAAGCGGGCGCTTTCTCGACAGCGCGTCATCCTGAGACTGGTGACGGAGAGCCCCGGTGCACAGGCCGACTTCCCGTTTTCAGGTTTGCTCTCTGCTGAGAGGTCCTGTGCTGCCACCTGGTGGAACACACGGGGAAGTGCAGCGTGTGCCCCGCGGATGACCACAGCACTCCGGTTCCAGCAGATGCTGGGGGACAGTTAAGACCCCCTCTCAGGCTTCCCCTGCTGTGCTGCCCGCCCCGCTGGAGTTTCACTAAGTCCTCAGTGAGCGATCAGCCTTTCGTGGAACAGACTGCCACAGAGACAGTCAGCCCCGAGCACTCGGAGAGGAAGGCAGAGAAGGCGGAGGGGCAGCGGGGGCCAGGAGGAAGGAGAAGGTGCGGAAGGACAGAAAGCACTCACGGAGGGAAGAGGGTGAGGCCAAGGGGCCAAGGACAGAGGAGACTTATCAACCAGAAAACGCTGCCCTTGGGATCCTCAAACATTTTCAGCCCAACAGAAAACAAATCCAAAAATATTGAAACAATACTGAAATGTATACAGATGCAAAAACAAAATGTTTCATCTCAATATAGTGAGAGACCTACTAATTAAGTGAGGTCTTCTAAAAATAACAGAAAATCTTATGTGCCCTGAAGAAGACAAAAAAAAAAGACAAGCATATCCCCAAACTATCATTATTCCCAGAAGGTGGGTTTTTTCTTCTTTGGCTTTTCCTATTTGTGGCAGGTTGCTTTACTAAAATTCTAACTTGAGTGCTATTTTTTGCCGTTCTCCTTCCCCCCACGCAGAGGGCTCTCTGCGAGCCGTGGCTCAGGGAAGGCCGCGGAGCCGGGCGTAAGCAGCGGGCCTCCGGGGCGGGCCCCGGGGGATGGACTCGGAGCGCTGCCCGGGCGCCCAGCCAGGGCGGGCCCTTGAGCGCCAGGCGGCCGAGCAGGAGCGTTACACGGCCGAGGGCAGGAGTCTCAACAGGAACTGCTGTGGCCCGAACAGGAACACTCCCGAGCCCCACACGCCAAGAACCCTTGGAGTTGGGTCTAATTCACTTTAAAGAAAATAACGTGATATTAATTGCGTAGCAAGTGTGAAATAAGATTGGCACCTACTACCCGTTGTCTAAAGTTTCCAAACTGAATCCGCATGACTTCCGTGACCAGAAAACAGATCCGCAACAAAACCCGCTCAACAACCACACTCCACCATCTGCCCAGAGGACCGCCGCCATCAGCACCGAGTGTGCGAGCTCCCGGGCCCCGAGGCGGTCCTGCTGCCCGAGGTGCCCCTCGACCCCGGGGCAGCCTGCGCCGAAGACTTTACTCAAATGAGCCCAGGAGCACATGACACCTTCTCTTTGTGACTCCTTTTCTGACTTAGGAGGCGTGGCTGGGGAACCAGGGAGACTCAGAAGGGTTTTAAAGGCAGCACCACTTAAAAACCAGAGTTTCAGAGGTTCTTTCTGGCAGCAGGTGCACTTTAAGTGAATACCAACACGTCTATTTTGAAAGCATGTGCGGTCAGCAGGGAGGGATGCTTTACACATAGCCACCCCAACCCCTAAAACCTCCTGATCGCACAGTGAAGTGTCATCTGGTCCTTCTAAGACGAGATTTTCGCTTCCTGACTCAGTCTGGAGGTGAAAATGCGCTCAGGAGTGGAAACGACAGGAGGCATTTTATAATAAGCAGCAGTCGCCCCCCCCCCCCGCCAAACCACCCCTGCTCTTGCCAGACCCCCAGCCGGGGCCCCCGCCCGCCAGCTCCGGGAGGCACACCCTTCCTCCGCCAGCTCCCGGCAGCGCCCGGGCAGGTGGCTGCCAGGAGGGCCGGCAGCACAGGAAGAGCACGAGCGGACTTGCCTTTTCCATCTGTTGCGGATGCTTCCTGTAAATGCCTGATTGACCTAGAAACAAACACGCAGAGAGCAAAGGGTTAGCGCACAAATCTGCACTCCTCTCTGCTCCAGGGCTCGTCACTGGAGGCCTCGAACTCCTCCGTTACCGACGCGAAGGGCTGCACTAGGTGCTCGGACACCCCCGACCACGTGACCTCCGATTGGCACCACTTCAGCAGGCTCGGAGCTCAGGCCTGAGCGTGAAAGGTGCCCTCTGCTGCCCAGAAAAAGCCTGGCAGGGCCTGGGCGCGACAGCGACACAAAACACGCCTACCCCCCAGCCTCCCATTCCTGTGGCTCCCGCCTCGGCCCCCACCCGGCCCTGAGACAATGGAGCGCCCCTGGGCTCCCCAGAGAGAACGGACCCATGAGGTGACTTCTGAAGTCTGGGTCTGGGATCCAAGAACACACGGCTTCGTGCAAACGCAGCCTTTCACTGACTAGGGATTCGTACCTTTGCTGAGAAACGCAGGCCCCAGGGAGTCTTTTCTCCAGCTGGGGAGTGCTGGTAACTGACGGCCATCATTACATTTAGGCAGGAGAACACTAATGTCATCGCTAAGGACGCTGCAGATCAGGTTCTAGGTAGAGCTGCAGGCTCCCAGGGAAAGACCGTCCTTCGTGGCACAGCACCGGCAGCTACGGCCGGGGAGAGCGCCCGCCCGGGGCTGGAGGCCTGGCACACCCACGGCTCTCTACTCCACCGCGAATGAGTGGTTTCTCCCCACCCACCTCGGTCAGCCACCCGGGAGACCGGAGCGCAGCAGCAGCCACATGGGAAAGCTGGCGCTGAACCAATGCTGGCTGAACTGGAATGTTTCTTTTTTTTTCTTGAAAGCTATAGTAGGAGTTTTTAATTAGGGTGCTCAAAAATGACTGATTTCAGGCGCAAAATTTAAAAATAAATGTTTCTATGTAACGAAAACTAAATAGAAAAATTTTTTAAATTAAATAAATACACTAGATAAGAGCTAACTAAAGGGAGTAAAAGCCACCTGGTACCCCACTCAGGTCTGAGCTGCAAACCAGCAGGACGGCGCCATGTGACGGACCACAGCAGGGGAACCACCACAGGCGTGCTCCTCCGCGCCGGCCACGTGTCTCCGCATCTAGCACGGCCACGGAGCACACGGGCCGGCCTGGACAGTTAGGTGACCATGTGCCCACCGTTAAGAAGGCGATACGGTAACTCCTCCACTTCAGTTAGAGTCTCCAGACCACCCACTACCTTTCCAAACACCGTGGACTTCATGTCCAAAAGCTGCTTCTTAAGTCTCCTCTCCAGTACTTGATTTCCTCATTTTACAGCGACTGTCAGAACATCCACCTTGAAGGATCTTGCCAGCTAGCACCTGCTTGTCAGTGCTGCAACCAACAAGCGGCAGGAAGAGGCGGTCTGCAGCGCTGGCGTGTCTGGGCCTCCCCAGTCGCCCCGACCCTCGCCTCACCGGGTGGCAGGTGTGAGCTTGGTCTGACTCTGCTCCCTCATCACAGGATGCCCTTTCTTCCTTTTTTTTTTTTTAATTTCTATGCGTTTATTTGAGCCAAACTGATGACATATGCTGGGAAGCACGACCTCAAACGCTCCCAGGATGCTCTTTCCCCCTGAGGACAATTCTGGTCACCTTGTGACAGGTGCCTGCGTTTACTCCTCCTGAGCAGGTGAGGAGGGCATAGCGACTGAAAGTCTCGTCCGCGCTCTCCTCTCTGCTGAGCGGATGCACGTACTCACGTGACGAACGATGACACGGGGGTAAGACTGAATCTGATCGGCCGGAGTGAGGATTACACTCCACGGCGCCGCGTTCCGTCTACATAATCAGAATAAGGGGACGACCTGTACTCCCAGGACCCCCAAAAACACCAGCTTAACCACACGGGCACTGCCGTGTAAAACCCCTCAGCTCTCAGAGAAAGCTGCAGGTAAACCTGCATTTTTCTTAAAGTTTACTCCAAGAGGATTAACTGCTTTCAGGAAGCCATGGAACTGGATGATTAGCACGGGAGAGGGTCTTATTTTCGGCAGCCTTTTCTCCTCTGCTCGCCTCGCTCTGAACCAAGGATTTCCCTCCCTCTGCACGAGGTTTAACGGGACGTTTTCTCTCATCAACCACCGACTCGGCACCGACACTTCTTTCCAGCCGATGCGTGTACAGTCTGCCGTTTCTGGGAACAGAGCAAGCCACTCTGAGGACAGCTAAAAAGCTCACGTGCTGAGAACTACCACTGGTTTTATGTTAGCGTGCTTCCTCCTTTTCCATCTACCTTGGCAAGACGGGACTCAGCCAATGCCCGAAAAAGCCTGTTTCGGGATTTCTTCAACTCCCCTCCAAATCCGTGCTATTTTATGTCGCTGCCCAGTTCTCGGGTCCAGGCTCTTCCCTGTGGTCTACAGGTGCTGAAGGCTGGCCGTGGTGACAGACCAGCTCTATCGAAGCCCACTGGGGACCTCGATTCAGGCCAGCCTGGGACCCAGATGCCCTGCATGATTCCAGAGTCGGGAACGGCTGGCTCAGCTGCCGGGCTTCACAGACCAGCCCCGAGGCACACGTGGGCACGACCCCCCCTGCGCCCCCGCACTCACCACACCACTGGGAAGAGGATGGCCCCGCAGCACAGCAGGTCCACCAGAAACAGCGAGTCCTTCCACAAGGCGTACTCCGTCGTCCCTTCCTCGGTGGACTCGATGATGATGTAGGCCACGTTCGCCAGGACCTGGGGAACGTGAGAAGCTGGTGAACCCACAAAGCACGGGCAGATCCCCACAACAGCAGCTGCAATGGGGGTGGGCACTTGGGCCTGTAGGCCCCCGACCTATGGCCACAGCAGGACCCCCATCCTCCTCCCACCGTGATATAGTCTCAGCCCTGCTCCTGAGCTTGTGGCTGCTCCAACCAGCAGAGTATGGTGGGAGTGATGCCACGTGGCTTCCCAGGTAGGTTAGACAAAGGACACAGCTCCTGCCTGGCTCTCTCTCGAAACACCTTCGGAGTGCTGTGCCTCCTCGTAAGAGGCCTGGCTGCTCCAAACAGCCCTGCTGGAGAGACCAGGCATGGGGGCGGGGCAGGTGGCAGAGGGGGAGAAGGAGGGGGGGGAGGGAGGGAGGGAGGGAGAGAGGGAGAGAGAGAGAGAGATGCCTGAGGGGCCGCAGCTCTGCCCGCCCCATCTGATCCAGTCTGGCCAGCCCAGAGAAAAAGGCGAGTGGAGGCCCCAAGAGGACCCCAGTGCTGGCCACTGACTGTAGCCGCACGCGACAGCAAGTCAGACCGACCCAGTTCAGCTCCTCCCAAATCCGGACCCACAGAGACCGTGAGAGAAGAGTAAACGGCTGTTGCTTTAAGTCACTAAGTTTAAGGGTGACCTGTCGTACAGCGACAGCCGCCCAGGACACTTTGCTTCTCAGGCATCCCAGGCCTCGGCAGCCTCACCCAGGCACTACGCTTTACAGCCCGTGTGGCCACGCTGCCCCGACTCCTCAGGCCCAAGGTCTCTCCGTGTGGGAGCCTGGGCTTCTCCTGACAGTAACTCTTCCGAGTGCCAGATAATGTCTTCAGAGACCAGGGCCGCAGGAACGGCCGATCTCGGCCCAGTGGCCGAGGAGCCTTAAGGTTCTTCCAGGACTAACTCCCGTCCAGGTCCCATCTGCAGGGGACCAGCTCGGTTCCTCCCGCGGAGGTGCGCCCGCGTGCGTGCTCTGCCTCCACTCCCCAAGGGAAGGCCCGCCTGTGTGTGTGTGCAGCCCTGTCTCCAGGCCCCCGGCGTGCTCTGGGGCGTTCTGCCGGCGCTAACCCGAGGTGGCGGCATCTGAATGCCTTTGAAGCTGCCCAGCGTGAGGGAAACGTCCCGAGACGCTCTTCTGAAGCAACCACTGGGGACGGATGCTGAGATTATGGCTCCGCCGCCATCCTCCGAGGGAAGGCGGTGCTCCCCAATACTCTGCTTGACTTGCCGTCTGCACGGTCGTCTCCCACCCTTTAACGAAGCATGTGAATCCGCCGTGCTCTTACTGGGAAGTCTCCGAGTGTGGTCTCCCTTTCTCTCTAGGGCCTGCCAGGGGCAGCCGCAGCCGCACCTCACTTAGTGCTGGCGCAGTCTCCCGCTGACCCCGGGCTTCTGGGTTCCTCCTGGGGCCTGCACCTGTGGCTCTGTCTATGCAGGCAAAGTGGAAAACGAAGGCTTTCGCAGCTTAAATTCATGCATCTTGTCCTTCGTTTACACTCCTGACACGAGATAAAGACGTCCCGAGGTGCTGGTGTGGGATGATGTTCAACAGCGTTCTTGAAACTCCACTTTGTACACCCTTCACTTCTTACGCAGAAAGGCGCAGTGGCTCCCCCATGGCCAAAAAGCAGCAGCCTGAACTTTCCAGACTCACGCTAAAAGCCCTCCCACACTCGTCCCTGTGTTTTAAATACACGTAACTTCCTTGCATTTAATTTTTGGAGGCTCGGGGTTCTCAGAGAGACTTGCCACGCAAGCCTGGGTGTCACCCCTCCAGAGGCACGCCAGCGGGGAGCTGGGGAGGCTTCCGCCATCACCACACAGTTCAGGCCGGGGCGGAAGTTCACATGGAGGGAAGGGCAACAGCTGCTGGGGGAAAGGGACAGGGAGAGTGTGGCAAAGCGGGAAGAGGACCTGGCCTGTCACTCACGGCTGTAGACCTTGGCCGGCAAAGGGGCCCCGGTGGACAGCTGCTCAGCACCGCCGGTCCCCAGGCAGCAGTCTAGGCAAGGCCGTCTACACACGAAGCCTTCGCGACCACTCCCACTCGGGCGGTCAGTCTTCCCTTGGACACCTTCAGCACCCGGTCTGACCACGTGTCCAGCAGTAACACACACCCCCCGTGACTGA
Organism: Trachops cirrhosus; assembly: GCA_028533065.1. Classification (NCBI taxonomy): domain Eukaryota; kingdom Metazoa; phylum Chordata; class Mammalia; order Chiroptera; family Phyllostomidae; genus Trachops; species Trachops cirrhosus. The sequence continues at coordinate 4,143,757 of CM052540.1, forward strand.
ACGTGAAGGGGGCTCTGCTGCCAACGTCGCCGAACCGCCCAGCACCAGAGCTGAGCGGCTGCTCTGGGCGTCCCGGGAGCCGTCCTCCCCGCCCCTCACCTGCCCCGCGCGCACTGCGCTCCCTAACGAGTTTGGCTGATGCGAACCACTGAGCGGACGCACTTGGGTGGAGCGGGGCGGAGCAGAGCGCAGCAGCTGGCGTGCCCGCCAGGACCGCCCTGTGTCCGATGAGCGCCCCCGTCCTGGGGCTGCGTCCAGCGAGAGTGCTGATTGTTACGAGACCGAGGTCCTCTTCCGAGGGGTCCTTGTGAGGCAGGCCTCAGCTCAGGGCCCCATACACAGGAGGGTTTCATAAAGGTTCGCCCCGAGGTCTACTTAATATTCTACCTTGTGGAAACTCACTGGAGTCATTCTCAGTTTTAAAGTAATTGGCTGATAAAACCGCTATGAACTTGAGCTTCTTTGCTGAGAGGACCACTGGGCTAAGAGCAAACAGACGCAGAAAAGAAGGCAGCAGGCTCCCCTAATTTTCAGCAGCCTCTATTCACGGGCAGGTCAGCGTCCACCTGCTGCTGTCAAGATGACTGACAGCCAAACGCCTCCCAGCGCGGCGGCCTAGGCCCAGGCCCGGCAGAACTCGGCAGCAGCATCCCGGATGGCAGCTGCTGGGGTTTCTGGGTGGGCCGACCCCCTCTTCCGACAGGCCTGGGCTGCCCAGCGCCGAGCCAGAACCAGAACAAGCGGGACGAGCGCCCCTTTACCTGCAGCGGGATGACAATCATGAAGATCTTTTTGTCTTTATCGGAAAGGATGTGCTTGATGAAAGCCCAGCCGGTGCCGATGAGCGCGATGGTGATGAACAGCAGGGCCCCTTTCAAACTGGAAGAGAAAAGTTTTACACACACAGATGGGTCTCTTCAGACTCACCCTGCGAGTTAGACTCTGGACCCCACATGCTTGCCAAAGACAGGTGGGCACATTCGGGAAGTTCACCTTACACGAGCAACACTTTCTCCCAGACACACAAACAGTTAGTGGCGCAGCCCACCACCTGAGCAGCCAGCCCCTCGGGGAGGCGAGCCCCTCCCCGGGCACGTGGACAGCCCTGGGCTGTCAAGTGTGGACAGCTAACCGTGTGCCACACACCTCAGGCACGGCGGGAACCCAGACAAGCAGCCACAGGAGGGCGGGGCCCGCCGACGTGGGGCAGGTCACTTCCTGCCACAGCTTCCCCGACATCCCTGTGCCATGTCACAGCATGCGTGCGGCGCGAGTCAGCGCGCATACTTACAGGTGAGTGATGTAGTACACCACGGCCCAGCCTTCGATGGGGAAGCCCTGGGAGGAGATGTAGTGGTAGTCGATCTGCAACCAGACAGCCGCAGTCAGAAAGGCCGGCGCCCGGCCACCCGCCCGCCTCGGGGCGACCCCAGGCTGGCGGGGTCTGACGACTCGCGTGCCAGGGCGCCGAGAAGCGTGGGAGCACACTAACAACGTCGGCCAGCGTGGAAACCTGACGCGGGCTTCAGTGTCCCCAACACCCGGCCCAGGTCCCTCTCTCGAGGCTGGTGGCTCGCCCTGGCAGGCGCTGCCCAGTCTCTTCCTTCAAATCTCCAAGGCCCGAGTGCCACAGGGGTTTCAGTATCTGACCAAGAACTCCGTCTTTACCTTTCACACCCCAGCTTACATAAGTTAATTAGTCACTCAGTTAAAAAAAAATTATGTGGACTCACCCAGCTTAGAAAAAAATGAAAAAAATTTGTAAATTTAGAGCTACCTGAAGCCACCAACTCATTTTAATTGAAGTGGCAAGTTTCAGTAGTGCACCTAAAATGCTTCCTGGCAGAACTAACAAAGGTGATACAAATTTCTCATGTACCTTTCATCCTTTTGCAAATGGCTACCTAGATAGTAAGGTGACTCAAGGATCCCATCATTCATTATCTATACGGTTCCAGGAAAAACCTTTAGCTCAGATCCAAATAAGAATTATCCAAGCCCTGCCCCAGTAGCTCAGTTGGCTGGAGCATCGTCCTGATACGCCAAGGTTGTGGGTTCTATCCCTGGTCAGAGCACATACAAGAACCACCCAACAAATGCATCAATAAGTGGAACAACAAATCGATGTTCTCTCTCTCTCCCTTTAGCTCTTTCTAAAATCAATCAATAAAAAATTATTTAAAAGTTATCCAAATTGTCATGTCTTGCGACTGTGGCCAGACGTATCATTACTTCTTCCGTGACAGCACCCTGCAGTGCGGAAGGAGAGCACACGCCTGGAGATGGGCGCAGCTGGGCGCCCGCAGGCCCGCGCCGGGGCGGCGTGCTCTCACTGCCTCGGGTGGCTCGTGGCAGCCCGCGCCAGGACTCAGCACTCAAAGGCCCCATTTCCATTTTACGCCTCAATCTGCAAAGCATCAATTTTCTCTCAGATAGGTACGCTAGCACTGAACTTCAAATCGAAGGGGAACATGAGGGAATGTCTGGGTGGAAAAAGGAGCCCTGGAGACACTGCAGCAGGCGGTGCTCTGATCTCAAGTGACTGCCACCCGCCAAACAAAAACCAGCGTTCCAGCAGAGCGCCGCCCCCAGAAGGTGTCTCCACCGAGTCAGGGGGCTGTGATGCTTCCCGCCCAGGCCCCGTCCCCCCAGGTCAGAGGAGGCTTCACGGAAACGGTACCCTTGCACCCTGCGTTTCCCGTGGGTCTACCCCTCTCCCCAAGTTGGCTTTTCCCGATCGCACAGGCACCGTGCAGCCCTCCATAAATGACCCGGCACGAACACATACCGCGTGGAACACCAACGAAAGAGACTTGGTGAAAGGAAGGGCCGCCATCAACCAGTGAATTTTAAACACATCGTTCCTATAAACACAGAAAGACAAGAATGAAAGAAATATTCCATTCTCCCAAAGGAGAGCCGAAGCCTCAGGCATCAGACTTACATGTGGGGGCAGTAATATATTCTAGGCAAACCACAAACGTGAAGCCTTCTTTTAAAGTACGCTTTGTCAGCAGAAAGGCCTTGAATGGGTCCTGGATTCATCCCCACCATCGAAGTCCAGGTGAGGGGACTGGGTCATGCACCGAGGCACGATCGATTCTGAGCCCTGTAACATGCAAACCTAAACAGGCTCCCTCCCTGGAAACCCCCCAGGAAAGCGGCAGAAGCATGAGCTGGTCGGATCTGCAGCCACACGAGCCCCCGGGAAAGCAGAGGTGAGCAGGCTCAGCTGAAGGGGAAATGCGCAGCCCAGGACAGGCGGTTTGGAGCCGGGGGCAGGGATGGCCCGGCCCCTCCTCTCTCCTTTGCGGCTGGAGCCGGACAAACACACCAGGCCAGAGGTTGAAGCTCTCACTCAGGTACCTGTCCAGCTCTGGGCCGCTGGGCAGGGAGTCCCTCTACCCTGTCCCATCTCGCCCCAGCACTTAACCTAGTAGGTACACAAGACCATTGTGGAGAAAAGGGTGAAACTGTACTTAGAAAGTCCACAAAGACTTGAGTACGAGCCACAAAGGAAACTCTCAGTCTTGGGTATCAAGACATTCTGCAAAGCCAGAGCAGAAAAAAACGTGGATGGTGCACCTTCAAACAAATACATCAACAGAGCAGGTATTACTATGACAGATGGTAAGAGCAGTATCTACAGATAGTACAGTTTAAATAAATCAAAACCACGCGCAACGTCAACAAACATTACTAAAAAGGGCAGAAGTTTCTCTCTGCAAACACGTATCAAACACGTCTGAGCCGGGAAGGAATGAGATGGACTGGGAAACGAAGGGAAACCGAGGGGGAGGGCCTTGCGAGAATGGTGCGGAGGGCGTGCCCAGAACGGACACTCGCTCGGTTTCCGGAACGACTTCCTTCCTGGCAACTTCCTGTCCCAGTGCCCAACTACTTGCAGTCAAAAAAAGGAAGTCAAGGCCAGAGTCATCTGTCACTCCTGAATAGCAACGAGATTTACTCACAGGGCAAAACCGCCCACTGTCCCGAGTGGTGCTCACTCACACACCCCAGCAGCCTCGACCTGCAGTCCTGGCTGGCACCTCCCGGCCGGGGCGTGAGGTCACGGACAGCAGCGGGCTCCAAGCCACCCTGCCCTGGCTCGAATACTGGTTCTACCCTGAGGACCGTCACCTCTCCAACCCTCAGCAAGCTTTTCTGAAAATGGGGCAACACCTGCTTACCTCAAGGGGCTCAGAAGATTAGCTGAAACCACCAACCTCGAGCGCCTGACTCAAACACCGCCAGCTGCCCTGGCTGGGGGGCCGTGGGGCCTGAGCATGGGCCTGCCGAACGAAAGGCTGTCGGTCCGATCCCCGGGGAGGGCATGCGCCCGGGTGGCGGACGGCATGCAGGAGGCAGCCGGTCCGTGTTTCTCTCACACCCTGATGTTTCTCTCCCTCTCTTTCTACCTCCCTCCTGTCTAAAAATAAGTAAAATCTTTTTTAAAAAATATTTTATTTATTCACTTTTAGAGAGAGGGGAAGAGAAGGAGAGAAACATCAATGTGCGGCCGCCTCTCCCACGCCCCATACTGGGAACCTGGCCTGCAACCCAGGCATGTGACCTGACTGGGAATCGAACTGGCAACCCTTTGGTTAGCAGCCCGTGCTCAATCCACTGAGCTACACCACCCAGGGCCATAAATAAAATCTTTAAAAAAACCCAACAAAACAAAACGACCAGCTGCCTGAGATCCCCCCACTTGCGCTGGACCCCCCGGTCCACGCTCCGGGACAGAGAGCAGAGTGCAGAGGAGCCCCTGTGGCAGCGAGGAGGCCTGGGGCCCAGCCCCAGCTGTGGGCTGACTCTGGCCGTCGCTCTCACCTCCCCCCTCAGAGCCTCAGCACACCGGGGCGAAGGCCTCTCAACTCCTCCCAGTCCAGGGGGCTGTGAGCCCCTGACACGCAGCAGCAGCCACAGAGCCAGGACCTCTCCACAACTCGAACTCGCAACGTCACACACCTGGCTGTGAGACGGATGGGGAAACGGGAGGCTGGGGAGAGGGCCCAGCGCTCGTGTCTGGTCCGCGTGCTCCACTCCAACAGGGAGTTTGAAACGGGCTGCAGGTCGGTCTCATTTAACCGCAGGCCTGGACCTGCCGCCACAGCTGTGATGACAGGGGCGAGCCAGTGGCAATGACCGTTTGTCACTGAATAAAGGGAAATCAAGACACCACTGAATACCTGGCCAGTGTGTGCCACGTACGTGCAGCACCGCGTACGCGGTGTGCAGCACCCCGATGGGCAGACCCCCCTACACGCCACCTAGTGCGCTCAGGCCCCCAGGGAGGCCGGGACGACCGTCACCATCTCGCCTCTGCAGCGAGGGAGAAGGACCAGGCGCAAGGCAAGGTGCACGGGTGGTGACGGACAGCATTCACACTTGGATCAGGTCTCCGACTATTAGCTCGTACTTTTCTAATAAAGGCAAAAGCAAAACTTTATCTTAAAGCAAAGAAACACCTTCTATATCCTAAATCTGTGGGGTTCTTCCCCCCCCAAATGGCTGCAGGTCGTCTGGGCAAACGTGGCTATGTGGGCCCTTCACAGGCAGTGAAGGCTCCTCCCGCCCCGAAGGGCGTGACGGGTGCGACCACAGACGGGAGCCTGCCGCTGCTCCCAGCTGAGCAGGTCCGCGGCCACACAGGCCACGAGAGAGGAAGGAGGTGTCAGCTTCTGCCCCAACGCTCCGGGAGGAGGCATTTGGGATTCTTAATTATTGCATAAATTTAAATTAATCCGTAGTACAGTACATATTCACATACCATCATTTGTTTAGTTAATGGGCTCATCCTACAACACTCACACTGTCCTTTCGCTGCAAACTTCTGGGGGAAGAGAGACAACTGAGCTCTCGCTCCACACACATGCGGCTGGTCCCCTCGAGAGCCAAGCACGGGAAGTGAAAGCCACAGGGGCTTCAGAAGACAGGCCAGCAGCAGGCAGCTGGGCTCTGGCAGGTTCCTTCAGGGCAGAGCTCCGGAAGGTCAGCAGTTCTGCCAGCCCAGCTCTGAGCTGAGGCCTTCTGCAAGAAGCAGGAACTCACGCTCTCACGCAGGCAGTGGGCCACTGTCACTTGCCTCCTCCCAAGAACAAGGGGCCCCTGACCGGGGCCCATGTGCTCACTAGCACTCCTGCACTGTGGTGTCTTCGCTGCAGAAACACCAAGGATATGCATTTTGTTTTGCCTGTACACTACTGAAATATTTGGGTTTGCCTTTTAAACAAAGTGGTGGGAAGTGAGCAAACACCAAAGCATGCAAAGCTCCTGCCCAGTGTCCCTGTGTTTCAGGGAAGATGCCCCATGAAGACAGTGGGATGGCTGGCGCCCGTGCCTCCCAGGGGCGGAAGCCAGCGAAGGGCTAGAGTTTGCAAACCCCGGCACGCTCAGAGGTGAAGGGCCCAGGGAAGCAGTACTTTACCGTCGCTTTCGAAGGATGTGAATCCAGATGGTCCCAGAAAGGAAAAAGAAAAAGGCCATGGAAATGTACAATTTAGGAAGAGGAATTTCTCCTGCTGAGAGGTAGCTGTCAGGATTCTTCTCAATGATCTCAATCTGAAACCAACAGGAAACTAATGTTTACCTTTCAGGAACACATCATTCCATATCCAGCAGCTTGTAACCTCAGCTGCGTGACTTGAGCGTGAGGACGTGAGCACCAGCAGACAAGCCCCTTCCCCGTGCTCGGGCTGACGGCATGCACGTCCCAACTGCTTTCTGTTTTCTCGGTGCGAGCCCCCTGCTGCAGCGCCTGCCCACTGGCCACGCTTTTCTTTTACTTTGCTTACGGGTCCCTAAAGCCCACTCTTCCGGAGAAATCAATGTCTCCCGTTTTACACTGCTGACAAAACTCACGTGCAGCCGCCTCCCTATGGTACTCACATCGAGGCTGAATGAAAACTTGTCGTTGGATTGCATTTTAGGTCCCAGGCATTTGTGGAAATAAAGACTGTAGAGGCCTTCTTGGTCACTGGTGCTGACGTTAAAAGAAAACTGAAAGTGAAGAAGGAAAAGATTAAAGGGCACCCAAATCTGCAGCCAGAGTTTTAAGTCATAAAAAAAATCACGAATACTATTATGAAAAGAAGAGAAGCTACTTAAAAAAAATCAAATTCTCTCCCTGGCTGATGTGGCTCAGTGGACTGAGCGCTGGCCTGTGAACCAAAGGGGTGCCAGTTCAGTGCCCAGTCAGGGCACATGCCTGGATTATGGGCCAGGTCCCCGGTTGGGGGTGTGTGAGAGGCAACCACACATGGATGTTTCTCTCCCTTTCTCCCTCTCTCCCCCTTCCTCTAAAAATAAATAAATAAAATCTTTAAAAAAAATCAAATTCTCCCAGAGTTTAAACAGGCGTCCTCTTCTTCAAGGATTCCCTCCCAGTGTTCAGTTACAGCAACTTTCAAGCCAAGAGACAAGTTGCCAGAATTATACAGTGAACTCCTATATACCCACTGCTTAGACTCCATGGTGAACATTTCGCTGTGTGGCCTTATCCCATCTCTCTCCAGTGGGGATGGGTTTCGGCAGAAGCCTGCGCAGATAACCTTAGATGGAGTTACCTCATTTTTGAGGCAACATATTATCTTGTTCTTTAGGTAAAAAATACTCCTGAAAAAGGAAGGGGGTTCACTGGACACTTGACAAGGTAAACAACCAATACCCCCTCATCAAAATTACACCTGTGATTTCAAACCACAGGAGTGGGTGTTGCATTTTCTGCAGTCAGACATGTCCCTGTTTTTCACATGTCTCGTGTCTGAATGAAGTCTGATGTAAATTAAAAGACATTTACACATGAGATCACAGAAGGGCTCTTTGGTCTGGTCCAGAGAACACTTCACTGCGTGCCTACAGTGTGCTGTTCAGGGCTGCACACGAGGTCCGTCCTGAAGGCACCCAGCGACACTTGAGCAAAGACTCGAAGGAGAAAGAAATTAATCACAGGGATTCTGAGGGACAAGCGCTCCTCCCAGAGGGTACAGTTGCAGTTGAGTCAAGGCTTGATCTTCTAGGAGCAAGGCGGCCCGTGTGCTGGGAGCGGGTAACCAAGGGGGAGGGGCGAGGAACAGGAGCCGAGGACGAGGTGCAGGGGCGTGGGCCTTCACTCCGAGAGACGGAAAGCTGCGGAGGGCTCGGAGCAGGGGACCACTCCACAGGCTCCAGCCAGCTGTTAATACCGACGGCCACTAAACTGAAACAAGCCGCAGGGAGAGCCCGCAGAAGGGTGGATGCAGGCGGGGCGACTTCCCGGGGTGATGAAAGCAGAGGGAACCGTGACACAGAGGGGGTTTCTGGGGGGCGTGCCTCTGTTCACGCCCACTGAACTGCACGCTCTAGACCTGTGTGCTCCTGTGCTCTGTTCTAGGAACCTACCTCCACCATGATGTGAGAACTGGGCGGAAAAGGCACAGAGGTTTTCACGAACCAGCAGCAAGGGCGCCCGCGCAGCGCTTCGCAGAGCACCGTTATGCTCTGACACTCTAACGAGGGCACGCCTAACGACCCTGGGAGACGGGCGCCCTCGTGTTTCCTTTTAGGTGACTAAAGAGCGCGCTTCCGAAGTGAAGTGAGTTGTCCAAGGTCGCCGGCCAGTAAACGGGTGCCGAGATCCAGCCCGATGTCCCACCCCCTGCACAGGCTGTGATGCCATCACACTCATGTGCAGCTGATAATGGTGACAGCCGAGCAGGGCACTGAGGACTCCGAGTCTCAGGGAGCTCATCAAAAATCACAGCACCCCCCTGAATGATTGCCAATGGCCCCGTCAGGCACAGAGTCCCGTGCTTCTGGGGCACTCTGAATGAGAGGCTGCGTAGGGTTGCAGAGGCAGAGTGTGGGGACAGCCAGGCCGAGCGGGGTTGGGATCCGGGCCTCACCACCTGTACTGGACATGCACGCAATTATTCATTCTCAAGGGTGTATGACTTGGTACATGGTGAGTGACAATATCCACCTTGCAGGTTTGTTATGGAGAGAGCTACTGTATCTAAGTGACAGATACATACGCACACTGCCTAAATTATCCCTAAATTCAAAATTCCTTTAAAAATTCACCTTTCACATGATAGAGATAAATTCTACAAAACTTTACTCAAAGATACATACCTGAAATGAAACTGCTCCATCTTTACTATGAACAGGGAAAGACTTCTCTTCCATCACCTAAAAAGACATTAACAATCTGTTTTAGGACACTGGCAGAAAAAGTAGCTAATAAAAATAAAGACTTGAAAGTTCCCTGAGCCCAGGCAGGTGTGGCTCAGTGAACTGAGCGCTGGCCTGCAAACTGAAAGGTTGTCAGTTCAATTCCCAGTCAGGGCACACGCCTGGGTTGCGGGCCAGGTTCCCAGCTGGGGGCATGCAAGAGGCAGCTGATCGATGGGTCTCTCCTCTCTTTCTCCTTCCCTGCCCCTCTCTCTGAAAATAAATAAAATCTTTTAAAAACTTTATAAAACTAATCTACAGTGACAGATCAGTGCTTTCTTGGGGACAAGAGTGTGACAAAGGGGCAGGATAAACTTTTTCAGCGATGGACATGTTCACTATCTTGACTGTGGTGGCACCTTCACAGGTGTAAGACAAAATTTATCAGGTTGCCATTTCATTTTATTTTTAAGATTTGTTTATTCATTTATTTAATTTTTAGGGAGAGAAACATCGACATCAGAGAGAAAGATCAATTGGCTGCCTCTCATGCATGCCCCGACCAGGACAGGACCTGCAACCCTGACCAGGAATCGAACTGGCGACCTTTCACTTTGTGGGACAACACCCAACCAACTGAGCCACGCCGGTCAGAGCTCCAACTGCCATTTTAAAGAGAGCAGCCCCCTCCTCACCTGTAGGGGATACTTTCCCAGGCCCCCCCAGCGGATGCCTGAAACCGCAGACAGTGCTGAGCCCTGTACACACCAGGTCTGCATGTTTTCCTGTACACACTAGGTCTGCGTGTCAACCCTGTACATACCAGGTCTGCATGTTTTCCTGTACACACTAGGTCTGCGTGTTACTCCTGTACACACCAGGTCTGCGTGTTTTCCTGTACACACTAGGTCTGCGTGTCAACCCTGTACTCACCAGGTCTGCATGTTTTCCTGTACACACTAGGTCTGCGTGTCAACCCTGTACGCACCAGGTCTGCATGTTTGCCTGTACACACCAGGTCTGCATGTTACTCCTGTACACACCAGGTCTGTGTGTTTTCCTGTACACACCAGGTCTGCATGTTTTCCTGTACACACTAGGTCTGTGTGTTAACCCTGTACACACCAGGTCTGTGTGTTTTCCTGTACACACTAGGTCTGCGTGTCAACCCTGTAAGCACCAGGTCTGCATGTTTTCCTGTACACACTAGGTTTGCGTGTTAACCCTGTACACACCAGGTCTGTGTGTTTTCCTGTACACACTAGGTCTGCGTGTCAACCCTGTACGCACCAGGTCTGCATGTTTTCCTGCACGCCCACACCTGTGCATGAGCATGTTTCATTATAAACTGGGCAGTCCCCAGACAGAAGATTTGTTCTCACCGTCGATCTCAGCAACCTCACTGTGCGATCTCTTTCCTTTCCTTACTATGCTGAGAATGCTCTCCTTTTCACACGCAGGCAGCCTCCCTCTGGTGTGTCTGGGCTGCCGGCACCACTACTCTGCATGCTGCAGCCATCGTTAAGTAAACGAGGGCGCCTAGAACACAAGGCTGGGACACTGTGACACCGGCCTCGTCACCTAGACGACCGCTCCGCGACTGTGGGCGGGCGGGCGGGCGGCAGCACGGACGGCTGGCTCGCTGCTCTCTAGGAGCCTGCGCTCTGCTCCCAGACGCGTGCCTTCCGCTTCCAGCAGGCCAGTGCCCAGCACCTGCCATGCTCATTTCCGCCTCCGGCCTTCGCTTATGACAGCCCTCAGCCCCTTCCTTCTCTTCTTCCCCAAACAAACCCACACCTCCAGCCCTCGGACTCTCCAGAGAGCCACCTCCCCTCCGCTCACTGCCACATAAGGGCTACCAAACTCAACACCCAATTTGACTCTGAAATCGTGTCAGTGTGTCGACATCATCGCCCCAAACGGGAGGCAGCTCCCGCAGATCAGTGTGTTGTGTACGCACCTGTGACGCGTACGCACATAAGCACATGCATTCGCGCACACCTACGCACACACACCCAGAAAGCTGAGCACAAGCGGGTGGTCAATTCTTACCTTTGAATTCACTGTACTTCTTTTAGACTTCCCACTCTCTGGAAGTAGAAACGGCATTACTGTAGGAGTCAGCTCATACGTATATCACACTGTCATTTTATGAGACTCTAGCTTGTTTAATATCAAATAACTCAAACAAAAAAGGTGAAACCATATGCTATCTTACGGTCATCTCTCTCTCTTTTAAAAGATTTTATTTATTTATTTTTAGAGAGAGGGGAAGGGAGGGAGAAAGACATCAATGTGTGAGAGATTCACAACTGGCTGCCTCTCATGCGCCCCCAACTGGGGTCCTGGCCCGCAACCCTGGCACGCGCCCTGACCAGGAATCGAGCCAGCAGCGTTCTGGTTCACAGGCCGGCGCTCAGTCCACTGAGCCACACCGGCCAAGGCATACACAACCGTCTCTTAGATCCCAAAATAATTCCTAAGGTGCAAAAGCAGCAAACCAAAATTTATGATATTATAAATACGATCTAATGATAATGTTCAGAACCAATAGGGAACTCATCTCCAAATAATCTGGCATTATGTTACTGCCAGAGATGCCACATGGGGTGAACTTTCCTGATTTTCAAAGTAATTATGTTTGAAAAGAGATCACTGTTTAAAATAAATATATGTGAGATTTGTTTACACACATGGGAAAATTAATTTGCAAATAATATTAGCAGAAAGCACACATTTTTCCTGCAGTGAGAAGAGCTAAGATCGCTAATGCCTTCTTTCATGGGGCACAGAGGGCCTGTGGGCCCTGCGTTTACTTAAGCTACTCTCCAGGAGGACACAGGACCTCACACTCCCTGCAGGAAGAGGAGTTTCTGAAGAAAAAGGAGGAAAAGACTTTTTATTTCACGGCCAGAAAACAGTCACTGGGCCCGAGGAATGCGGGAGGAGACGGCGCACAGGCCCACACCACCGCACAGATGCGGTGCTGGTCTGTCTGCGTCTTTACCTTGGGTGCCAGTTTTGGCAAACCAGAAACGTGTGTAAATAATACAATAAACATGAAATTATCTTTAAAGAACTCATACGGATGGTTAGACAAACCTCACAGCTAGTAAAAGAGGTGACAAATACAAATTGGTTAATGAACATATGGAGAAAAAGTACAGCCCAGTAATAGTAGTGAATACAAAAACAAGAATACTTTTTGCCCTTCGCTTTAACACACGCGTGTGTGGACACCCACCCAGTACTGGCCAGGACAGTGTCCTATGGGCACTGCTCCCACACATTGGCTGATAGGAGCGTAGAAATCCACACAACTCATTTGGGAAGGAACTGAAAATGTGTATCAATATTCTCAAAATATTCAGATCCTGTGAGCCAGACACTCCAACTCATCCTGAAAAAGTTCTGTATGGGAAATACGTTCTAGGAACAAATAAGCCCAACACAGCAGCATTTCTAAGCATCAAAACGAAACGATGTCTCCTTAAAGGGAAAGGCTGAGCAAATCACGCCCTCCATTTGACAGGGGCTGGTAAGTGTAAAGTACCTTAAATGCACAGGATGCTTGTAACAGTAAACGTGACTGTGAATTTTAAAAATCAAATGCTCTGGGCTTAAGAAACAAGCTTAGATAGAAACATTCATTACTATGATCTTAACACTGGGAGTAAGGAGAAACGATTGTTCTTTCTCCACCTTCTCCATATTTTCCCCATTTTTCTTTAATGATTACATATTTTAGCATAAAATAATGCACAGATCATGTGTGTTTCTACTCGGGAATAAACAAGGAGCCACAAAGCCAGGCAATGAACAAAACACTAGCGTCCACCTCCGTTTACCTGGTTTTCTCTCGGTCTGGCTGCCCGCTGTAACGGGGCTTCCTCCGGGCTCCTGGCTCTGGCCAAGGGCTTTCTCATCCTTGCCAAAGATGATCTTCGGTAACTGGGTACCCGCTTCTGGTGGAGATTTTAATTTCACTCTATATTCAAAAAGAGAGGAGGAAGACAGTTCAAAGTAATGCTATGGCCGTGCAAGCGTGGTGAGCCAGGCCCTGCCTCGCGCTCCGGACTCGCCATCTCACGCAGCCCCGTGGCCGAGCCCCGTGGCCGAGTCCGAGCCCGTCCTCGGCTCTGCTCAGAGGCTGACGGGAGGCTCGGGGAGGCTCGGGGAGGCTCGGCGCCCTGCCCCCAGCAGTCGGCTAGTGAGTAGCTGGGTGAGGACCCAGGCGGTCTCGCTCTAGGGCTGAGAGTCTTTGCAACCACGCAATTCTGACGTAAGTACTCCCCACTCAGTTACCTGCGATGTGTTCAACAAACCGGTGCACAGGGAAAGGGAACGAGAGGCAAAAACCACAGTAAGACGTTAGCGTGAAGCTGAGGGGAACGTGAGGCGGGGGCAGGGGAACCACCAGGACCCCGCCGACCGCGCATCTCCTCCCTCTCCCTCCTCCACAGGCCCCACCTGAGCTCACCCTGCGCCCCCTGCACACGCGGCCGGTGAGTTCCTGAGCCTGAGAGGACACGCGACCTAAGCTGGCACGATCAAGCCGAAAGGAAGCACTGCTAGCCCCGCTGGGGGAGAAGCCTTCCTGTCCTTCCCTTCGCTCGGTGCGAGTGGGAAGAAGTCGCTTTACTGCACACGCCACACTGTTTCACGCTGTTCTGCCTTGTCCACGAGCTCCCTTTGCCGGAAAGGCTGTTCCCGGTCTCCTTCGCTCTCGTGACGCCTCCTCACGAGAGAAGCTGGGCTGGGCCCACAGCCCCCTGAAGCGCCCCCGCCCCCAGCAGCTTGCCAGGCTCTCTGCCCCACCTCTCCACCTCGCTGCGGCCCCCGGGTGGCTGTCCTGTCTCCCTTGTCTTGTTCCTCATCTCCGGCACTCAGCACGGTACTCGGCAAACAGGAAATACTCAGTGCACGTTGGCTTAACGACCACATTCGCCCAAGGTGACGCTGGGATTGAACTGAAGGAATATCAGAATTACTTACTCACTTCTGGAGATGTTTAGGATCAGAAGGGGGACAGAGACGGACTGTTTCCTTAAAATACAGTAATTCACTTCTTCATCCTAAGAAAGGAGGACCCAATTATCCATCACCCTATTCATTCACACCACAGCAAGAAAAAGGTTTACGAGACGGAGGCAAACCCGTGGCCCAGCCCCCACTGCACACAACACAACCGTGTGCACATTGCAGCCTGGCGGTCCAAGTGGCCACCCCTCACGGGAATAGCAGGACAGCAGCGGAGTGTCCCACCCAGCGACCTGAGCTCCAAGGACGGGAGAGATAGGGCCCACACTCAGGGCTCACCAGGTAAGAAGAAAATCCATCATTCTTCGTGCGGTCCAGGCTGAATCCGATCTGAGAGGCGCGAAAGAGACAGGTAAGCGCCCACATGATGGCCTGGCGCCCAACCCTTCCTTCCCCCACTCGGAGAGAAGGTTCTTCTCTGGGCCTGGCCCCTCCCCGTGTTCTTAGCGTTCACTTTATGAGAAGGGCCGCTAATTGCTAACATTAACCAATAATTACATTTTAGGGTGGAAAATAAATAGAAGTGTCTGCTGCCTGTTCCCACGCGTTGTTTTCTCACGCCCCGAGGCTTCCTATTTCAGCCCGGGCCGGGCTGCCACCGGGGACACAGCAAGGCCAGCCCCGGTGCCCGGAAAGGCGCTCACCGTGAGATCCCTGTCGGTGGCTCCCTCAGGCTCCCTCACGGACAGGCTGCTGACATTGACCGTCATGTACCCGTCCTTGAAGAACCCGAAGGTGTTCAGATGAACCTTGTGCCTCACGTCGTCCTGAAAACATTTAAGGTGGTGGAATTAGTAATACGAAGACGTTAACTTGATTACTTAACCCATTCATTTGCCTGAAAAACACCAGTTTCCTGCTGGCCAACCAATGTTTCCATACACTTAGTAAAATATACAGCTGTGGTGCCTGACCTGGTTTCAGAAGCTGGAGATGACTCATCAGAAACTCACAAGCTACTGACAGTTTTGACATAATAGATGTCATTCATTCTGATGCATTTCTAACGGTCCAGACTCAATGGTCAGCTGGAATGTGAATTCCAGGGTGGGAGGAACAATGCTTTAGTCATCCTCGCCTCGTGCTAGTACAAGGCCTGGCATCCAGCAGCCACTCAAAAACATTACGAGAGTGGGGGGAGAGTAGCCAAAACTGCTCTGAGAACCCGCTCATTTACATAAACCTCCTTAGGAGTCGTGTGCGACTGGCCCCTCCCCCTGCAGGATGATGAAGGGTGCGTGCACACGACTTTTCTAACCTATAATTCATTTTTTTTAACGTAGGCTCATTTGCATCTAAAATTGATGTTACGTATGATGTCCTTCCGGAAACAGAGCCTTATGCAAAAGGAATGCCAGATACTAGCCAGGTGGAGACAGGACCAGTTGGGCACAGGATAATCCTGAGGTTTGTTGAAACTGAACCACACGGGCAAATGCCTGCCACGCCTGCTTGAAACTGTCTGAGGGGTGATTCCAATCCCAACTAAGTTGGTACATTTTTAAAAAGATTTTCTTTATTTATTTTTAGAGAGAGGGAAAGGGAGGGAGAAAGAGAGGGAGAGAAACATCGGTCGTTTGTCTCTCATCCACGCCCTGGCCGGGGACCGAACCCGAAACCCAGGCATGTGCCCTGACAGGAAATCGAGCCAGTGATCTTTTGCTTTGTGGGATGACGCCCAACCAACTGAGCCACAGGAGTCAGGGTTGAGTTACTAAATATTAAGGCTGATAAAGGCTAGCTGGAACTTTAAGCAAACATAACAGTCAGGAAGGTTTATGGAAGGAGCTAGGGCTCATATGGATGCTCTCACACCTTAGTACTCTCGAGAACCCTATAGGAAGGGCTCGATGTTCATAACAAAGCTCTGTAATTCCCCCTCCCTTGACTTCCTTTCCCTTCTATAAATACCCCTCCGTCTTGGCACACAAGCCCGAGTGCGCATATGGCTTGCCGGGTCTGCATGACTGGGTGGCAATCCTTTCTTTTTCCCTGAATAAGTTCTTCCTGGTGACAAAACACCTAGTTGGGGCCCTGACTGGTGAGCCGCACCCGTCAAGGCTTTCTTAAGATGAAACTGAGAAACTACTAGGGCCCCCTCTTCTTGACTGGTGCCTTCACCATCCATGCCTTTCCTCCTTCCTAACTGTGATGCTTTGAGTTCTGGCCCTTGGAGGCACGGGGCAAATGGACTTGGACTGGTAACAGTGTTAGTGAGTACTTCTGAAATTGAAGTTCCACAAAGAAAGTCACGAGTTTCACATTGAGAATTATTTGCCTAACTCAGAACACCTTTGATCAGTTTGCAATAAGCTAAGAGTTATTAAGTAGCTCCTAAATGCAAGGCACGATGCTAAGCACTTTTCAAAACTTACATTTAGTTCTTCCTCAAATTTGCATAGTCCTTTTTGCTAGTGTTTTTGTTTCTTGCTCATATTCTTAAATTCCATCCTTTGTCTCTTTTGATTTTAAATATAGCTTTTTTTTCTTTTACCATATATTGAGGCACTCTGAGGCCTCATTCTGTTCTTTGTCATCTCTGCTGCTGTTCACAGCAGGCTGCTTCTTTGTGTGAGTGGTCAATGTTCATTTCGAGCTGGGTGTCTCCTGGACACGGGAGGCGGGCTGACTGCAAACACCAAAGGCCCAGGAGGAGAGGCTATGGAGCAGATCTTCAGCAGAAAAATCATCAGTGGTCCTTCCCCCCCAGCACATGGACAGTTAAAACATGCAATTTAGGGCCACTGCATTTCCTAGCCCACTCTTCCATTCAAGGCACAGAGCTCTTTGAGAGTCCCATGTCCTGGGCTGAGGAGGGGCCTGGGGCTTTGGCTCCTGCTCCCCTCACCAGCTGTTCAAAATTCAAGACTCTAGGGTCCCAGTCTCTGCAACGCTTCGGGGCAGCCCTGACTTGTGTGCTTTCCCCACTGGGGTTCCAGCTCCTTCTCACCACCGTTGCTATTTTTTTGGCCCTTGGGAATTTCCCTTCTTTTCCCAGGAGCCCAGCTATGCATTTAAAGCACGTTGGCCAGACTTGCACTTCCTGGTGGGAAGGAGGAGCTTGCAGCAGACCAGCACTCCCAGGGAGAAGTGGAAAAGCAAGCTGAGATAACAGAAGGCATCTGCTGGAGGGCCTTAGGGAGTGCTGGAGAAAAAGGAAAAGCTAACGCTCACGGCCTACTCAGGACTGTGAGAGAGGTTAACCCCTGCGGAAAACGGTTTGAGTGACTATTTCCTCACTTCTCCCTAAGGTGTTACAAGGCTACTACCATCTTCGATGCACAGAAGTGAAACTGATCCACTACAGATGATGGGTGCCACAGGTCACATGGAAAATAATACAGCTGGAGCCGCTGAAAAATGAAGCCAGAGCGGCCATCCAGAGGAACTGCCTTGCAGGTCTCGCTCTTCAGACCTCGGGACGTTAAAACTGGGCCAAACAACCTTTGGATCAGGCCTAAAGCAGCACTGTCTTCTAACCAACTGTGAGCACAGGTAATGAGATCATGACTACCAGGCTGAAGGTTTAAAGCTTTAAATTAGCGTCCCACCCTGGCCGGTGTGGCTCAGTGGACTGAGTACTGGCCTGCGGATCGCAAGGTTGCCAGTTCAATTCCCAGGCAAAGCACACGCCTGGGTTGTGGGCCAGGTCCCTAGTTGGGGGCATGTGAGAAGCAACTGATTGGTGTTTCTCTCCCTCTCTTTCTTCCTCCTTTCCTCTCTCTCTCTAAAAATAAATGAATAAAATCTTAAAAAATAATAAAAAAAAAAAGAATCAGCAACCCTATGTTAGCTTACCGGCACCTATAGAGATGCCTTCCTTCTGCTGATGTAAGTGGTTCCCCTTCCCTCTGTCAAATACCCCTCGCCTTCCCCTCCTAACTGGAACACTATCTGATTTCCGTCTGAACCAGTGCTTCCTGAATAGCTGTTTTTTAGATCTCAAATAAACGCTGCTGCCTCTCTCTCTCTGGCCTTTATTTTTAGGTTAAAAGCCATTAGGGTTTAATACTTTGGCAGAATCCCCAGATGAGAAAGGCCACAGAGAGAGAAAGGAAAATGAACACATTCCTGCCACGTTCAATACTGTGTGGGTCAATCTCACACCCATTATGCGAAGCAAAACACGCCATCTTTAACACAGTGTAACACATTCAAATGTGAGGGAAACAACCTACGGTGACAGAGGTCAGGATGGTGATTATTCTTGGGAAGGACACACTTTTCAGTCACTTGGGAGAGGAGGGCCGTAAGGACCTTCTGGACGTGCTCGGTGCATTCTGTTTGTTGCTGGTTGCACAAGTGTGTTTACGGAGTGAAAATTGTGAGTTGTATGCTTTGAAAAAGGGAAAAAAGAGCTGTATGCCTGTAAGTATTTCAGACTGTATATTATTCTTCAACAAAGCTTGCATTTTAGAAGTATGCTTATTCTAATTTACCCAGCATTTAGACACTGTGTGGTGAAGTGGAAGCCTGTTAAATAATTTCTTATGCTCACTTAGTCCACCACAGTGTGTATTTCCTAGGTTCTGGGGGGAAATCTATCAACTGCAACCTCACGGCAGTCATTTTTTCCATATAAACAGTACGTCCCTTTATTGTTTTTCCTCACTTTTATGTTAATTTTTATGTGATTTTAGAAAGAGAGGAAGGGAAGTGGGGGAGGGAGTGAGGGAGAGAGAAAGAGAAACATCTCTGATGCTTGTATGTGCGCTGACTGGGGATCAGATCTGCACCCTTGGCCTATTGGGACGATCCTCCGACCAACTAAGGTTCTTGGCCAGGGCTTCGCTCACTTTTCTATATCATTTCACTTAATAATATAGAGCCATTAAAAACACACTTGGAGGCGTTTCTGAATAATCATAAGCTCCACAACTCTGCACTTTCATCACTTACCAAGAACGGCTTTATGCACCAAGGCCTCCCTTACGATAGCTAAGCCTCAGTTAGCTCAGAGCGGTGTCCCCAGGAGGGATGATGACGAAGTTCAGAGGTAAAATGACTACCAAGGCTATGCAGACAGAGATGCCGTCCCTCCCAGGAGCACACCCTTGCCTTCCCCTCCCCCCTCCATCCCCCACAGTCCTGCGTCTCCTAAACTCTAAGGGTCCCCACCAGACTTGCAACCAGGGGAGCAGTGGGCAGCGGCAGCTCGTCCCAGGCTAACCCCCGCACCTGCCTCCAGGGCCCCCTTTTCTCCATCTTCTCAGAGGGGCAGAGGAGTTCTGTGGGCTCACTTCTTTCCTGTAACAGTTCCAGAGAGCCCAAGCAGCCCCACCCGGGCTCTTGCCTGTTACTTCTTCTATCCGAAGCCTTTCCTTGTTCACTGTCCCTGGCTTTAATAAGTGTACTCTCTCTCAAAGAGAGAGAGAGGAGGGGGGAGGGAGAGGGAGAGAGAGAGAGGGAGAGGGGGAGAGGGGGAGGGAGAGAGAGAGAGAGGGAGAGGGGGAGAGGGAGAGGGGGAGGGAGAGAGAGAGACTATGCAAACTACAAGTGGTAAAGCCAGGATTTCAACACAGATCTGATGTGAAAGCCATTTTCACATTACTGTCCTCTAATATGAGAAGGTAGTCATGATATTAAATGCAAATGATATAACCTAGAAGAAATGGACAAATTCCTAGAAACATACATTTACCAAGACTGAATCACGAAGAAATTAGAAAGTTTGAACAGACTAATAATGACTATAGAGATTAAATCAGTGATCAAACAGTTAAGGAAAAATTAACACCAATTCTTCTCAAACTCTTCCAAAAAACTGAAAAGGAGGAAAAACCTCCAAACTTATTTTTACGAGGCCAGCATTATCCTGGTATCAAAGCCAAAGAAGAACACTACAAGAAAAGAAAATTACAGGCCAATCTCTGATAAACAAAGATGCAAAAATGCTGAACAAAATATGAGCAAGCTGAATTCAACAGCACATTAAAAGGGTCACACACCATGATCAAATGGGATTTACCGCCGAGAGGCAAGGATGGCTCAACATATGTAGGTCAGTGAGTGTGACACACCACATAGCAAACGGACAGAGAAAACCCCGGGTCAGCAAGTGCAAAACCCACGTGACCAATGTAACATCCTTCCATGACAAAGTCTCTCAATAACACTGAGAAACAGGCACAGAAGTAATGGCGCACCTCAGCACAACACGGGCCACATAGGGCAAGCCCACAGCTAAAATGCAACCGGGAAAAGCTGAAAGCGTGTCCTCTATGATCAGGAAAAGACAAGGGTACCCACTCTCACCACTCCTGCTCAGCACTGTACTGGAAGTAATTAGGCAAGAAAAAGAAGTAAGAGGCATCCCAATGGAAGAGGAAGAAGTAAAAGTGTCTTTGTTCGAAGATGACATATATAAAAAATACTAAAGACACCACCAAAAAATTTAGAATAAAGAAATTCAGCCCTGGCTGGTATAGCTCAGTGGACTGAGCATGGGCTGTGAACCGGATGGTCACTGGTTCGATTCCCAGTCAGGGCATGTGCCTGGGTTGCAGGCCAGGTCCCCAGTGGCGGGTGTGTGAGAGGGAACCACATATTGATGCTTCTCTCCCTCTCTTTCTCCTTCCTGTCCCCATCTCTAAAAATAAATAAATAAATTCTAAAAAAAAAAAAAAGAAATTCAGTAAAGTTTCAGGATATAAATATCAACATACAAAAATCAATGACATTTCTATACAATAAAATATCTGAAAGAGAAATTAAAAAATCTCATTTACAATATTATAAAAAACAAAGATACTCAGAAATAAATTTAACCAGGTGAAAAATCTATATGCTGAAAACTACAAAAATATTGATGAAAGAAATGAAGACACAAATAAAGAGAAAAGTAATCTGTGTTCATTGATTGGAAGAATTAATATTGTGAAAATGTCCATACTGTCCAAAGCAATCTACACATTCAATGCAATCCCTATCGAAATTTCAATGGTATTTTTCACAGAAATAGAAAGAAATCCTAAATCATATGGAACCACCAAAGATTCCATTAGCCAAAGCCATCGCGAGTAAGAGGAACAGGCTGAAAGCAACACACTGCTTGATTTCAAAATATACTACAAACCTACAGTAATCAAAACAGTATGGTACTGGCATAAAAACAGACATATAGACCAATGATTTAATTTTCTCCCTACCTTTCTCCCTCCCTCCCTTCCTTCCTTCTGTCCATCCTTTCCTTCCTTCTTTGATTTGTTTCATTCATGCATGCATGCATTCATTCATTCACTTATAGAGAGAGGGGAAAGGAGTGAGAAAGAGAGGGAGAGAAACTTCGATTGGTTGCCTCTTATACTAGGACTGAACCCGCAACCCAGGCATGTGCCCTGACCAGGAATTGAACTGGCGACCTTTCGCTTTGCGGGATGATGTCTAACCAACTGAGCCACACCAGTCAGGGTGACTGGTCACCCAGCGATTTTCAACCAGTGTGCCACAGACCACTGGTGTGCTATAAGAGGCATACTGGTGTGCCACAAGAATGTTTAAAATGTGCAATACCTGACTATTTATTTAGTCAAGGGCACTGACCTAATTTCCCTTAAGTTGTCAAAAAAAACCGACAACAGCCAATACAACAATGGCTGTCCAGTGTGAATAAATAAAAATTATACCTGTTTTTTGTCAGATCACCAAAAAATATATTCTTTAGTGTGCCACAGAATTTTAGTGTTTATGTGTGCCCTGGAAAGAAAAAAGGCTGAAAATCATTGGCACAGAGCAACGGAACCGAACGGAGAGCCCAGAAGTGGTCCGCACATTCACAGTCAGCCAGTCCTCACGAAAGGCCCAGGAGCACGCAGCAAGGAAAGAACACTCCCCTCAGGAAGCGGGGTTAGGAAACTGGATATCCACACGCCTGAAACGAAACTGAGCCTGATCCCACTCCGTACACCAAAATCAACTCCAAACGGACTGAAGATTTAAATGTAAGATCTGAAATGGTAAGACTACTTGAAAAAGCTTCTTGACATTGGTCCAAGCAATGATTTTTCGGATAGAAAAAAAGCACAGGTAACAAAAGCAAAAATAAAGAAAATGGGATTGCACCAAACTGAAAAGCTTCTGCAGAGCAAAGGAAACAACAGAGTGAAGAGACAACCTACAGAATGAGAAAAAACACTTGCAAAGTGTATAATCTGATAAAGGGTTAATATCCAAAACACAGAAGGGACTCAGCTCAATAGCAAGAAAACACATACCTTACTTTTCAGCCTATAAGACCCCCCCCAATTTGGGAGGAAATTTGGGGTGTGTCCTATAGTCCAAGTGTAGCTTACCTGGCTCGTGGGGGGAGCGGCGGCGGTGGAGCGGGATCACAGGTTATTAAATATTTTACCACATTTTTTGCTTCAAAATTTTTTCCCCTATTGTCCTCCTCTAAAACCTAGGTGCATCTTATGATCCTAAAAATACAGTAACCTGACTTAAAAATGGACAAAGCATCTGGATAGACGTTTCTTAAAAGACATACAAATGACCCACAAGTATGTGAAAAGTTGTTCAACATCACTAATCATGAAGGAAAGGCACCTCACACCTGTTAGAATGGCTATTATCAAAAAGTAAAAAAACAAGCATTTATGAGAATGTGGAGAAAGGGAACCCTTAAACACTGCTGATGAGAATGTAAATTGGAACAACTGTTACAGAAAACAGCATGTAGGTCCCTCAAAAGATTACAAATAGAACTACCATATGATCCAGAAATCCCACTTCTGGGCATTCACCCAAAAGCAATAAAATCACTATCTCAAAAGGATGGCTGGAACCCCACGCTCACTGCAGCGTCAGCCACAGCAGCCCGGACACGAACACCACCTGGGTGGCTGTCCAGGGATGAATAAGGAAACACACACACACACACACACACACACACACACACACACACACACACACACACGAAGGGTTACTCAGCCTCAAAGAGAAGGAGCTCTTATCACCTGTGACAGGGATAACACTGTAAGATGTTATGCTAAGTGAAATAAGCCAGGCACAGAAAGGTAAATACTGCATGTTCCGACCTGTATGTGGAATATAAAAATCTCAGACTCTTAGAGGCAGAGAACAGAACGGTGGTTACTGAGGGTGGGGGTGGGAGAGCACCGTGCAGGGAGATGGGGGTGCTGGTCAAGAGCACAGAGTCTCAGGCAGGGCTGGTGTGGCTCAGCGCGAGAGGCGACCGGCCGGGATTTCTCTCCCTCCCTTTCTCCCTCCCTCCTTCCTCTTTCTCTAAAAATAAGTAAATAAAAATCTCATTTTAAAAAAAGGTACAAAGTTTCAGATATGCAGGATGAATAATTTCTTAGATCTAACATATACCACAGTAACCACAGTTAACAATATTGTACTGTATACTTAAAATTTGCTTAGAGAAGTCTTTTTTTTAAAGATTTTATTTCCATTTATTTTTAGAGAGAGGAAGGGAAGGAGAAAGAGAGGGAGAGAAACATCAGTGTGTGGTTGCCTCTCCACACCCCCTAATGGGGACCTGGCCCGCAACCCAGGCATGTGCTCTGACTGGGAATTGAACCAGCGACGCTTTGGGTCACAGGCCAGCACTCAATCCACTGAGCTACACCAGCCAGGGCTGCTTAGAGAAATCTTAATTGTTCTCACCAAAAAAGAAGGCAGCTATGTGAAGAGATGGACATGTTAGTTGCTTGACTGTGGTAATCATTTTGCAATGTACATGTATATCAAACTATCACACTGTATGTCTTAAATACAATTTTTATTTGTTAATTGTACCTTAATAAAGTTGGAAAAATATAAAGAAAAAAAGATTAAAAAAGGAAAAAAAGCTGGAAAAATATTAAATGCAAAGAACAGAATCCAAACTATATATAGTAAGAGCTAATTTTTCTTTTAAAAAGTTAAAAGGCTAAATATTTACACTTATTTATTCATTTATAACATATTTGAAAGAAACTCATCAAATATGAAAAGATTAGTACCAATGGGATGGTAACAATTCCCTCTTTACACTTTTTTTTATTTCTCCCTTTTTTTAGATTATTTATTATTTATTTATTTATTTTAGAGAGGGGAAGGGAGGGAGAAGGAGAGAGAAGGAAACATCCATGTGTGGTTGCCTCTCATGTGGCCCCCACTGGGGAACTGGCCTACAACCCAGGCATGTGCCCTGACTGGGAATCGAACCTGCGATGCTTTGGTTCACAGCCCGCAAGTATGTGAAAAGTTGTTCTAAGGGCACTTTTTTCTGTAACGAGTATTTTTCTTTCTTTCTTTTTTTTTAAAGATTTTATTTACTTATTTTCAGAGAGAGGGGAAAGGAGGGAGAAGGGGAGAGAAACACCAATGTGTGAGAGAAACGCCAGCCAGGGCCCCTCTTTAAACTTTTTTTATATTTTCTAAGTTTCTAACAAATAATGACCAAAAATCAATCTTTTTAAAATGTATTACCAGTTGCCAGTAATACATGAAAGAGCTTCACCTAACCTATAGCCCATCCCCATTTAAGTTACAATGTCACCATTTCTAATAGATGTAGAGAAGTGACTTTGCACATGATTGGGCAAAAGTAGGTAGACAATTGTTTGTATGAAAAAATAGTCCTGGCTGGTGTAGCTCAGTGGATTGAGCGCGGGCTGCGAACCAAAGCATCGTAGGTTCGATTCCCAGTCAGGGCACATGCCTGGGTTGCAGGCCAGGTCCCCAGTGGGGACCACATGAGAGGCAACCACACATTAATGTTTCTCTCTCTCTCCTTCTCCCTCCCTTCCCCTCTCTAAAAATAAATAAATAAAATCTTAAAAAAAAAAGAAAAAATAGTACAATAATTAACAAATAATAATACAAGAATAAACTCTCACATGCTCACAACTGTCAACCTACTTTTGCCCACTCCTGTATATCTCACTATACAAATCACAGGCATACAGAAATCTTAAGACTAAAATGGAACAGCAAAGTCATACATTCTAATTACTCATTCACTTTATTTGATTCAATTTAATGTAAATAAATCAATATTTATGAAATACCACTGACGGCTGAGGCCCAAAGAATGAAAAATACTCATCCCTGGCTGGTGTGGCTCAGTGGGTTGAGCGACAGCCTGTGAGCCAAAGGGTCGCGGGTTCAATTCCCAGTGGGGCACGTGCCTGGGTTGCAGGCCAGATCCCCAGTTGGGGGCGTGGGAGAGACGTATAGCAGACGTTTCTCTCACACATTGGTGTTTCTCTCCCCTTCTCCCTCCTTTCCCCTCTCTCTGAAAATAAATAAAATCTTTAAAAAAAAAGAAAGAAAGAAAAATACTCGTTACAGAAAAAAGCCTCCAGCAGCCAGTCCTAACTGTCCAGGAACAAGAACACCTCTCTTCCCACCCCGGGGAAGCCAGAGATCCGGGCACTCTGGGGCACATGCCCTGACCGCGCCAAGAGAGCTTCAGCCAGCATCGGGGATGGGTGGGCGTGGGGGCGACAGAAGTGTCAGCACCCACATCTGTCCCTCCAGATGCGAGTGTCTCTCCTAGAAGGGGCACTCTCAGTCCCTTGATGGCAGACTGAAGGAGACACAGGCAAGGAGGAGTTGCCAAAGCAGGCGAGGATGACAGTCTCAGACACCTTCAAGCAATGAGGATGCCCGCGTTTTCAACGGCCACCCTATCATTTCCGCGGCACTGACACAGCAGTGAGGTCTGTCTGCTTCGCCAGGAGTTCAGAGGTTGCCAGCACCTGTTTTATTTGCTGCCACTCATTCTTATTACAACACTCTGAGACAGGGGTTATTATGCCCATTTTAGAGATAAAGAAACAGAGGCCCAGAGTGATAAAACTTGCTTAAAATCATAGTGTCCGTAGGTGGCGGAGCCAGTATTCTAACCCGGGTTTGTTTAAACCCCAAACCTGGGTTGTTAATCACCTTGTATTTACTTTTACAACCAAATAAATGGCATATCTTTTGTTTAAAAAAAATTTTATCACAGAAAATTTCAAACAATCAACTCGTGGTCAATTTTGTCCCTTTAAACTCCTCCCCACCCCCAATCTCAAGTGTTTAGAGAAAATCCCAAATGCCCTATGATTTCATCTATTAATATTTCAGTATGTATCTGATGAGGGCTTTAAAAAAAATAACCCTAATAACATGCTATATTCCTAATCACAGTAAACTGCTTATTGAGTTCATTAAACAAGATTATTCATCCATGAGAAGTCAAGGTTACTGGAACATAAAATACAGAGCTGTTCCCAGGCATATATTTATATGGTTGGTTGCAAAAACTTGTAGTTTGTCCTGGCTTTCCTAAGCAGGCTTCTATTATCTGAAATAAGTGGAAACATGAACGGCCCTAACATAATCATAATCTCCAAAGTACTAATCCAAACAAGGAAATGAGCACTAGTTTGATGATGATGATGATGAAATCTGAATTCATGTACATCTGGTTTATCACAGAGCACAGGTGGCAGACACAAGGCTCACGGGCGGAACCCGGCCCTCCACCCGGTTTTATCCGGCCGGCACCTTGTTCCCACCCGGGGGCAGCGCCGGCTCTCACGTTAAGGAGCAGTTCCATTTAGACAGCCCTGAAATTACCCTGGGCCCTTGGACGGCAACCGCCAGGCTGATGTGGCCCCGGTGAAATGAGTCAGACACCCCTGTCATAGAGAATCCCATTCGGAAAAACAAAGCACCAGCAGGTGCTTCTGAAAGGTTTGTTCTCATTCTCAATAAACTATTTTGTAAAATTAAAATTTTAAGATGTCAAAATTCTAAGCCAAAATGGCACCCAAAAAAGTTTACTTAAAATGCAGTTTCAGGTCTTAATTACGAGTGCAACTTTCTTCTCAGCCTCTCCCTGTTTTTCTTGCATGCAACTTTGTCTACCACCACGGATGCTTCGTTGGCACTTAGGCGCGCGCACGCGCGCGCACACACACACACACACACACACACACACACACACACACACGGCGAGAAGTCAGTTCTCACTGAAGCAAGTTCTCCGACCACTTCTGGCGGACGAGAAAATCCGGAGATGGAAGACCTCAGCCGCTGACGTGAGGCCAGTGTGGTCAGGCGGACCCTGGGCGACGGGCAGTGAGTCTAGGACACGCCCACTGAGGGTGATCTGGTTCACCTACTTATGAACATCACTACACTGCTGGACACGGTCTCTGAAAGTTACTACTCGAAAATAAAGTTGCTGTGAAAGTAGAGCTTTGAAGTGCAGTTTATTCTAGGTTGTGTTAGTTCCCCGCGGCTGCTGTAATAAGTACCCACTGACCGGGTGGCTTTAACACAACAGAAAGTCGGGCTCCCACAGTTCTGGGGGCTGGAGGTCCCGAGGTGCAGGCATGACCATCTCCCCCTGAAGGCTCCAGGGAAAAATTCCTCCTCGCCTCTTTTGAGCTTCTCGTGGTTGCTCGTAATCACTGGTGTTCTTGGTTTGTGGCTGTATCACTCCAATCTGTCCTTCCGTCTTCACATGGCCTCCTTCCCTCTGCGTGTGTCTCCTCGTCACAGTATAAGGACACTGGTCATGACGGAATTAGGGCCGATCCTAACTCAGTATGACCCGACCTTAACTACTTACATCTGCAAGACCAGGTTTCCAAGTAAGGCCACACTCTGAGGTTCCGGGTGGACATTGCCCTTAAGGGACACTAGTCAACCCGGACACATACGCATCTTCTCGATCATTTACAGAGGAGTGTCCCAGTGCTTAACGACCTGGTCCACACGTACCTGTCATCTCTCCAACTGGAGAGATGAAAGGAGAGAAGATATTACCTGTTGTGCAGGCCAGGCAGTTTCCGGTTAAAAAAGAATACCCAACGTGTTTACTATTCTGCACTGGGGAGGGAGAAAACAAAGCCAAAATCGGTAACATAGCAGCAGGGGGAGGGGGAGGGAGAGGCCAATAAAAGTGGAAAAAATATAAAACAATCTTTGCAATGTCCCAGGGCTATTTGATTAAGAAAATCAAAGGTGTGATTATTCTACACTAGCATCCTCAGAAGAAAGCGAACTGGCGTATGTGCCATCAGACAGGGGTCGCTAAAAAATGACATGTCATGTGTTCATAGATACACGCCAAAGAACAGATATTTAATGATACTTGTACTTACAGGAGGTGAAACCCTGCAATGACTATAACAGACCATTTAAAATGTCACCGGGGTTAGGAGTCTCTCTTGTTCAAGGGGCCAGGCCCTGGTGTCACAGTAACCTCCAGAGTGCCACGCACGGACGACCCCGCTTTGGCAACGGAAGCACGCAGCAAAAGGCAGACCAACCTGCACATCCGCACTGGCTGGGCGCCCCCGGAATGGGACCTGCTGCCTCTGGCCGCACAGACAGACCAAAAAGCAGCACGTGCTCGAGCCCAACTACGGTGCCTCACTCTGTGGGTTCAATACGTGAAAAGGGGGTAATTCAGCTATGCTAATGGGTCTTCACACCGCAACTGCCCTTCCATCCTGCAAAATATGCCACTCGATCACACCCCCAACTTAACCCTTCCAGCGTGAGTGTGAGTGGGAGGGTGGGGACACGTGTCTACAATCCGAGGGTGAACACGCATCCCGCTCGCATCCCCTTCCCGACTCCTTAGTCACACGAACAGTAAGAGCTCACCTCGCCCCTCCTATTCCCGTCCTCCTACGGTCTCTGAGGCAGTGGCACCGACGGCCCCCTTCATAACCTCTGCCAGCAACCTGTACGCCACCTCCTCCCTCACCCTTACATTTGCCCCTCATGTACCCCTAAGTAGCTGGGAGGTCTGTCCTCTCTTCTCTCTTCTCCCCAGTACCCTACTTCGGACCCTAATCCCACACCTAGGATACATGTCTATAACATATAACATGTATATAACATATATGCCCTGGCTGGTCCCTTGCTTCCTCCAGTCTTGCCCCCTGATTGAGCCCCCAGGGAAATCTATCTAAAATGCCAATCTGCCCTGGCTGGTGGGGCTCAGTGGATTGAGTGCCAACCTGTGCACCAAAAGGTCGCTGGTTCCATTCCCGGTCAGGGCGCATGCCTGGGTTGCAGGACAGGTCCCCGTTTGGGGGCGTGCAAGAGGCAACCAATCAATGTATCTCTTATGCATTGATGCTTCTCTCCCTGTCTTTCTCCCTCCCTTCCCTTCTCTCTAAAAATAAATAAATAAAATCTTAAAAAAACACCCCAAAACTTCAGGGCTGCCCAAAGCTGGACAACGGGAACTCGAATGCCTCCACGTCGTAAAGGCCTACCTCTCCACATCTCTGCTCTGCACTCACCCTTCTTACTTACTGATTTCACACAGAGAGTGGAAGGAGGGGGGGAAGTAGGAAGAAGGGTAGGGTGGGGCGCGGGGAGAGAGAGAAAGAAACACTGATTTGTTGTTCCACTTATGTATGCGTCTCTTGGTTGGTTCTAGAATGTGCCCCGACTGGGGATGGAACCTGCAGCCTTGGTGTGTGGGGAGGATGCTCTAACCAACTGAGCTACCCGGCCAGGGCTGCGCTTCACGCCTCATCCATCACTATCAGGCACAACGGACGATTTCCTGCCACCGTGTTCAGGCTGTCCCCTTTAACTGGACTACTCTACTCTTTCCATACGCTTCCCTTGGCCAATTCCTTTCCTAACGTGTAAACTCTTTTGAAGCTTCGCCCCAGATGTTACCTCTCACAGGAAATCTTCCTTGTCTTATCCTTTCCTAAAGGGTTCAGGACTCTGCGTTCCCACAGTCCCTGGGCATGCTGGCACAATGTGTAGAAAAGGGAACCCTCAGGCCTGGCTGGGTGGCTCAACTGGCTGGAGCCTCATCCGGTACACCAAAGATTGTGGGTTCGATTCCCAGTCAGGGCACACACCTAGGTTGTGGGTTTGATCTCCAGTCAGGGACGTATACTGGAGGCAACCCATTGATGTTTCTCTCTCTCCGCCCTCCTCTCTTTCTCTAAAAAAGAAAAATTGCAGCCCTGGTGGATACGCCTCAGTTGGTTGGAGTATCCTCCCACAAACTGAAAGGTCGAGGGTTCCATTCCCACTCAGGGAATATACCTACATTGCAGGTTTGGTCCCCTAGTCAGGGCGCTTGTACAAGAGGCAACTGATGGATGTTTCTCTCTCACAGCGATGTTTCTCTCCCTCCCTCTCACTCTCCCTGTCTTCCTCTCCCTCTCAAATCAATAAGCATATCCCCCAGTGAGGATTAAAATAGAAAATCAATAAACATATCCTTGGGTGATGATAAAAAAGATAAAAAAGGGGAGCCTTCACAAATTGCTAGGAATGTAAAATGGCATAGTCACTTTGGAAAGTAGTGTGGCAGTTTATTAAGAAGTTAAATGTCAATAGCCCGGGCTGGGGTGGCTCAGTGGACTGAGCGCCAGCCTGAGAACCAAAGAGTCACCGGTTCAATTCCCAATCAGGGCACACGCCTGGGTTGTGGGCCAGGTTTCCCAGGTGGGGGCATGTGAGAGACAACCAGTCTATGTTTCTCTCTGCCCCTTCCCCTCTCTCTAAAAAGTAAGTAAAATATTTTGCCCTAGCTGGTGTGGCCCAGTGGATTGAGCGCCGGTATATGTTTGGGTATGTGTTTGAAATTCTCTACGATAAGAAGTTTTTTAAAAGATCAATACATGTTTCTGGTACGCAGTGACCTCCCTACATGGTGTTCTCGCCAGTCTGGGTCTATAACCTGATCAAGTCTCCCATTTCTTTCAGTCTCAAAGCAAAACAAGAAAATCTAATGTTGATGCTCACAGGCTCTATTCGGGTGATTTCCATTTGCTCGAGCAAGAGGTTGGAATCTACTTTAAGAGTACTTAAGAGACATGTTACGAAGATTAAAAACACTAAGTAACTTAGCACAACAGGGAGAAATCAATCACCAGAATTGTACCACTCGGTTTGCTTCCACCACTGAGGTTAGTATATTCTTTCAATCTACGTATACCAATAGTCAATGTTCACCTAATGACGTCACTCGGTATTTTAATTCTAGAAACGTACAACACAAAGAGTAGGGTATGGGAAGCCAAGAGACATGACCCAGTGTGTCCCGTTATTAGCTTCGTCTCTAGTACTATTTAATCTAAGACTCGGGACCCTCAACTGTAAAATTAAAGAATTTTAAAGATCAGGTGTTCTGAACTTGGTGTCATAAGGTTGGGGCATAGGGCCTACAGACAAGCCTCGGCAGGACTGTAAAGCCCTAGAAATTCCAAGAAAGTTCTGTCTAAGCTTTTACTTGCACTTTTCCAGGGAGGGGTTCTACAGCTTTTACCAGATTCTCAAAAGGAGTCAAGACTCACCTAGCTCCCTGCAGTTGAGAACAGTTTTAGTCAAGATAAGTTTTATTTACAGACCCAAGAGCATGATGTATGAGTCTGGCCAGGCTTTTTAGCAGATTCCGTATTTTTTAAACTCTACGTTCCTGAAATACAAGTTAAGAGTTTTAATAAGACAAACTCTCTACAATCCCATAGCTTCTTTGAAAACTGCATATTATGAAAATCATGTACAAGTATTTGAGGCATGACGATTTATTTTTCTATTCTCCAGATATATGAACCTGCTGAACCGCCTGTTTTAGCTTTAGATGACTTTTAGCTCTGAGTTACAAAGCTAGGTCCCAAGGATCATTCTAAGCCTATTATAAATCTCTTCCCTAGACAGGCAGTGACAGGAGCGAAGGATAAAAAGGCCCGCTCATCAGATACACGTATTTTAATGCTCGGTCATGTGTTTGAAGCGAAACTTGCAATTCCCCCTGGGGATCCCCACTTAGATCAGTCCAGAGAGCGCCGTAAGCCGAACCCGGAAACTGAAGCTAGGATTTCGCGTTATCTTCACATCGCCAGGCACTAGGGGATGGAAGAGCGGAGACCGCGGACAAGTGAAGTCGGAGACAAAAGCTGAAGCTGAGACGGGAGGAAGAGGAGCCGGTTCCTGTCAGCGAGGAGCCTGGGGAAGCCAGCAGGAACCGCAAGCGCGGCCTCCCGAGTCCTTGGGAGTTTCTCCGCAGTTCTCCCCTTCATTTCTGTCAGCTTGAATCCTGCTGCCCCTTCCAGACGGCGCGAGGTCCCCCGCCATGCCCACAGTTCCCAACAGACCCCTATCTCAGAGAGGCCGCGCCGGGGGAAAAGGGTGGGGGGCAATCGCTCCGAGGGCCCCCGCTCCGGGCCAAAGTTGCCTCCAGCCCCTGGGGAGGGGCCCCGGCCTCCGCCCCCCGGCCGCGCGGGGGCCTGGCGGCCTTACCTTGAGTGCCAGGTGGTGAACGCGGCCCAGGCCGGGCTCGGCCAGTAGCTGCAGCAATCCCAAGAGGGAAAGAAACCAGAAGCCCGCGACCCGCCGAGGACAGCTGGAGCCCGAGGGGCCGACGGGCGCCCGGGCGGCCATGTTTGTTCCAGCATCACCAGCTGCTTCCTCTCCCTATAACCACTTCCGGGTTTAAAGGGCAGCGGCCGGCGGAAGGGCACGGAAGCGGGCTTCTCGGAGGCTAACTGCGCGGTATCAGTGGCCATTCTCCTGGAACGAGTGGCTGGGAAAGTTGCTGAGAGCGCCTTCGCTCGGCCTCTCGTGTGCGGACTTTCGGTTTAACCAGAATAGGTGGGACGCCCAGATGCGGGAACTCTGTGGCGGCTGTCTTGGAAACAGTGCGGACCGCACCTACGACCCGGGCGGGGAGCTAGGAAAGCGACTGTGGGCCTGCGAGACCCCCTAACCCGGGAGGGACCCCGGCTCTGACAAGGGTGGGGATGTCTTAAAACCGGCTGCAGCGCCTTGCCTGGCGGTTCATTGAAATGATCACAGAAGCGGCGTGGACTCGGTGGAAGACACCAAGTTCCTGGCTTCTTATAGGTCCCTTGATTTTTTTTTTTTTGAGACACTTCACACTCAAATTTCAAAGGAAATCGTTGCAGTAATACGATTTATTAAGCCCTTACTAGACACTTGGCTAGGCCTTTTGCAAGCATTATTGCGTTTAATCCTTGAAACAATCGAATGAGGTAGGAGGTAGGTGGTATTATCCCCACTTTACAGGTAAGCAAACTGAGGCTCTGAGAAATTAAGTCATTTGTTCCCAGTTAAGCTGGGAACCACATGGCATCTTTTTAACTACTGTGCTGCCTCATGCTATTTCAGCCGACCACTAGAGTCAGAGTGTCAACATTTTTTCTTCGCTTCTCATCAGTGGAATTTATGGGGAAAGTTTTTTTGGTTTGTTTGTTTGTTTTTAGAGAGAGAGAAACATCAATTTCGTTCCACTTAACGCATGCATCGGTTAATTCTTGTATGTGCCCTGACCCCGGCAGACCTGTCTGATGAGCGTGCCAGCCAGCAGAGCCACCTACCTGGTGGGACACCCAAGGCTATGAGGTCTTTAGGGAAAGGATTCAGTAGTTGGTCCCCTCCTCTCACCGTTTTCATTTGGAGATATGGAAGACCATGCTTATTTAAGTTGCCAATAAACTAGCTAGATTTATTTAGTTTTTAGATTTTTTTTCCCAGCAGGCCAGACACAAGTAATGCACGCTCTTTGTGTGAAGTCGATGCTGAAGAGGAGAAAATAAAAACTACCGGAAATTCCAATACTGGGTGATTGTCAGTGTGCAAGTGTATTTTATGACAGAATCAGATTCTTAAAGTTTGTAACTGGAAGTAGAAACTGAAATGAAGATGATATATTTTAATGAAGTTCAAGTGCTGCACTCAGGTTAAAAAAATCATTGGGAAAATATAGAATAGGGGTGGAGGGTGGGAGAAAGGGAGGATCCTAGGTATTTTTTAGCTGCGTGCAATCTTAGTAATACTGTCACGAATCTATGAATTCTTTCCTTGAGTTAAAAGAAGAGGAAGAAGGAGAAGCAAGCCCTGGCTGGTGTGGCCCAGTGAATTGAGCACCAGCCTGTGAACCAAAAGGTCACGGGTTCAAGGTCAGGGCACATGCCTGGGTTGTGGGCCAGGTTCCCCAGTTGGGGAAATGCAAGGGGCAATTGATCGAAGAATCTCTTGCATGTTGATATTTCTCTCCCTCTCTGTCTCCCTACTTTTCCCTCTCTTTAAGAAGTAAATAAATAAAATCTTTAAAGAAAAGCCACATTAAAAAAAAAAAACACCAGTAATGTACAAGTCCTGTCACACCCTCTGCAAGGACAAAAGCAGGCACTAAGGTGACTGGGAAAACAGAATGGCAGTGTTTACTGGGTGGCGGAGAATATCCCCTCTTTCTCCAACCTCTGACCTTTGACTATATATCACTAATATGTAACCTTACGTCTTCGAACAGAATTGTCATCTGATCTTACTACCCCATTGTACAAATAAACTATTATTTTGTGAGTCCACACAGCATAAATAATCATAAATATATTTATTGAGCGATTAAATTTGCCAAATATTCTGCTAAGTACTTTATATATACATTATCTCATTTAACATCACAAAAACCTCATAAGGTATTTACTTGTAATCCTTTTTTTAAAGATGAGACTTGGTTAGATTAATTTATTCAAGCGTGGGTTACTGGTTTCTCAATGACCCAGCTCCCATCCACAAAGCCTAGCACTTAATCTGTCCTACCTAGTTGTAAAAAATGTATTTTCACATTAGGCCGGAAGGGACCTTAGATAATCAACAGATAGGAAAACAAAATGAAGGAACTCAAATGACTTGCTCAAGATCTCGCATTCAGTGGCGTGGTCTTCAGTAGGCACATTTAGAACCAGGACTGAAACCTCATCTGCCTGAGAATTGGATCTGCTTCTCACACTATATGTGGCTTTTTAATTTTTATAATATTAATTTATTTCAAAAAGTGAAGCCCAGAATCTGAGTAACTAATGTGTTATCAAATGAATCGCTAGAGAAATACTCAGAAAGCATTTTTTAAATCATCAAATTGAAAGAACATACTTGGAGTATAAAATAAGTGATATTTTCTTTTGGGTATCAAGAGAAATACCAGTTAACCAATTCTCACTGCAGTGTAAAACTAGTCATTAAAGGGAAAGGTGATTTTTAAGTGCAGTTGCATTTTTAAAGGCAGTTTTCAAGGCTTTAAAGTATTGTTTACATTTTAAAGTGAGGTTCCATTTTTTGAGAATTTCTTATTTAAATCTGAAGACAATAGGCTTTTAAAAATGGGGAATGATCAGGAATAGTCTTCATTTCACTTAACATAACTACCAAACATTCAAATAGTTTATAAAATAGAATTCTGTCTTTTAGTTTCTGGAAAACAATTTTACAAGGGCTTGAAGCTGGTTCTTATTTCTTCCTTCCACTTGGAAAGATCAGGTGACCTTTACAGGGTTAAATACCAGTGGCATCTGTCCAGATTTAAGAGGAATATCTTCTTCAGGTATTTGAGAAGTATACTGTGCCAGTCATTAGTTTGGAGTTGAGAGAAATAAAAAAGGGAACACTGTGCAAAGACTTAAACTGAAGTATTTTTTAGACAGTTTTCAAATTCTGTGAAAACTTCTATGTTGGCAATTATATTTACACACGATTTCAGAGTTTCAAGGAAAGGTTATTTGCATACTCATGATACTGTAACTGGAAACAGACACGTTGAGTGACAGGACAAGTTATGCCTGCTTCTCCCTGGCAACCTTTCCAAAGGGGCCTTAAACCGCATGGTGTTGACTGAAAAGGCCTGGAGGGGCTGGAAAAACTGATCTCTTAAACCTGACTTTTCGCCTGGTTCTCTTATCAAGTGCATTTATTTTCTCTGTTTCCTCTAACTCTGCAGGACCCACCAAAGTTTGCCTCTAGTAGCAGAATTTGTAATTTGGGTTTACTGTCATTAATATTTGGCATCAGGTTAGAAATTTCCAGAAATCTATTACGTAATCAATGGGCTAATGTTCTCCAGTTGTAATAAGGTATAATTGTCACTTGTTTTCTCATCAAAAGAGTTGATATTTCAGACCCAAAACCTCTATAAAGAGTACAGGGGACCAGGGATCAAATAGGAGCCGGGCAGTACATTTGGAAATTAGATGTCACTTTCATTCTTTGACTAGAAACGTCATTTCCCGGGGCCTGGGGGAAGCCCATGGTATTTTCTTGCAGAGGCTGAGCTTCGCGCAGAAGCGAGGCTCTGACACATCGTGAATCCTGCGGGTTGAGGGAAAATTTCAAGTTCATTTCTATTCTTGATGGAACAGCGTGTAACTTGCTCAACCACAGGGCAGCTAGGTGTTCCTGGTTTTGCGCACATCGTCATAGACCTTCGGGGGAATTCCAGGATGGGGGTGCAAAGAGCGGTTGCAGTTTTAGGAGACTGGTGCGCTACCTACTGCAATTTGGCTGCAGTTTCAAAATCCTCCCCGATCGAGTCCCCACTTTTATCCCAGTCCAACTCTTCCCACTTGACTGCTTTCTTGGGTCCTTAGTAAGTAGGTAGTTTGAATGCTGAACAAATGGGGAATTTTAAACTGAAACTGATGTGGAAGCTATTTTTTTTTTAAAAAAATCCTGAGGATTTCAATAGGAATAGTACCTCACCAAAAGACAGCCAATCAATTGTAGTTCAGGCAAGCTGTCTTGATGCATCAAAAGTGCTTAAAGAATTGATTTCCTTGGTACAATAAGTACAATTCCTCCAGAAAACAGGAGGAAAGGAAAGAGAACCAAATACTTGTGTGCTCTGTGCTAAGCATTGTCCGTTTTTTTTCTTTTCATTTTTGCAGTAACCTTTGATGTAAGTAGCATTATTTCCATTCTCAGAGGAAACAAGCTTAGAGTAGAAAAAAATAATTCAAGCAGAGCACTACGGAGCTATCCAGATCTGACTAACAGCAAGCCTGTGCTCCTCGTCGGCTTCCTCATTTCAGCCTCATGACGATCCGTGAGGCCCCTGGGTTTTGAATAAGGAAACTGAGGTTCGGGGAGTTTAAACAAGTTGCCAAAGGCCACCCACCTCCATGGTAGTGGAACAGTAGGACCCCAATTTAACAATTACAAAACCTACCTCCTTTAAAAGAGGTAAAAGCTAGATAAAGATACAGACATCTATACATCTAAGCCCCTGAATTAAATATTTGTTCATTTAAAGCACCATTACAATTGCCTAACTTTGTAAATCAGTGCTTTGGAGATGTTACTGAAGTGATACAGGTGTTCGTAACGTCCAGTGACCCCCGGGTAATTCCAGCGTTTACATAGACAAGGTTTAGAATACCACCTGTGAAACTGGTTCCTAAATATGTCGGGGCACAGTAACTAGTTAATAGTGATTATTCCTTGTCTTAGAATCACTCTCTGTTGCTGTTAGGAAAAATCAGTAGATTCAGTTCTTCCTAAAAAAAAAATATTGTGCTGAATTCTTTTTGTCTTTTTCTCTGCTGGCTTATTTACCTTTACCCCAAACTCTGTTTCCATTGCCTCAAGATAAGTGGTGTCTTCTTTATTTTTTTAAAAATTCTGACACTTTCAAACCTTTTCCAGTTACTACCCAAACTTAATGAAGTTAAAGGTTTTAACCCCATTCCATATAGTTCTGCTGCTGTGGCTTTTAATGGGTTTCTATAACTATTTCCTGCTTACTCATCTTAAAAGGGTTTGTTTTCTTTTTAAATCTTTATGTGGTCTGTCTTTCACTTCTGCTGTCCTGTCCTCCTTCCCCCTCTTCTTTCTCATCTTTAGAGCAGCAGGTTGCTTTTCCTTCTGATGAACATACTTTCACAAGTGGTCACTGTTTTTGAGAAGTCTCCAAGAACTGAGTAGAGATTAGATCATTGTACTTGAAAAAAAAAAAAAAAAGAGAGAGAAGCCTTGGCAGGAAGAGAAATCAAGGTGATTACCGAGGCAGGGTCTTGTGAGATAACCTGCTTTTCACTTACAGTTTCTAACTGTGCATTGTTTGAATTTCACACCCATTCTACTCACCCTGGCTATTAATCTGCTTTGGGAGGTTGGTGGTTCTGATTGTTTTATATCTCAGAGTCTCTGGAGTAAAGAGTTCCCAGAGCTGGTAACTATGAGAGCAAAACATTTAAACACACGGTAAAAATGAGCGGGTGGCAGAAAACTGAAAAAAGACAGACCAAAACAGTTTTGGCAGGTTAAATTTATCCTAACTGTCCAACAAAGGAAGTAGACCTGGAGGTTTATCTGCGAGGGTTTTTCAGCTCCACCCTTTCATGGGGGAGAACCATACACTGGTTGCCGCTGGCAGGGTGGGCGCAGTACGTATTGGGGAGATGCATCATGAAATACTTCTGAAAGGGGACCCACTTTAGGAGCCCACAGTTACTCAGAAAAGTCGGTAGTAGTAAGTGAGGAGGAAAGGGCCTAGTGATTCGGAGGACAGAGTTGAAACTCCAGAATTTCTCTGTAGCTTGTCGTGAATATTTGTGTAGACCTTTGGAATACAGAGAGATGGAGTCAGTATCTACTTAAAAATTAGCTCTCAGTTTACCAAACATAAGCCAGGTAACAGGTGCTTATCTCCCTGATCCTCGGCTGCAAACGCTGAGGTGGATGCCTTACCTCCATTTCGCAGACAGGGGCTCTGAGCTTCTAGGGTGGTGCAGTCCTTGTCCCAGGCCACCCAGCTAGTAGGTGCGGGAGGCTGGACTGGAACCAAACACTTTTATCTGTGGACCCAGTGCCTTTGTTTTTATCCACCAAGCGGCAACGTGATTTCACGTCTGAGCGTTTCTTGGCCGAACAAGTTGGAAACCACTGGTTTCACAGATTAGAAATCACTGGTTGTGCGCCCCTGGATTCCCTCCCTAGCCACTTGAAGCTGCTCGATGGCTCCTGGCCTCGACATCCCTGTCTGCACGGTGCAGACGTCACCGTACCAGGCCCCACGCCCACCGCGCAGGGCCGCAGGGCTCCCGGGCCTCCGTGGTTCGCGCGCGGTGCGGAAGGCGCACCCCCGGCGAACTCGGGTCGGCGCGAATGGCTGCCGGGGAAAAGCTCCGTGCTCAAGAGCACGGCGGCGCTGCGCGCAGAGGCGCAACCTCCGGCCTGGCAGAGCACCGGTAATAACAGGGCCGGCTCTGTTCAAAGGACAGTGGCTGTCCTAAGACCAGACAGTGCGGCAGCTATTAAGTAATAAAAAATGCTGGCGGGGGTACCCCTCCCGCCTCCCTCGGCGTCCTTCCGCACCCCCGGGCGCGCCCGCTGGGCGGAGGGCACCTGGGGGAGGGTGGGCCGCGGCGCGTGCGCGAGCTGTCAGCTGGCCCCGCCCCCGGCGCGCGGCCCCGCCCCCGCCCCGCCCCGTCCGCCCCACTCCCTCCCCTCGCTCTCCGGGAGTGGGGCGGGCTGGCGGGCGCTGCGGCTGCCGGGCTGCTGCTTCCTCGGGCCATTTTGCTGAAGAGCGACCGGGAGGAGGAGCCGCCGAAGAGACCCTAGGCGAGCGGCGGCGAGCCGGAGGAGGCGGCGGCAGCGCGGGCCTGGGCTTTCCTCGATCGCGGGGATCTCGAGGGGCGAAAGGATCGCCAGGGAGGGGGACCGGAGAGCCGCGCCCGCCGCGCGGCGCGCCCCTTCCCGCCCCCTGCACCATGAGCTGGGGTACCGAGCTCTGGGTAAGTGAGGGGCCGGGCCCACGGGGCTGCGGGGGAAGGTGCCCGGCGCGCCTGGGCAGGGGACGCGGGCCGAGCTGCCGGGGTGGAGGCGATGGCGCGCGGGTCCGGGTGGCCCTCGCGGGCCTTGGCCGGAGCAGGAGGTGCGAGCCGGATTCACGCTTCCGAGGCGAGGGGAGCGGGTGTGGGTCCTCGCGGCGGCCTGAGCAGGGGGCGCGGGTCTGGGTCCCCCAGGCGGCCGGAGGCCAGCGGTGTTCATAGGGAAGAACCTCAATCCCTCGAGGTGAGTAACCGAGGCGCCGCGAACTGGCTTCGATGGGGGCGTGGAAGCCCTCGGCTTTGGGGGGCTGCGTTATTTATTAGGGCGCTCAGCCCCGAGTTCCAGGGGTGCTCTCCCTGCGCGGAGGCGCGGCCGAGCGGGCTCTGCTCCCGGGGGCGGGGCGGCCCCGGCGGGGCCGGGTCCCACAGCTTGGGTTTGGGGGCGCGGGGTCGGGAAGCGGCGACTTCCCTCTAGAGGCGAGGACTTTCTGACCTGTGGCGGTTTGGGGCGCACTTGTATCGCTCTCGGTGGGAAGCTCAGATCCTGATTTTGATGCGGGGACTGCGGCGTTTGGCCTGGAGGGGAAAGTTCGGGGGGATCACCTTCAGAAAGAGGTATTTGCAGGGTAATAATTCTTCAACTGCTCAGGGGAAGGCTGGCGACCAGGGGCGCCCCACCGAGGTCCTTCGCCTGGGGGTGCGGTGGGTAAACCCGCGGCGCGGTGCCGGGAAGCCTGCGTCCCGCACCAGGGCGAACAGGGAATGCCGGGCAGCGCACAGGCCACCCCGGGAGCGCAGGCTGTGGGGGGTGCGATGGAGCTTGCGTCCCTGCCTTCCCCTGGATTCCTGGGGAGGTCACTGGGCGAGGGATGGGCAGCGCAGGGTCCGGCGGGGGGAGTGGAGGAAATCTCAATTATGGCACCGAACCGTCCCTCCCGAGGAGACATTTCCCATGATGAACTCGAAAGTGCCTCTTTTCGGAATTCCACTTGGAAAGGGTGTGGAGCGGCAAGTGTGGGGTGGTGGTTGCTCTCTGAGCTGAGAGGCCAGGAAGGCTCACCTCGAAACAAAACAAGGGTAGAGCTGTAGAAACAGAGCGCATCCTCCCTTAATTATTTTTTTTTGGCTTTAATTGTTCTTACATAACCATTTCTTAGACTCAGAAGCACCTACTCTTATTAACCAAAATCCTGAAGGCAACGGCCCCTTTAAATTAAGATGATCCATTAATAAACATCTTCTGTGTAAAGGAACCCGAGAGTTTTGACTGATTTTTACAAATATCCCTCTTTAAAATAAAATAACAGATGGTTGAAAATATTTGCTCACACCTAACTAGGCAGAACCTACCGTTTTAAGTGTATTTCTTTCCTCTTCTGTCCCTGCTCCACTCCTTTTGGCTCTTTTCAGCTTAGCTGGGGGAGGGGGAACAAATCAGAAGTAATTTTCATCAAGAGAATGGAAATTTTGCACACTCCCCCCCCAACTTGTTTAAACAAGGAAAAGGGATTCTGGGGGAAACTACGGTATATTTCTGAGCGAAATAGGCTGTGGTTAAAGGGACGGAACGCAGGGGCCGTTCCACCCCCTGCGACGCTGGTGAATGCTCCAGAAGGTGATCGGGCAGGGCCGTGGCGGTGAGGAGGGAAATGATCAAGCAGGCCCAACTGCCTGCGCTATTCTGTGCGCTTGGCGGGGGGCGCAGTGGAGGCCTGGGAAGGAGCTGTTGAAGATAAATGGGAACTGGAATATATGTGAATGATGCGAAGTCTTGGATTTGCTTTAGAGAATCTGGGGTGGTAGCGGCGGGCACGGAGATGGAAGAAAGGCGTCATGCCCTGACCGGTGTGGCTCAGTTGGCTGGGCGTCCCTCCCCCGAAGCGCAGCGACACCTGTTGGATCCCCGGTCAGGGCACTTGCACAGGCTGCAGGTTTGGTCCCGTAGGGGGCGCGCTAGAGGCAACCAGTGGGTGTTTCTCCCCCTCTCTTGCTCCCTCCCTGCCTCTCTTCCTAAAAAACGACCAGACAGATAAATAAATTATTAAAAAAGAGAAGCAGTCATGAGTGACCGGGCCATTGTTGAAGCTGGGTGGCGGGGACAGGAGGACGCATGACGCTGTGCTTTCGACTGCTTGTGCTTGAGCTTTTCTACAATAAAACTAACTGGGAAAGATTTTTAAGGAGGGAGGTTTGTGAAGTGCTTGGCATTTTTTTTCGCTTGGTAAGTTTATGAGGAAGAGTGAGTCAGTTAGCAGTTGTGTATACGCAAGGATATGTCAGGGAAGAGTAGCTGTTGCTGTTGTTTTTAAAGACTTGGCTTTTGCCCTGGAGGGGCTTAGGGTTTAATGGAGGGAAAGGAATAACACATTTATTTGCACTAATAAGCGAAGTGCAAAATCTGAGTTTTAAGATGAAATGCGAAGAAGCATGAAGGCAACAAAATGTCTATTTTCAGTTGCCTTGTTTTATTAGAATTTGAAATTAAGAAAAAAAGGACTCATGAAAGGTTCCGAAAAATAAACTCCAGTTCTGCGGCGTGCGGTGTGCTGGGCGGTGCTGGGAAGTGTCGGCCCCCCAGCCAGGGCAGCGATCGAGGGTTTCCCATGAACGGCGGCTTTGGGGTCGCGCACATGTGTCCTGAGATGATGACGGGGCGCTCAGGCATAACTTGGCCGAGTTACGCTTCTAGCTGGAGAGAGACGGAGCTAGGGTTTGGGCGCCCTGAGTGACTTGTGCCAGGTGGTTGTAGCTTGCATAGACCTTCACAAATAGCTTCCGGTTCCCGCACACTTTAGAACTTTTCCCAAGATCCATATAGACCTAAAAAAAAAATCTTGTATCTCCTCAGGTGAACACAGCACTACTGACTGTCTGTTACATCCTACGGAGAACTTCAGTCTTAGGTCTGCTTTTGGTCCCATAAGCTCCCTCAGAAATGACATACAGACTTTCAAAAACTGCAGGTTTCTAATGTGCACTTTACATGAAAGGCTTACTCTCTACCCACATCCTGCTTTGTAGAGGGAGTAAAACCTTCCTCTCTCTCTCTTTTAACACTTGTACAGCAGTAAACTTTCATATTCTAGGAAATTTTCAGAAATGTCAGGAAGTTATCATACAACTATAAAAATGGACTCAAAACCCATCATTTGTAATGACTTTATTGGCTTAGTTTGCATTTAAAGATTTTTATTTATTTATTTTTAGAGAGAGGGGAAAGGAGGAAGAGAGGGAGAGAAACATCAATGTGTGGTTGCCTCTCCTGAGCCCCCTGCTGGGGACCTGGCCCACAACCCAGGCATGTGCCCTGACTGGGAATCGAACCGGCGGCCCTTTGGTTCGCAGGCCAGCACTCAATCCACTGAGCCACACCAGCCAGGACATATTGGCTTTGTTTGTATTTAAACTGCAGCTTTCTATGTTGTATCAGGTCAAAGTGTAAATGGCTGTTTTAAAGGGATTGGGTTACAATGAAATTGTTTCTGTACAACTATTCATAACCTTGCTGTTTAATCAAAGTTTTAGAATTTTTATTGAGCAGCTACTACGTGCAAGACACTCATCTGAATCTAAGTTACATTATATACATTGAAGGATACCGACTTATTTTGGTAAAGATGTACACAGTAGTTCTTAACCCTAGCCTACAACATCAGAGTCAAAGAGAGATTTACATTTGTTTGTCAGAAGAACCTAATGAATTTACTCAAGACTTTGTTTTAAAAGTCAAGATAACAGGGTAAATTAGGTCACACTGAGTTGTTGAAGTTGTGACTGGTTATTGAGAAATGGCAAAGCAAGAGCTTCTTACATTTGAAGTTTTTTTTTTCTTTCTTTCTTACCTACTTATTAGAAAGAAGTGACAAGTTATGGAAGTATCAGGTCAACTTTTTATTAGCTTGATCATTACTGTGAAGTGAGAATAAATCCACTCGAGATTTTAGCTTTCCTCATAACTATTGTCATCTTTACAGGTAGCAAATTACTGGGTGACAGAAGCTGCTTTTGTTCCCAAGTGCCCTCGCTGCCATCTTTATTTGTTTATCTTGGCGCTAATAAGAAACAGAGGAGCCCGAAACACTAAAAGCGAGAAAATGAACAGACAGCCTTGGCCAGAATGGCTCCGTTGGTCGGGCGCTGCCCTGCAGACCGAAGGTCGCTGGTTTGATTCCCTGTCGGGGCCGCGCCCTAGTTGCGGGTTTAGTCCCCAGTCGCGGGCGTCGTGTGAGCGGCAACCCAAACGCATCGAGGTCTCTCTCCCTCCCTTTCTCCCTCCCTTCCCCTCTCTCTGGCATCAATGAAACTAAAAGAAAAAAGTGAACAGAGAGACCTGAACAAGACAGGTTGGTTAGCTTAGTAAAAAACCACCTGTGTCGACTGTAGGCAGGTTGTTTTTAAACCTGTGCCTTTAGGACGACGCCGGGCATGCA
The DNA here is from genome assembly GCA_028533065.1 of Trachops cirrhosus. Lineage (NCBI taxonomy): Eukaryota > Metazoa > Chordata > Mammalia > Chiroptera > Phyllostomidae > Trachops > Trachops cirrhosus. The sequence goes on from CM052540.1 coordinate 4,187,942, forward strand.
CTGCGCACTCAGCACCGCGCTGACTGCAGCGACCACTGGCTGTGGAATGTGCTCCCGAGACCGGCGATGGAAGAGTTACCTCCCACTGCCCTGGAAACAATGCCTGACTCATGTAGTAGGAGTCTGATAAATATTTATTGAATAAATGAATGCATCCTTCTTCCCCCTTTTGTTTTAACATTCGCTTTTTTAAAGTAATGGGAGAATGATTGTAACACCTTTCTGCACTTTGGTGGTTGTAAGCACTGTTTGCAACTCTTTTTAAAAATTTAATTATTTTTTTTCATTTGTTATAATTCTAGGCCCCTCTCTCTTTGATAGACTTTATTTTTTCAGAGTGGTTTTAGTTTCACGGCAGATTGGGTGGGAGGTGCAGAGACTTTTCCCGTAGACTCCTTGCCCGTGAATATTCGAGCCTGGGCACCTTTTCCACCTAGAACAGGGCTGGGAGATTTCATTTCTTTTCTGTTGTTTATGCTGCTAATGCCTGATGGGTATGTGTGTGTTTACAGTAGAACCCTTGACAGTGTGTTAAAACTTTAAACTGATTCCTCTTTCATCTTGAAGGAATGGACTATAAATAGTTCCAGGTTTTGGAGAATTATCTTATTTCCTCTTCTTGCTGCAGAATACCAAATGGAGACCACACTGTCCCCCGCTCCTTGTGTTTAACCCTTCAGAGACACGTGTGGGGACCAAGGTGGCAAGAATGACAGGGGGGACATCACATCCGGGACTGTGGTGCATCGAGAGGAACCACCTCAGACGGTAGATTAAGTCGAGTGTAGATCAAATCCAGTTCAATTTCGTCGGCCCTGTCCCCCCATTGAAAGGAGCTTTGCACAGGCTTTTCCTGTTAGTAAATATTAAACGTAACCTGGGAGGTCTGGAGATTTTGCGGTTGATATTTACATATCAGCCCGTTGCCTTCACTTTGTGCATTAGATCTAGTCCTAAACACTTATTTAAATCAGCTTTCTGGTAGGTCAAGCTGCATTTCAAGCGCCATGAGGCGGTTTTGTGAGTGTCCATGCTTGCCGGGTGACACATTTTAACTCCTGCTTCACATTTGTGTGACAGGGAAAGGGCTTCTTTGAAGGGCCTGTCAGGTAGCACCCCCTCCCTAGCTAAAGCTAACATTGTGTTTCCTGCAAGTATTACTCATACGTGTTTCGTCAACACCACCCACACTTTAAAATAAGGCTTTATTTTGACACTGAAAAATTGCAAGCTACCGAGAATACTTGAGTTCCCGGGGAAATTAATCTAATTAGACTTTAGGATGTGGGTGTGAAGTCTTCTGGAATTAGTGTTTGTAACGAAATATTTGTTTCCTGTTTCAGCAATGTAGACTTATACTAGCTGGAACCGAATGATGTGTCTAATTTAAAGCTTTTTAAAAATCATAAAGGGCCAAATATATATATTAGAGAGTTAACTGAGAGTATACACGTTTTCAATATTGATTGATCATAGTCTTCCAACTGGGACCAACTTTTAGCTTGTAAACCTCACCTGGTTTGTAAATTCTGTAATTCTGTGTTAAATGTATGTAATACTTAAAAGCCTCACTTGTTTAATGCTACAAATAGATTCAAACCACCACCAACAACAAAAAAGAGATGAAACTTTTAATTTGTTGTTGCAAAAGTTAGAATACCTATTAACATTTAAGTTATAATATCATATTAGCTATGTTGTGTTTTTTTTTAGTTTAGACCATACCATTCTAGTAATTAAAATGAGGTTTTTATTTATTTATTTTTTTTAAATCTAATCAAGTTTTTTTTTTTAAAGATTTTATTTATTTATCTTCAGAGGGGAAGGGAAGGAGAGGGGGAGAGAAATATCAATGTATGGTTGCTTCCTGTGCATTCCCTGCTGGGAACTGGCCTGCAACCCAGGCATGTGCCCTGACTGGGAATCGAACCATGATCTCTTGGTTCACAGGCCCACGCTTAATCCACTAAGCTACACCAGCCAGGGCTAAAATGAGGTTTTTAAAAAAATAATAATTAATTCTTAGACTAATGTCTGGGATTTTAGTGTATATATTTTAGCAACTCCAGTTTCCTCTCTGCCTTGTACTTCTCCACTCTCTTTATGGGTTAAAAAAATAAGAATAGCATAATTACATACACTTTATGGTTCTTTTCACATTTTCACATGCACCATTCCCTCTGGCCATAAACACTGTTGAATAATTGTCATCGACTTTGCTAATTATCTGGAGCTTGTCACGTCCCCGGTGCTGTGCAGTTTTTCCACCCATCATCGTCTTTATTCTTGACGAGAACCCAGTGAGGTAGGTGCCTTTCAGTGGCAGGCTCAGAGAAGCAAATTCTACAATGGAGTTAGGAGCACTCAGTTTTGTTGGGAAGCAGCACCTGTGAACGGAAGAGGCAGCAAGTGGGATTAGGCAGACGGAGCCATACGACCACCACGCCACCTGACAACGTCCCTCCCGGGCCAGACGGAGCTCCAGGGCAAAGATCACCCATTCCAGGAGCCGCACACTGGACAGAAACGGGCCAGGCCCTTGCACTGCTGCCTTGCTCATTCATGGGCCGAGGACAGTGTCACCTGGGCTACCATCTTGCTCAGTCATTGGCTGGGGGTTGCTATAAGAAGACCGTGACCTTGGCTCAGAAGCTGAGACGGACTCTAAAGGAAGCCGTGTGCTAACCCCACTCCTTGCATCTGAGCAGCGAGTCCTTTCTGGAAAGACGATTTGAACGGCGCGTTCCTACACTCTCCGCACTAGTCCCTTTCACAAGAGTGAGTTGAAGCTCAGAAGGTAAAGCAACGTACCCCCAAGGTCACAGTGTAGAGAGGAGAGATCAAACCCCAGGTCTCTGGGGCTCGAGAGCCCACCTCCTCATCTTCTTCCAGTTAATGCCTTCAAAGATTATTATTGTTTCAACTCTTTACTTACAGAAAATGTCCCAGTGTACTTAAAGCAAAGAAATTATGAGCCCCTATGTTCTCCCCACCCAGCTTTTAGATCACTGATATCACGGCCTGCTGGCCTCATCTGCGTGCCTCCCACCACCCCCGCCCCCGTGGGTTTTCCCGAGGTCTTCTCCGCCTCAGATTGTGATGCTGCTGTGCTACCCTGCTCTTCTGAGGAGTCATGCGGAGAACCCAAATTCTCCCCGTTCTTTTTTTTTTTTTTAAGATTTTATTTATTTTTAGAAAGAAGGGAAGGAAGGGAGAAGGGAGGGAGAGAAACGTCCATGTGTTCGAGCTGCCTCCCACCTGCCCCCTACCGGGGACCTGGCCCACAGCCCAGGCATGTGCCCTGACTGGGAATCGAACCAGCAGCCTTTATGGTTTGCAGGCCAGCACTCAGTCCACTGAGCCATACCGGCCAGGGCCTCCCTCATTCTTTAAAATATGAAAGCAGAAGAGAGCGCCTTGTTAAGCACCTGAGGCATCTTTTTCCAGGACTTTATGTTAATTAATTAATTTTTTAGATTTTATTTGTTTATTTTTAGAGGGAGGAGAAGGATGGAGGAAAGTGAGGGAGAGAGAAATATTGATTGGTTGCTATCGGCACGCACCCCCAGAACCCACAACCCAGGTGTGTGCCTGGACTGAGAATAAACCCAGTGACCTTTCACCTTGTAGGACACACCCCACGCCCAGCCAACTGAGCCACACTGGTCAGGGCTTTATTTGGGGAATGTAAATTCATCATTTCCTAACCTAACAAGGACCCTGTGAGCTTAATCACCTTACAGATGAGTCTCAGAGGTGAAGATACTTACCTGACTCACCAAAACAATGGGAGCTAGGGCTGGAATTTAAATACAGTTTTTTTTTTTCTTTCTGACACCAAACAAAAGCAGTTTAAAAATGGCTGGCATCTTCTGTGTGAGTGGCTTGCAATCCCCCTTTGCCCCACCACTCACACACCCCGTCCCTGCTGTAGGTTTTGCTTTCTAAAGCATTCGAGGTTCCTCATACCGAGAGTCACTGAGAATGAATGACTAGGCACCAGGGGCGGCAGACACAGCAGAGGCGGTTACGAATGAAGCTTCCTTACACCCCAGGCTGGGTCCAGTGAGTCCCCCATTCTTTTAAATCCAGAGTTTCTTTTTTCTCTTCTCATTGGAAGAAATGAATGCGTACAGGTGTTCAATAGTAAGCGTAGTATCAAGTGTCTGATTTTGCGTCTCCCAAAAGCGTGTCTGGGCGAAACGTTTCTTTAACTCAGTTGAGAAAGAGCAAAGATATTGACCGCTTTGGAGGTGCTCCGGCTGTTCCACGCAGAGCTTTGCAAGTCGTGGGTCTTGAGGAGCATGAAACGAAACCCGTTCCCTCCTAGCTCTGGCAAAAGAAAACCTGGCGCCTGTACAAGAAGCTATTCCCTTTGTACTTCATTTACATAACCAAAACCGAGAGCGGGTTCCTGAGGTGCACTGCAACACCCAGCAGGTTCCTGGGAGAGACGGCGTGGGCGCTCCCACGTGAGGGAGACGGCCGGGCAGGGCCGCCCGGCTGCCCAGCCTCCCTGCTGTGCCACTCACGGCCAGTCCTCGCGTCTGTGCTCCTGGCTCTGCCCACCGGCAAGCCCTGTGCTGCTGATGCTTGCCTCCCCTTCACCAGGAAGATGAATGCTCGTTTGTGAAGTGCTTGGGGGCTGTTGGATGAGGCGATGGGCAATACCAATGAGTGTCGTCACGGGGAGGATGAAAGGGAAAAAACCCTGTTCCTCGGGAACAGTCTGCAGCACCTTCTGTCCCAAGCAGGACTTGCTCACCGTCCCCGACACCAAGTTTTCACAGTCAAGTCTTTGTCCTCGGATTTAAAATTCTGTTTACAGGTTAATAATAAAGTAAAACAACCTAATAGTAGGAAAATGCCTGGAAATCATTGCTTTGGGAAGGAATGCTGGATTTTAGGAGAGCATGCATGTTTATCTCTTTCTTAAAATATATGTATATAATGCACTGAAAAACACTAACCATACTAATTTTTATTTATTAAGTTTTTTTCCTTTATTGATTCAAGAGAAAGGGGAAGGGAGAGAGAAAGGGAGAGAAGCAGCGATGTGAGAGAGAAACATGGATCAGTTGCTTCCTGTATGCACCCTGACTGGGGACCGAACCCGCAACTCAGGCATGTGCCCTGACTGGGAATTGAACCGGTGACCATTCAGCTTGCGGGATGAGTCCCAACCAACTGAGCAACACCAGCCAGGGCAACCATGCTAACTTTTAGTAGTATACTTGAGTTTACACCAACTATAATTTTAATGTTGCCTTAAGGGGGAAATAGTTCTCTTTGGCTATTATTACCACCTTTTTCAAAAGTTCTACTGAAGTTCCATTATTTCCCCACAAAAGAGGGGATATTTGCTGCTTGACATATCTAATGAATTATTCTATATACCAGCTGAGTGTGGGATTCATTTCTTCTTAGGAAAGAAAGCCAAGAAGTTTAAATTATTTGCATTAGGACAGATATATAGATATATAAATACACACACATATATTTATTTTTTTACATATGGAAATGCTTGACAATGTTTGTTTGGACAAAGAAATTTTGATTTCATGAGTGTGTATGTGAATTTAAAATATGCTGTTTAGCATGACATTGAATTTTTAAATTTAAATTTTACTTATTTTTAAAAAAATAGTTTATGAGGGGATACAAAGTACAGCACAGGGAATACAGTCAGTAATATTGTCATGACTGTACATGGGGCCAGGTGGGGTCACCTGGTAAGTTATTTAAATATCTAAGCACTGTGCTGTACACTTGAAACTAATATAATATTGAATGTCAACTGTAATTGGAAAAAAGTAGAGGCTCTTTTTAAATGAAAAAAATAGGCCATCTATTTGCATTGTTTAATTTTCAAGATACTAAGGTATACGTGAAAAGTAACCAAATGAAATGATAAAAATTGTATCGCATGATGAGTATAATTGAGATTTCTACATTGTGTCCACAGTAGCTATTTTTGGAACATCTACTAAGTGCCAAGAACACGTTCTTGTCTTCAGGTAGCTTCCAGTCTAGCAGGGGTGCAGCAGGGTGGACAAGAGGTTACAGCGCAGTGTGACAAGGGCCTAGGGAGGTAACTGCCTGGAGACAGGGACTCAGTGGGGCTTGCGGGGCACCCACGTGCAGTCCTGAAGCAGGAGTAAATTGTCCAGGGGAGGGAGGTGGTACGGTCGGGATCATGACCTGGGCAGCCTTCCAGGAAGAGGGAGAAAAAGCCGTGTGCAAAGGCTCCGAAGTACACGGGGACACAGAGCTTGAGAACGAGCAGAGCACGGAGGGAGGAGCCTGCAAAGACAGACCAGCTGAGAACCACGTGAGGACTACGGCCCCCCCTTGCAGGCACAGGGTTGCCCTTGAGCTGCTGAAAGCAGGGAGCTGCGGGCCAGGCTTCCAGTCTCCTGACCGCAGTGCGAAGGTTGGGAAGGAGCAGGCTGAGCTTGGCTGGTGGACTGTGTGAGTTGAAAGAGAGAGAGAGCACCCCCCACATTCTTATGTGGTGGGATTAGCGAGGGGGTCCTGGGTTCCTGGAGGCCTGGCAGTGTACACCTTGAGGGGTGAGCCAGGGGCTGGGAGGGCGAGGCCAATGCTCTGTTTTGGCTTTCGGGTTAACTAGTATATTGGCTTTGGGTCCTTTTCATTCACCAAATGGGCAGGAAGTCAAAACCTGCAGTCTCTTCTCTTTTGCTCTGTGTGTTTCTGTTCCTGTGGCTGGAGGTGACCCGCACTAACCAAATTCCTGAGACTGAGGACCACGCCAGGGCTGTGTATCCATTAGGAGACTATCCATATTTGCTGAGCTGCACATTTCCTCCCTGGAGGCTCATCTATGTGGAGAGCTAAATTCTATGCAAAATTTCTTGGAGCGCACACAATCAAAATGGATTTGAATTAATTTAATGGCTTGTGACAGCAGCCTATGGAAGCCTAAGGCAACTCTCACTTCCAGAGGGATAGATCTACATCGAGGATAGAACAGAGTCTATTGTATAGATGCCGTGCAGATCATTCCTTGTCTTTGACGTGTTCTTCCTTTAGAGAGACTACAGAGTAAATAGTTATGTTCAGACCTTTTCAATTTCATCTCTCTTCAGTCTTGCATCCCTGAGATTATAGGTGGTACCCAGATTGGATGCAAGGTGTTCTATCATCTCACTTACCAGCCTTTCCCAAGCTGGCAAATCTGAGAATCTGAACTTGCGAAGACTCTCCAAGGTCATCCTGACGTGGCTCAGGTAGCACCGTGACACTTCGATTCCTTCTCCTGCGTCCCCGTTTTTGCTGATTTTTATCCTTGATAACAAATGTAAAACCCAGCAATATTTTGGAGTTACCTTCTTACCCCGACAGCCACTTGTGAACAACATCACTATTCTAAGGTAGTCTTTATTCCTTGTGGAATAAATTGTCTTGCTGACATTTACTGAGGTGCCCGGATAAGTCCTCGCTAATTCATTCAACAGATATTACTGACCGCCCACCCACGGTATGCCAGGCTTGTTCGAGGCAGAGGGAACGTGGCCGTGAACCAAACAGTAAAAACTAACAACAACAACAACTGCCCTTCTATGTGACCTCTATAGAGCGTATCTGATCCTGATAAATGCTGTGCAGAACAACAGGGGCGGAAGAGACGGAAGCGCTGTGGCGGATGAGGAGGAGAAGACGGGTGTTGTGTCTGACATTTCACAAGATGCCTGTTAGATATGTAAACACCTGATAGCTAGAGCAGCGATTTTCCGCCAGTGCGCCGCGGGAGTGCTTGAAACGTGCAGTGCCTGACTGTTTGGTCAGGGGCACTGACCTCTTTTCCCTCAGACTGTCAGATAAAAGAATGACAGCACCTAACTCAGCAACAGCCGTCCGGTGTGAATGCCCCGTCTTGAGCCATAGGTCACACGATAAGAGTTACAGCTTATTGGTCACATTCTACGGTTGCTTCTGATTGGCTGAATGTTGGTACCAGAAATCCTTACATAGGCACCTGATCTTTTAAAAAAGTCACTTTGGAGCCAAAAATGTAGGCAATCACTATTATTATTATTAATTATTATTATTTTGGTAAATCAATCAAAATTATACCTTTTTTTGTCAGGTCGACAAAAAAAATGTATTTTTTGGTGTGTTGTAGAATCGCAGTAACTGGCGTGTGCGTGCCGTGGGGAGAAAGCGGCTGAAAAGCACGGAGCTGGTGGGCAGTGCAGTGTGCGCACCTGGCGCCCTGGGAACAGGGCCAGGCTGTGCGGGTCCGCCTGCGCAGTGCGACTTCGGGGAATCAGGACAGCGAGCGTTAAAATGGCACCATTCTAAGCTCCTGGCACAGCGATATTCCTCCAAGCACGCCGCTTTAGCTTTAGAACGCTGTCACTAAGCAGTGACACTGTCACGGTATGTTGCCCTTTTGGACAGCAGCTGTGCTCTCTGCGTGCCGAGCTGTTTACCTTACTGGGGATCATTATGTGAACCTCGTTTCAGATTGGGAGGGGTGTAGACGGTTGAGCAGAGTGGTTTTGTAAACTGTCCTAGCAGCGTAATAAACAGATCTGGAAGCTCTGCTGTGCTTAGAAGTAAAACTAATGTACCGGTTCACAAACGGGCCACTGATGGGCACTTGGTTTTTGGTAGTAATCAGAAATCAGGGGCAGACGTGCATTGTTTTAACAGGGTTTTGCAGACGGTCTAATAGTTTCTATTCTACTTCTTTGGAAGCTGCCTGTGGACTTGTTTTTGTTCTGACACTTGAGGGTGAATAGAGAATATTTAGAATTACTCAATTCACGCCTTGTCGACTGAGATCTCTGTTGTACCTGATAGTAATTTTTCCATTTTTCTCAGAGACAGCTTAACATTGGTAACACTAGATCACCGAATAAAGCAGATTGGGGGGAAATCCACTTCGTGCTGTTAGATTCATGTGACAGATTCTATTTTGCGAAAATGGCCTCAACAGTTTCTCCCATTCCACATGCTCTTTCAATGTGACCTGAGACTCCTTCCACTGAGGGGTGGGAGAGGGCTCATGTCCCCTCCCCGTGAACCTCGGCAGCTCTTCGTGTGACGGCGTGTGACTTTCGAGGCAGGCGCATAAATATGCCGTACACTTCTGCCTTGCTCTTTTGGGGTGCTTACTCTGAGAACCCGGCACCATATTGTTAGGGAGCTTCATGTGGGGAGCCCGTGTGGAGAAATCAGCCGGAAAGGTTTCGGCTGGCAGCCTGAGTGAGGTCTTGGCTTACAGTCCTAATCAGCTGCCAGCCATATGGGTGAGAGGCTTCCAGATAATTCTAGCTCCCAGCAGTCGAGACCCCACAGCCTACAAGCCTTTCCAGTCGGGGTCCCAGCCGAGGAGGAGCAGAGACAAGTTGTCCCCGTCAAAGTGCTGACCCATAATAAAGTGGTTCTTGCCCAGTAATGTTTGGGCAAGATTTGGGGCAAAGTTCGGGGGTGATAGGTTAAACAATAGAAACTGGGACAATAGCCTCGGATGTCACAGAGGTAGTAACACTACCCTTGTTCATTTATTAAAGAATAGGCCTACTGTGCATCCTTTCATTCTTGCCTAAAAGTAAACTATGTTCACTTTCTCATCTAAGAAATCCCTGAAAATATGAAATTGACAGTTGAGGAACATTCCAGAAGTTTCTACACATATCTTCTCTGAAAACAATGGGATAGGAAACTGAGACAGTCTGACGTAAAGACTCACTGTCGGAGCAAAGAACCTGCTCAGCCCCAGCTCACGCCGAGGTTCCTGACACGAGATTGTGCACCCTGAAATGCTGATTCTGTGTCATTCTTTGTGAAAATCTCAATAGTTTTTACATTATTGTAATAACCAGCAACCCACAGAAGAGAACATTTTATTGCAATTTCCTTTCGGAAGAAATGGTCTTGCCAGTTGTTTTCCCCTCCAATTCATTTCCCGTTCTTTGAAACGTAAGCCACGCTGCTCCACCTCAGAAGTGTTGTTTGAGAAAAACCAAGTAAAGGGCAACATTTTCTATAGGCTGAGTTGTGAAAGGCAGGCCGTACCCTGGAGGCAGCGAATCCGCTGGACTGAAGCTGGAGCGCGGGTCCAGGGGTCTCTCTGCGGCTCAGTCACTCGGTGTCCTCGCTCTCTGAGGGGGCGTTCTCGGACCGGAGGGTCTCTGGTGGCCTCTTGTGCTCCAGTTCTTCTACTTTAGGCCCTGGCCGTCATGCTTCGGTTGGTCGGAGCGTCATCCTGTGCACCCGAGAGGTGCGGGTTTGATACCCGGTCAGGGCACGTATCTAGGTTGCAAGTTCGGTTCTCAGTCGGGCACGTTCGGGAGGCAACTGATTGATACTTCTCTCTCACATCAGTGTTTCTCTCTCTCTCCCTTCCTCTCTTTCTAAAATCAATAACTGTATCCTCGGGGGAGGGTTAAAAAAGTTCTATTATTCTGATAACATTTCTCCAATTTAGTCAGTATTGCTCAAGAGTATGGGTCAGGAGCCAGACTGCTCGGTGTATAGCCGATTACTAACTAGCTGAGTAATTCTGGGCAAGTCTCCCAGCCTCGGTTCCTTCACCTGTAAAATGGGGATAGGGAGAGTGCCTCCATTATAGGACTGTTGACACTACTAAATGAGTCCGCGGACACTTGGGGCAGTACATGCCTGCCACCGTGAGCTGTCTGAGCATTGGCTGTCATTATTTGTCTTCGCCTGTGGCTGGTTGTGATGCCGTTTCGTTCCCGTCTTGAATTCCGGGTTGAAAAGAAACCAAGGGAGCACACACTTCTGTAGGGTGCTCTGTAGAGCGATCAATGAACTGGGTGTGAACCAAGCTGCGTGACCTCAGCTCCCTCCAACTCAGGTGTGAGAGGGCAATCTGAGTGCCGGGATCAGCTGACGCCGACATGTTTGTCCCGCGAGCACTGATTCACAATAAATGGGGAGTAGGTCAATGTCAAGTGCTGTAGCGCGACTACCTCCAAGGCTGGGAACTCTAGTGAGACGTTTTATGTGTAGCTCCCACACTGCAGCTCAAAGAAATGCTAACAATGCTAATAGTAGGTTTGTAAAAGATTCAACAATTCAAAAAGCAGTATATAAATAGATCCAGGAGGTGCATTCTTTAAGCTGTCCAGCACTCTGTCCGTGGATGGAATGTCTAGGGTGTAACTGTAGGAAAAAAAAAAAATCTGGGCTTGTTTTGCTGGTCAAAAATGTTTTGGCTGAGACACATTTCGCTGTTTATTTTCTCACTTTGGTAGGTAAATAATAGCATTCCCAAAAAACCTTTAGGCAGTCGAGAGCTACATGTCTAGATGAAAATATTCAACTGCTTGACGGAAATGGAATGCAGGGTGATGGCTTGCCTTCTTCGCTTTCTGGATTTCTCTGGATTGTGAGGCTCCAGTCATTGTCTGGGGAGGTGGGGTGACAACCGGCTAAATGAGACGAAGACCCTCCTCTAAGGAAGCTGGCAGCAGGTGGTCAGGACCAAGGCTGTTTCCGATAATTCCGAGCAGATCTATAAATTGTCATTCGATTACAAAAAGAAAAAAGATGGAAAACGTCAACAGTCAGCTGCAGAAACAGGCAAAGGAGAGTCCCCACCAGCAGTGTTCAGTTAGGGGGTTACAGTGGGTGGTGGTCTGTAAAAAGATCTGTTTAAAAATAAGTAGTATTTGTCAGTAATAATAAGGAGCAATATTTGTAAATAAAAATAAGTAACTCCAGATCACCTGTGTGAAGCATGGGGGTGGGGGGCGGCTGGCTCTTCAATGATTGCAAACGTAGGCCAAGCTGAAGGTTATACTTAACCTTGATTTTTCAGTGTAGCAGAGACCAGGGTAGCTCAAACGGAGAGCAAAGGATTAAACTGTTTTACACACCGTCTATTTACTTGGTAGGATTTGAACTGTGGGCCAGGCCCAGGGATGAGGCAGCCTCGTCTGAGGCGAGGGAAAAGAGTAAGTAAGGCGAGAGGAAGTGGATGACTCGCTAACGTGCGTGGAAGTCAGAAAGGCGACCCACCCCCTTGGCTTCTGAGGGCAGCTCCAAGGGGTACTGTGGGCAGATCACGTGGGAGCCTGGGTTACCTAACTGTGGAGTGGGCGGGGCTTGGACCTGAGCACAGACCCAGCGAGGACTTACCATCAAGGCCTCTCTGTCGTTGGTCCTTGCACAGCCCGGGCGGCCTTCTCATCTTTCCTGACACCGGGCCGTTTCTACCTCGGGGATCCGTGCAGCTTTGTCCTAGCGGACCCTCCCGCCAGGCAGGCTCTTGCCCCGGGCGGCTTTGCAGCCCTCGCCCTCCTCCCGCCAGCCCTGCTGGTGTGTACGGCTTTGTTGGCGTAATATCCTGCCTGCCGTCACACGCGTGAATGATCTCCGGCTTCCGCCAGGACGCAAGACTCTGTTAAGGAAAATCATGATGTCGAAGCACGACTTATTTCTTATTTGCTCATGTATCTTTGCATAGGCTGCGCGCGGGCAGGGTGCGTGTTTCTGCCGTCAGCCCTTGGCTTCCGCGAAGGAAACCATAGTTACTCGCCTATTGCAGAGAGCAATCAAGCGTTTAGAAATAAATGCCCCCCCCCCCGCCCGCACACAAACGTTAGCTTACTGTCCATTCTTGTTGGTACCTTACTTTTATCACTTATAATATCGTGAGTTTTGTTTTTCTTAGCTGTCTCCTTCTTCTTACTGTAACTATTAGTTCTTAGTTAATGGTTACATACAATTCTGTTGTATGGCTGCATTAAAATTTGTTATGGTCATTTAGAGCATTTTCAATACATTTGCCTATTAAAAATGGTACAGTCCTGGCCGGTGTGGCTCAGTGGATTGAGTGCTGGCCTGCGAACCCAAAGGTTGCCTGTTCGATTCCCAGTCAGGGCACATGCCTGGGTTGTGGGCCAGGTCCCCCAATCCACTAATCTCTCTCACATCGATGTTTCTCTCCATCTCTTTCTCCCTTCCTTCCCTTCTCTCTAAAAATGAATGAATAAAATCTTTAAAAAAAATAAAGATGGTACAGATTAATAGTCTTATATGTGTTATTTTGCATACGTGTGAGTATATTTGAAGGATGAGGACTGAGAGCTGGGATAGGTGTGGCCAAACCGCCCCCACCCCAAGCTGGCCCCACGTGGCCCCCTCCCCAGCCCTGGGTTGGGGCGCTGCGGTCCTGCATCCTCCCCATCAGCACGCGGTCAAATGTCTCCATGTCAGCTTATCAGGTGAAAAGTGGCATTTTGGTATAGTGCTAATTTTCATTTGTCCTTCCCAAGTGTAAGAACCATTTTCTTTTCTGCAAACTATTCATGTCCTCTATTCCTTTTCTTATTTATTTATTTATGCATTTATTTATTTATTTAGAGAGGGGAAAGGAAGGAGAAAGAGAGGGAGAGAAACATGGATCCATTGCCTCTCACACGCCCCCAGCTGAGGACCCGGCTCGGAACCCAGGCATGTGCCCTGACTGGGAGTTGAACTGGCACGTAATCCACTGAGCCACGCCAGTCAGGGCTCTGGGTTTTATATTTTAAAGTATTCCTGTGAAAATTGCAAGTTTCCCATTTCTACTGTGTCCATTTTCCTGGTTAAATAGATTTAGTATTTATCAAATTTTCCATGGGAAATAAGTTCCATGAGGACAATATTGCATCACCAGCACCCAGAATAGTACCTTGCACATAGTAGGTATTCAATAAATAAGCCGGTTGCCAAACTGGAAACAGCCTTGGATTTTGCCCTTTGACTAGACACCATTCAGGCTCTAAATGTAGTTCATGTGACTTCTAGACATGATTTAAAAAGTGGGGGAGGGGTCAGTTTTAATGAAAGTGATAGTAAAAAATAATGATAAAGAGTGTGACAGTAAAGATTAAAATTATTTGTATTTATTGTCATGGAAGCGGGCAATAGGAGACTGTTTTTTCCGAGGAAGGTGGACCAATGGCCAACGAGCGTAGAACGAAGCTGAGCATCGTTAGCTATTTGGGACATGCAGATCAACGCCGCGATATGATACTACATCACGCCCATGAGATGACTATAATAAAAAAAGGTGGAAAATAACACCTGGCACCCTTGTAGGTTGCTGGTGGAAATGTCAAATTTTTCCGCTGCTGCGGAAAACCATTTGGCAATTCCTCCAAAAATTAAACTTAGAATCGCCGTATGATTCAGCAGTTCCACTTAAGAATATAAACCCAAAGAAATGGAAATGAGTGTTCAAAGCAGCACTTGCACAGGAGAGTTCGGAGCAGCGCCGATCCCAACGGCCGGAATGTGGGGACAGCTCCTGTGTCGGTGGAGGGCTGCGTGGATGAACCACATGTGGCTCGTGCACACAATGGAATGTTACTCAGCCAGAAAAAAGGTGAATCTCGAAAACATTAAGCCTAGTGAAGAGAAACCAGACACAAATGGTCACATATTGTGTGATTTTATTTGTGTAAAATAGCCAGAATGAGCAAATCCGTAGAGACCGAAAACTGATTGGCATTTCCCAGGGTGTGGGGTGGGGACAGGAGGGCAGGACCTGAAGAGCGGGCTCAGGTTTTTCCTGGAGGGGAGTGAAAATCTTGTGGGATTGCACAACATGAACGTACTCAATGCCACTGAATTGTTCTTTTTAAAAGGGTTAATTTTAGCCCTGGCTGGTGTAGCTCAGTGGATTGAGCGTGGGCCTGCGAACCAAAATATTGCGGTTCGATTCCCAGTCAGGCCACATGCCTGGGTTGCAGGCCAGTTCCCATCAGGGGACCCACGAGAGGCAACCATACATTGATATTTCTCTCCCTCTCTCCTTCCCTTCCCCTCTAAAGATAAATAAATAAAAATAAATAAAATGGTGTATTTTTTGTTAGTGACTTTCACCTCAGTTAAAACTAAAAAAAAAAAACAAAAAACCCCAAAACCCCCACAACAACCCACAGACTTGTCCTGGGCATCTCAGTGTTCTCCAAGATGACAAAGAGGCAACCTAGGAAGCTCCTCAGTCTCTGGAAATGTAAAAGCCCTTGTAAATGCTGTATAAAACAATTGATCTTCAACTCTTCAGAAGGGTTCTATAAATTCTCTCCCAAGTAATTAAAGGGTGCTGTGTTGTGTTTGAGGTCTCCTTGACGCCTAAGTAATGCTGTTGCAGAACAGCTCATAAGGGTGTTTTAGGTGTTGTTTAAAATACCCACAGCATTGAACCAAATTTGAAGAATTAATTGGGAATTGTTTTGTCTGCAAATTAATTTTCCACCCAATAAACTGACCCTCTACCTACTAAAACCAGTGGGTTTTTAAAAAAGATTTTATTTATTTATTTTTTAGAGAGAGGGGATGGGAGGGAGGGAGAGAGGGAGAGAGACATCAATCAGTTGCTTCTCACACGGCCTCAGCCTGGGACCTGGCCTGCAACGCAGGCATGTGCTCTGACTGAGAATCGAACCAGCAACTCTTCGGTTTGCAGGCCGGCACTCAGTCCCCTGAGCCACACCAGCCAGGGTTAAAACCAGTGTTTAGTGGCTTTCAGTCAGGTTGGCTAATGATGGTTTTCTCTGAGCACGTGGGAGACTTGAGCCCAAGAAGAAGAGAATGGAGTTCACAGTGAGAGGTCAAGGTTGACTTCTTTTCTACACCTTTTACGGTAATTACAGCCTGACTGAAAATGACTATTTGGTGCTTTTTTTAAAGCCACTATAGTTAGCTTGAGTATAAACACCATTCATTTTACCTGGGGCGTAACCCCCACAAGCACGGATTGAGCAAGGCGGTGAGCTGGGTGCCGTGGGGGCCGATTAGGGAAGGACTTGACAGCTGTCCTTAAGTTTAATAGGTGTGACATTCCTAGCAAGTGCTATAATAATTTTTCATTACCTAAAAGCCCATCTGTTCTGAATGACCAGTTTTATGTTATATCACAAGCACTTTGAAAAAAGTAGCCAGCAATTTGACATTGTTTGGGAGAAGTCTTTTTTTTTTTTTTTTTTTTTAAGCAAAGCTGAGACTCTGTGTGTTTCTGTTCCATAGATTTTAAATAGTTTCAGTAATACAGGATGTTAGAATGAAATATGACCGGACTGGCACCCCCGATCTACAGGGGCGCGCCACATTTTACATCCTCCGTGGCTCCTGCCACTGGAGAAGGCGGCAGCTTTTCCAAGTTCGGGAGTGCTAACCTCCCTCGAATCTGTTGAGGCATGCAGAGCAGAGTACAGGGACGCAAGGCTTGAAGGGGACCGCCTCTCTGCCAGGCTGGCGTAGCATGTTAAATCCTCTGTTCCTATCAATAGCTCCTGGTGGTGTTACTAAGTTCTGAGAACCTTTGGATTTTATGCTGATGTGAGAGGTAAAGTGTTATAGAAACAGTAAAGTCATTAGTGAAATATTGGTCTCAAATAGACAATATTTAGTAAACAAAAATGGGGGGAAATGCCCAACACCAGAAAAATTAGGGCAATTCTAAAGTACTCTGATTAAATGAGGAAGTTCATGTATAAATGTATATATGTATATATATTTTTTCCAAAGTATTTTTTAAATTAAACAAATTTCCATTACAGTTGATACTCAATGTCACATTAGTTTCAGGCATGTAGTGTGATGGTTAGACATTTATGTAACTTACAAAGGGATCCCTCAATAGTCTAGTATCCACCTGTAACAGCCATACATAGTTATTACAATATTATTGATTATATGCCCCGTGCCGTACTTTATACCCATGACTGTTTTGTAACTGCCAGTTTGTAGTTCTTAATCCCTTCACCTTTTCATCCGGCCCCCGACCCCCTCCCATCTGGGATCCATCGGTGTGTTCTCTGTATCTATGAGTCTGTTTCTGTTTTGTTTGTTTATTTTGTTTTTTAGATTCCACATATAAGTGAGATTACGTTGTACTTTTCTCTGTCTGACGTATTTCACTCAGCATAATACCCCGTAGGTGCATGCTTGTTGCAAATGATTTCATTTTTTTTGACCGAGTAATATTCCATTGTACATATGCACCACTGTATCCACTCATCTGTCGATGGGCCCTTAGGTTGCTCCTCCATATCTTGGCTATTGTAAATAATGCTGCAAGGAACGTGGGGTTGCCCGAATCTTTCCAAATTAGGGTTTTGGTGTTCAGATAAACACCAAGAAGTGGGATCGATGGGTCACGTGGTAGTTCATTTCTGTATTTTTTTGAGGAAACCTCACACTGTTTTCACAGTGGCCGCACCAATTTACATTTCTACCAACAGTGCACCAGGTTCCCTTTTCTGAACGTCCTCGCCAACACGCGTGTGATTTATCGATGGTAGCCATCCTGACAGGTGCGGGGTGATGTCTCCGTGTTCAGGTGTGCTGCTGAAGTGAGCATAGGCCACACCGTCTCCTCGGCAGAGTCATTGGTATTGAAGCCATTGGTGTGTCTCAGGGTTTTGACAGCCAGCGGGGAGTCCCCTCCTAGTATTCTCATTGAGAAATGTGATTAAAACAGTGCAGTTGCCTAAAAGGCAAATCAGCAGGATAGCTTTAAAGGGGACTTAGAGCAGTGGTTACTTTCAAGTGTCCTGTAGGCTCTTTGTTTTGTTTTTAATCTCATGGAGTCCTGTGAAAGTAGCCCAGTGTTGATATAGATAAAATCAGCACTGTGCATTTGATCGCTCGGAGAACTTGAAGTTCCTCTCTGGCCAGCCATCACTCCAAACACCAAATAAACAACCAAATGAGCAGGGGTGGTATTGTTTGTTTCTTTACAGTTAATTATTGCCCAACTTGAACATGTGGCAGATTTGGGCTCCAGATGGAGCATTCGTGATGATCTGTTTTGGAGCTTTACTCATTGAGTTTTGCAAACATCAGAGCAAATTACAATTTTTTTCTTTCCTTTTTAAATTTTTTTGTGTCAAATTACAAAATTGATACTCTGAAATATTTTCTTAAATCAGTCCACAGATGTATCTTTCATCTAAAATCTCTATTGAATCCACAAATCCTTTTTATAAAACCAGGGCACTCTAGTTGTCAGTTTCCTTCCAAAATTTCAATTTGGCTGGCTTCTGTTGGCTTTTGTCTGGGGAATAATGTAACTATTGGATTGTCTTTTTTTTTTCGATGCATTGTTTTACTACTTCTAGCTAATAGAAGATGACCCTTACTTGTTTGAAATAAAGTCCCCACTTCTGGTTTTCAGAGACAGAATTTCCAGAGTTTGTAGAAATTCTCCTGGTACAATTTCGCTACATTAGATTCCTTTTCCCTCAGCTTTGAGATACAACTGATGTATGTAACATTGTATAGGTTCAAGGTATACAATGTGTCGATTTGATACACTTATATATGGAAACATTACCAGCAAGCCAGCACCTCCATTGTGTCACCTACTTACCACTTCCTTTTTCTGGTGAGAACCTTTAAGATCTCTCTTGGCAACTTGCAAGTGTATAACATAGTGTTATTATTCATAATCACTATACTGTTCATTCGATCCCCAGAACTTACTCATCTTCTAACTGGAGGTTTGTGCCCTTTGACTAACATCTGCCCAGGACATCCCCACCCTCCTACCCCCGGGTCCCTGGTAACCAGCCTTCTGCTCTGTGTTTCTATGAGTTTGGCATTTGTAGATTTTACTCAGGAGAGATATTATACAGTACTTGTCTCTGTCTGACTTACCTCACTTAGCATAATGCCCTCAAGGTCCAACCTTGTTGTCACAAGTGCCTGGATTTCCTTCTTTCTTGGGGCTGAATAACATTCCATTGTAGGTATGTGTGTGTGTGTGTGTGTGTGTGTGTGTGTGAGACATCTTCTTTATCCATGTATTCTAATTGTTTAGTAATGGTTAGTAACTGTATGTAAAAGTGAGCTCTTTTGACTGCACTTAAAATAATCCACGTATTCCCTCTATGCTGTATGGCAGGTCAAAAAACAAAATTTTGAGATAGTGAAAATGGCAGCGAACCTTAGCAATTCTCTTCTCTTCCCTTTCTGCAATAATGTTTCATTAGCCATGTGTGAGATAGGAGATATAACTTGAATTTTCTCAAAACTAGAAATACGTTCTTAAGTTTAAGAAATTTCTCACTAACACTGACTCTGGATATTTTAAAAATTGTGCGTTTGCCAAAGTATTCATTCCTTCCGTTGTGTCCTGGGGAATACAGGGGTGAGCCCAGAGGGTCTGCCGTCATTAGGCTTCTAACCAAACTCAGATTAATGTGGATTTATACTCCGGTCAATGCCCCAGAAGAAAGGCACACAAAAATGGTATGGGACCGCATACCGAGGACCCAGCCATGTGCTGGGGGCTCCAAGTGGCTTCCCCAGAGAAGCGAATGTTGTCGTACTAGCGTGTGGCACCTTTACAGATACTCCACGAAAAAAATTACACCATGCCCACAGTTGACCACACACTAAATTGTTCATAATTCTTAAACAAAGGCTCCGTGTCCTTTTTGCTCGCTAACATTTTATAAATGCCTAGAGTGATGAGAGAACCATCCAAGAAAAAGTTTTCTCAACTTGAGGACATCCTGGCTTTTCTGTGGAGTCTGCATGTTTTTTTATTTTAATTTTTTGTCATTTTAAAAAGATTTTGTTTATTTATTTTTAGAGAAAGGGGAGGGAGGGAGAAAGAGAGGGAGAAAAACATCAACTGGTTGCCTCTTGCCCCCCCACCCCAACCAGGGGCCTGGCTCACAACCCAGGTTTGTGCCCTGACCGGGGTTTGAACCGTCAACCCTTCAGTTCACAGGCCTGTGCTCAGTCCACTGAGCCATAGCAGGCAGGGCAGGCCAGGTTTGTTTTTAAAGCATTAGTGTGTTGGTTATATTAGTTTTAGTGTCTTGGTAATATTAGCATTTGCCCACAAGAAATTTGTAAAGCAGAAACAGGAGCTCAAAACATTGAAAGATAAAGCTAGAAATAATTCCAACCACTCACAAAACAGAGCCAAACATGGTGGGTTTTCCTTGAAATAGCTATTCATGTTTATTTTTGAAAGTTGAATAGCTGTTAGTTATTAGGAGAACTGATTACCCATGTATAATGAATGAAAAGAAAACGCTTGTGCTAGGATTAGAGGTGTCTAAACATTTAGCTGTCTCACGTTCTTTGGCGGCAGCTTAGGGGAGGCAGCCATGGTCTAGAATTTTTTTTTTTTTTTTTTTTTTTTGGCAGTCTACCTCAGGGACTTGAGAGCTCCTAATGGTATGATTGGAAGCTAAAAAAATTATCCTCCTACCTATGTAAAATCTCGTTATTTCTTCATAGAGGCAGGACAGCAGGGTCCTTTTCTGTTCGCAGTTGCATCCCGGCCCTTTGCAGAGAGGCCGGCTTGCGTTCCCCTGAAATCCAGGGTAAGAAGCTGCACATGCGCACTGAGCTGATTCGGATCGCGGGCCAGAAAGACTTAAACAGCAGAAGCGCAGTGATGGTTGAAGAAGCTTCTGTTGTCTCATTCATTCATTCAGCAAATATTTATGGAAGGGCACCCAAGTGGGATGTGCCACGCTGGTCTTGACCGCTGGTGAGGTCATGCAGAGCAGAAGAGGCGACGGGTGTTAGGACTCCGGGTGAGAGCGCCCAGTGCACCCTCGGTAAATGGATGGGTGCGCGGGGGGGCAGCACCCTGCGGGGGGTTAGCAATTCAGAGGAAAAGACAGTTGAAAATGAATCCCGGATTTCTACTTAATGCCACATGTCAGGAGAGATGGTTTTCCTGCTTGGAAGGAAATGGTAACACAGCCCGGTGAAGGTAAAGTTACTTCCGGAATAGATAGTTCCTCATGTTTTTTCCTTAGGTGTCTTTAAAATAATAACTCGTTAAATAAAACTAATTAAATTATACTATATTGATAATCAGAAAATACTGAAGAACGTTTGGAGCCCACAGGGAAATATGAACTACTGGGTGAAACCCTCCTAGTTCCCACCTCTGAGGAAACCATACATTTTTATGTCTGTGCACCATGATATATAGAAAAATTGAAATCAAACAAACTAGGAAAATCATTTATACCAAATATGAGTTAAACCTTAATATATGTACAGCTGATGCAAAACAATAAGAAAAATGTAAAGTTTCTCATAGATAAATGAATAAATACAGGGTGGGCAAAAATAGATTTATAGTGGTTTGTATGGAAAAATAATACAATAATTAATAAATAATAATACAAGAACGAACTGTTTCGTGTACTCACAACCGTAAACCTACTTGGCCAAAGAGAACAATTACTGTACATTCAAAAGGTTAATGGACATGTATAAAAAGTGTAACTTAATGAATAACCAAAGAATGCATAACAGCGATTTGCTCACCGAATAATAAGCAACACTTTAATAAAATCCTTGAGGGCAAAAAAAAAAAAAAATAAGCAACACTTTCTCTTCCTCTTCCCCTCCCCCGGCTCCTCCTCCCTCTTCATTTCCCCTCCCTCCCCCTCCTTCCTCTTCTTCATCTTTTCTTTTTCATTTTTTGTTTGTTTGTTTGTTTGTTTTGCAAGCGACAGTATCCAGTCCTGGCCAGGGGTGTGTAGGGTAGGGACCCTGGACGCTGTCGGTGGGTATGACATTGGTTCACCTTTTCTGGGAAAGACGCAGGCAGCAGGCGAGGCTGGCTTTCCGCCAGGATGCCTCTGCACAGCTGGCGTCCGTTCTGATTGGACCGGGAGTCCGCTTGTTGACAATCGGTTGTTAAATATTTTGACTGTCACTGCTGCTAATAGGTATCGATGGGCTTTAAATCGTCCCTAGTCAGAGACCTAGTAGTTCTCATGGGAACATAAACTAAATTAATCTCTCTGGAATTTCTGTATAGCTTTGTAAAGCTCTACTAGTCTGTTAGCGCCACGCCAATGGAGAATTTATGTCTTCTGTTTGCTGTGTGCTCAGTTTCTAGCATAGTGTTTGACACATAGTAGCTGCTCAGTAAAACACTGATGAATGAATGAGTAGATGGGTGTGATTTTGACGTGTTGAATATGATTTTGGCTTAGAGGAGAAACACAACATATGTCGCCTAATGTAATATTTGTGTTCTCTTAATCTCCACAACCACTTTACTTGAGGGAGATTATCTATTATATCACTGCAGTAATATGAGAAAAATGCTTTTAGCTTTTAGACAATAATAGTGCTGGATTTTTAAAAGAGTTGTTTTGCCTCCCAAGTCTGAAGTCTCTTTTTGCGATCAATAATCAGTTCATACTTGGGTATTAATGACCTCCATTCTCTGAAGAACATTTTATAGTTTTAATAGGAACAAAACAGGAAGTACATCAATTGAGAAAAAGTAATAGTTCCACACTGTATGTAATAAATTTTTCTATTGACTTTTATTTCATAAATGTTTTACCTTCATTTTGGATCTCCAGATGGCAGAGGCTCCAGTGATCGTAAGTTTCTCTTGTGCTGAGATTTCCCCCTCAGTCCGGATGTGAAGTCTTATACATTAATGCTGGTATATTACGGAAACACGTGTGCAAACGTGTAGGTACGGAGTGATGTGTACCACAGGTTTACAGCAGTAAAATGAATGCCCAGGTCCAGTCCACCCAGGGAAAGAACTAGAACATTGCTCCGTTGCCTTCCTGATCTCATCTCCCCTTCTCCCCACCCTAACTGAGCAGCATCCAGAATTTTGTCCTGAAAAATCTTCTTGCCCTGGCTGGGTGGTTTGGTCGTTTGGAGCATTGCCCCGTACATGGAAGGTTATGTCTTCTGTTTGCTGCTAGGTGCGCGTGTGGGAGGCAACCGACTGATTTTTCCTCTCACATCGACGTTTCTCTCTCTCTCCCTTCCTCTCTCTCTAAAATCAATAAACATGTCTTAGGTA
Source organism: Trachops cirrhosus (assembly GCA_028533065.1). Taxonomy (NCBI): domain Eukaryota; kingdom Metazoa; phylum Chordata; class Mammalia; order Chiroptera; family Phyllostomidae; genus Trachops; species Trachops cirrhosus. The sequence goes on from CM052540.1 coordinate 4,210,758, forward strand.
AGGATTTAAACATGCATACTTTTTGTTTTTCTTTATAGTTTTTCATCACTGGTGAATGCATCAGTAAATAAAATACATTGTTTCATTTTGCCTGTTTTGGGATTTTATATGAATGGAATCAGATGGACAGTTACTGTTTCCTGCACGTCGCTGCTCTGAATCTTGCTGCTCTACGTGTCCCTCGGTGCAAGAGTACATGGTCCAGTAGAGCAGGGTCCCCAAGCCTCAGGCTGAGGCCATACGGGTCCGTGGCCTGTTAGGAACCGGGCCATGCAGCAGGAAGTGAGTGGCAGGTGGGCGAGCGAACTGTCCCTGGCCACAAAAAGGTTGGGGACTGCTGCAGTAGAGGCATTGCTGAGTCCTACAGGGGTACAGCCACACTTCCTAGCTGGACCTGGTCTGCGTTCCGAGGTCCCAGCAGTGGGTGAGGGGTCGCATGGCGGCCCAGACTGGAGCTCTGTCACTTTACGTTTTTGCCAGGCTGGTGGGTATGCGGCAGTATGTCGTAGTTTTAATATGCACTTCCCCGATTACTAATAAGGGTAAGTAACATTTCATGTTTAAAACTCTTATTATTTTTGTCCCTTTTCCTGTTGGGTTATTTTTTTTTTAAAGAAGGTTGATAGAATCTTCATCACAAGAAAAAATTTTTTCTGTGTAACAATGACGGACATTAAATAGACTGCATGTGGTCATGTGACAATACATGCAACTACTGAGTTATTGTGTTGTACGCCTGAAACTAACATACGGTTCCATTACACATCAATTTGAAAGAGAAAATTAGTATCCAGATACTAGCCTTCTGTTGATCACATGGGTTCCTGATGCCTTCGCCCAGTTTGCCCTTGACCCTTTCCCATCCCCTGTGGTATCTTTTCCTAAACCGAGTTCTTAGTTTTTACAGAGCCAAGTGTATCAGGTTTCTTCTTTATAGTGTATGCTTTTTGTGTGTGTCTTTAAAAAAATCTGATGTTCTCCTACATTCTCTGCTGGAAGTTTCATGGTCTTGCTTTTTACGTGGAGGTCTTTAATCTACCTGAAGTTGGGGTCTGTATATTGTGGGAAACGGGGGTTTGAGTTCGTCCTACCCAGCAGGTGTGCGGTCATCCCGGCCTGTCTTATGGAAGGGCCCGCTCTTTCCCCGTGGGCGTGTGATGGTGACGAGGGTGACCATGACAACACTAAGCCCCCTCCCCCCCGAGGGCTTGCCGTGTGCCGAGCGGTGCTCTCCGCATGAGATACTTATTTAATTCTCATAGTGACCCTACAGGCAGACCCTGCTTTTGCCCCCATGGTAGATACGAGATACAGAGGCTGAGAGGGTCGGTAACTTGCTCCCTGAGACAGAGCTGGGGTGTCAAAGGGCCAGGCTTCAAAGAGCCGGTTCCTCTCGCTCCAGACCCCAGGTCCTTGGCCATTGGACTCTGTGTCTTTTCTCTATGGCCACCTCTTTTCTGTTCCGAGAGTTTTTTTTTTTTTGTTTTTTTTTTTTTGCAGGGCCCTGTTCCTGGTCTTTCTGCCCTTTGCATTTACCCATTTTTCCGTTTCTGGCCAGTATTACACAACCTCTTAGTTAGCTTTATAGTACGTCAGTGCCTGTTGGGGTGTGTCCCCCGCCCTTGTTCTTCTGCAGTAGCGTTTTGAGCTTTGCAGCTCCATTTAAACCCTCGATTTCTGTTCCCGAAAACACCTGGTGGGATTTCCGCTGGCTCTGCGTTGAGTCTGTAGATAATCCGGGGGAGAACCGCCGTAGCGCGCTCCCAACATGTAGCCTTCCAACCGCAAGCATGGTTACTCTCTCCATTTATTCCGGCTTTCTTCATTGTCTTTTCCCTTTTTTAAAAAATTGTTGTCGAAGCTCAGTTGTCTCCATTCTCCCGCCACCACTTTCCCCCGCCCCACCCCGCCCCGCCCCACCCCGCCTCCCTGCATTGTCTTTCGATAAAGTTTTGCCATCTTTTCCATGACGGACTTACACAGCTTTTATTACATTTAGTTCTGTCTACTTGCAATTTTTCATGCGATTGTGTGTGATATTGTTTCCAGAAATCAACATTCTGCTTGTTGCCGGTGTACGGAAAAGCAATTGCATTCTACGTGTTGATTTTATATTTAGCAATCACAGTAAACTTTTAATTCTAATAATTTTCCAGTGGGTTCTTTTCCTGACCTTTGTCTGTTCCGTAGTTAATCATGTCATCTGTGAATAACCACAGTTTCATTTCTTGCTTTCCAGTCTTTACACCTTTTATTTTTCCTATCTTGTTAGGCAACTAATTTCCCAAAATGTTTCCACAGTTTATTTATAAATAGAATTGGGTGAGGTCCGTCACAAGATGAGTTAAGAAAAAACTTCTGGCTTTCGGGAACTGGTTGGTTCTGGATCTGCAGACCGGAGCCTGTTGACCGGGTGGGGTGGCCCCTCTCCGGGCATTTATCTGAATAAGCCAGTCCCATGTCGTCTGTGGGTCCCGTCAGCCTTCCTCTGGAGGCTCTTCTCTCATTTTAACTCCTTTTCTGAGAATGTCAGTTCCAGCACATCAACTGTTTTTGGAATGCCAGAGTAAAATAAATTATATTTCACAATATTGCCAGGGCTAATAAGAAAATCCTGCAGTTTTGCCCTGGCTGGTGTGGCTCAGTGGATTGGGCGTCGTCCTGGGAACCGAAAAGTCACCAGTTTGATTCCCAGTCAAGGCACGTGCCTGGGTTGGGGGCCAGGTCCCCGGTTGGGGGCGGGCAAGGGGCAACCGATCATGTACCTCTCACACACGGATGTTTCCCTCTCTTTCCCTGTCTCTAAAAAAAATAAATGACTAAAATCTTTTTTTAAAGTCTTGCAATTTTACCATGCTTATGTACATTGTTATTTGAACCAGTTTCAGGTAGGGGGAGACTATTTCCCCATTTTTCAGATGAGGAAACTGAGGCTCACTAGAGAAAGAGGCTGGCCCCAAGTAACATGAGTTGCGGCTCTTTGAGTCAGAATTTGAACCCAGGCCTCCTGGTTCCAAATCCAAAGCTTATACTTCATTCCACGAATGTTATATTCTGTTGCTTAGGAAAGTTTGGAAAGATGAAATTTAAAACTTCTGCTGGGCTGGGCTTATCGGCCTCGCTAGAAGAAAATATCAGTCCATCAGGATTTTGATTTATCTCAAAAATTCGGTTTCTCTTCTTTAATGAAATTGTGGGCCTCATGTAGTTAAAAAAATCTTTTCAGAGTCACAGATTACGGTATATCCCTGAACCTCATTAAATAATTTAAAAACCCAGGCGGTGAGCCCCAGGGGGGTCTGAGAGGGAAGGAAGGATCGATCGAGTTGGCTGGCAGACTCTCTCCGCCAGCTCTGAACTCACCAGTCTTAGGAAATCCTGGCCGCGGTCTCCACGGCCCCGTCTCCCCACCACGCTGTGCGTGCCCCTTGTCCTCACACTCCAGGTCCACGGATTTCTCTCGTTTCCCTCCACTTGCTGTGCTCTGTCCTTGCTCGGACACTTACAAAATCTCGACCCTCTGCCTGGAATGTTCTCCCCTCCCACCTTCTGTCCTCACTTCTCCTGGGTTGCCTGCTGACTTTACTTATATTTACCGTTTTGGCTTAAACGTCACTTGCCCCGAGAGCCTTTCCCTAGGTCCACAGCGAGATCGGGCCCCGTGCACCTGCATCTGTGTCCCCCTGCCCGGTTCTCCACTGTGCTGTAATCCCAGTGCCTGGCACAGAGCTTGGCTGGATTACTGCCATGTATTGGGAAGAGACGGGGGTGAATGGGTTAGACCGAAAGTGACACAAGACCCAGAGAGAAGTGGCTCAGACGAGGACACGGGCAGGGTCTGGCACAAAGAACGCCCTGCCCCTTCTTCATTACCAAATCTTTCATTGCAAAATCGTAAGCTTGTCATAAGCTTGTAACCTAGTGGAATCACACTCAAGCACACCGTGTGACATTGTAGGTGAAATGCTGGAACTAAAACGATCCATTATTGCACCCATGTCATGACCCTCCCCACCACACCCAAGCAGGCCTTACCTCTGTGGGACCCTGTGGGACCTCCCATTTCAGGGAGTCCCGAGGCAGGGAGAGTCCAGGGCTGGTGTCGAAGTTCGGTGATTTCGTCCAGGCGGCAGGTCCTTTCCACTCTCTGTCTCCTCTGTTCCCAGCATCCCCGGCAGCCACGAGCATGTCCAGTCAGGGCGTTTAGAAGGGAGGGTAACCCCTCTCTGCAGCCACCCACAGATACCCCGACATCTGGTTAGCCGTGTCCTAGCTGCAAGGGAGGTGGGAAAAGTGACCTTGTCAGAGCAGATGCGCCGGGCCCACAGGATGGGTGGGGGGCGGCTGGTGGACTCTCCGCCAAGGCCTTCTGACCCAACGGCCACCTTACAAACCCAGGGGCTGCAAGAACAGGCCAGTGCCCCAGAGAGTGGCACCGGCCGGGGGAAGCGCGCAGGCACCCCCATTTCGAATGCCCAGGCCGGTGTTGTCTGAGTTCTCTGCTTTATCCTCATCTCTGCAGACCGGCCGGCCTGTGTTCCTGGTTTGCCGTGCACGGTTCCGGAGCTCTTTGTTGGCCCAGTCTCACCTGTCATGTGGGTCCTTTGGGTCAGATGCTCAACCGTGGCAGTGGGGTTGAGAGTTGGGACCACTTGTCTTCCAAGGGGGCGATCCCTATGCGTCTGCTTACCCCTCTTTCCTTAAAATTGTAAGCGAGTTAATTGCTAAGTGTTTGGAAAATCTTTTCTATCACCAATGAGTTTAACAAATTATTTTTTCTATGATATTTCTGTAATATTTTGTATCCCCCCCAACACACTCACACACTTACCTGGAATTACTTACAGAGTTTAGAAACAAGTCAGGTCTTTACAAATCTGGCTTTTTCTCATTAAACATTTAGCCTCTGCACTTTGCTGTTCCTTAAGTCTTTGGATCGCCTTCAGAGTCCCTCCTGGTATTGAGAGTGTGGTTTTCCCCTGGCTCCCTCTCTGTTCTTCCGCCCTTGGCCTGGTCTTGAACTCATCTCCCGAGGGAGGCAGTCACCTGCCAGGATCAGCACAGGGTGTTCGAGAGGCTGAGGTTAGTTCTCCAGGGTCGAAAGGGACGCAGGACAGCTGGGGCCGGGGAAGGTGACCGAGCTCTTGTGTCTGCTGACGGAGCAGGCTCAGGAAGGAGCCCGGTGCGCATTCACACGGCCGCGCTTGTCCAGGCCGAGGCACGGGGAGCAGGACCCGAGGGAGAAGGTTCCGTTCCGGGTCAAAGGCAGACAGACACTGAGGACGCTGAAGGTTTTCGTGAAAAGACCCTCATCGTGCAATCATAACTTGGCAGAGCCCCTCCCGCGTTCTGTCACGGGGAGACAGGGCTTCTTTTTCTTATAATGAGCAAGATTTTGCTCCTGGACTAGTTTCTGTCTTTCATGAGCATTGACCCAGCCCACCACGATGACAAGTTAGCCCAGCATTCTGAACCTAGTTTGTACAAGCCTCACCATCCTTCCTTCTTTTCCTCTTTTGCTTGGGGTATTTGACAATGTCTCTTTGGAGGAGGAATCTTTAAGATCATTTTAAAAATTAGTTAGTTTTTAAAAAAATTATTTATTGATGAGAGAGAAAGAGGAAAATCATTGCTGTCATTCCACCCATCCACACATCTACCGGTTGACTGTTGTATGTGCCCTGACTAGGGATCGAACCCGCAACCTTGGCGCATCTGGACTACACTCCAACCAACTGAGCTACTTGTCCGGGGCAATGGTTTTTTTTTTTTTTTTTTTTTTTGGTTTTGTTTTTTTAATAAAGAAAAAGTCAGCACTCTTAAAAATGTTTTTCCTTGAAACCCTTCTTCTTGATCTCGCTCACTCAGCATATTTGGGGCAGTTACAGACGCCTGTTTGTCGCTTCCCCGGTGTCCAGGGGCACAGAGGGGGAACCGAGAGTGGCCAAGGCCTTCTGAGAACAGTGAGATAGCCCCGGCGCTCACGGATGCTTCTCAAAGGAGGCCAGGCCGTGGCCATCCCCTCCCCATCTCGTCCACGCAGACTCCAGCTCCCCCAAAGTCCAGTGTGTGTTCCTCGAGTTGCGTTTTTTACCCTCTGTTTTCATTTTAGGGTGTGATGTGAAAGCGCGTTCTAGGGGCGGAGGGCACCCCGGCCCTCAGCCCCGCCGCGGCTGCGCCCTGCGCCCTGCGCCCGGCCTTTCGTTGCGATCCAGCATCAGCCTCCTTATTGCCCTTTTACACAACACAATCATTGTGATAACGCTATGAAGATGCAGCTTTTTCTGTTCCGTGTGCCTCTCCACCGTCTTTCTGTCCCTGGCTTCGTCCGTATGCTGTTGGCTTTTTTTTGAGGTTTTGTTTTGTTTTAAATTCGTACATGCATCTTCATCCTGGGTTTGTTTACGTTCTTACCACCTGTGTTGAGAATGCAGCTCTGGGGAGAATCGTGAACACACGCCGAGTCCTTGGTATGCTCACTTTTCCAACAGACACAGACCCAGTCGGACTGCGCCTAGGCGCAGCGGCCCAGCCTCCGTCCGTACCCCTTCTCGTGGCGGGCTGCGCGTAGACTTGCCCTTGAAAGAGGCTCTGAGTGCCGGAAAACCTTCGCATGTGTTTCTCTTTCTAATAAATCCAGCGTATTAACGCCTGCCACGCCCTGGGAGGTCGGAGCCGCTCTTCTGTCACTGGTGTCTCCGGCTTTAAGTGGCATTGTGGTCCCAGGGAGCACACCACCCTGACTCACGGACCCGTCTCAGAAACAGCGGGTGAACACAGAGGATGACTTCACAGGATCTGCGTCTACTTGTGTTTCATTTTCATTTAAATCTTAGTTCACGTATTTATTAAAAACGTTTCATTGTTGACACTGTCACAGATGCCGGCCATTGCTCCCCAGCCTTTCCCACCCCCACCCTGCCCCTGCCCCAGCCTGTCTCTGCTTGGACCGTCAGAACAGGAGGTGCCTGTGCTGGTGGAAAGAAACCCCTTAATTCTTCCTTTTATCCTCTCTCCGTTCTCTCTGTGGGCAAACAATGCCGTCACTTTGGGTAACTGTTTGCCAGCACTTCGAGGTTTGGCACTTTTATGCTGAAACTATGTGTGTGGGTATTTCTGCTTTTAATTCAATGTATGAGAAAGATTCTTACTTTGTCCATGGGCCTTAATTAGTTGTTGTTAAAATTTTGAGAACTGGGATTTCAGGTGGTATTTGTGATCATGTATTTTTGTTTCTGAAGTTTTATAAACTTTTTTTTTTGGGTTTTGTATACACAGCCACTTTAATATTCGGGCCCAAATTGATTTTTTAGAACATTTTAAGGGGAGCTTTTGTTGCATTTACTCTGGGTAAATCTATACCTTCTGACACTTTTCTCTCAAAGATAAGAGGAAGCTAATACCAGTCTTGTCATCCCAAGGGACTCAGTTTAAATAGAGGCATTTAAGGTCTGCTTCTCGAAGAGTCCAAGTCCTTAGAAAAGTGGATTTATCCAAAATAAAGAGTGTCCTGAAACTGCGGTCCAGACAGCACAGACGGAAGTGGCGCTGGCGATACGGAAGGAGGGACCCCCCTCCAGGGTGGGGACCCTGCCTGCTCAGAGGGAGGGTTTGCCGAGGAGGTGCGCTGGCCCCTTTCTCTGCCTCTGAGCCGTTTACAGAGAGGTATTGTAACTTCAGCAACTCAGCTTCTTACTAGACTGGCTTATTCCAGGAATTTTGAATTAGTGTCAGCTTAGTTAGTCTACTTTTCAATTACAGGAACAACCCTATGAAAACTTGACCTACACTTCGGAGGAAAATCTTCTTGTGGCTAATCTGGCTCTCCTTATCTCAAAGTAACTAGCTAGCTTTTCTGAATGCAGTTCCTGTGTCCGCTCGTTTGCATCATTTGAATTAAAAAAATCAGATGTCAGACGATTTCCTGAAGAGCCGAGAATAATCGTTGTGTCCGGAGCTAGAGAGACCAGCCTTCCCGATGGGTTCGTACTGTAGGCACCTGGAGGCGG
>CM052540.1:4219266-4236401 GCA_028533065.1 Trachops cirrhosus
CCCTGATCTCTCTATTGTCTCTCTGTGAGGTGACAGGTCTGCATTTTTGTTTCAGGAATCTTTCGAAGAAATACCAACCCAAAAAGAACTCGAAGGAGGAAGAGGAATACAGGTCTGTTGGCCATTGATGACGCTGGGCACCATCTGCGCGCCATCGGCGATGACTGAGAAAGGAAGGGAGAGCCAGGCCCCTGCAGAAATGAGTCTCACTCTCTGTCCATATTCGTGTCGGCTTTTAAATCGGGGGAGAGAAAAACAGAAACCTCCTCCACTAACTTTTCTTACACTGAGCCACTAGGCCTATTCTAGATAGTTTCAATTAGGGTAGTTAGGAAAAGCTTAGAAAATAATCTAAGCAAATACAAGAAGTATGGATTGTGCATTCTACAGTCTTGGTTTGGTTTTGTAATATTAAGAGTCTCGTTCCTACTAATTCATCCAACAAATAACGTATTTTTGGACCATAAGACGCACCTAGGTTTTAGAGGAGGAAAATAGGGGAAAAATTTTTGAAGCAAAAAATATGGTAAAATATTTAATAACACAAATAACATAATATTTCACCAATGTAAACATAAACAGAACTCAACAGCAGCATTAACAACCATTATTCCTCTCAAATTGGGCGGGGGGAGTGTCTTGTAGTCTGAAAAATATGTCCATTTTAGTCAGTGTTGCAGGAGGCATCTTAACACAGTCCCAAAGTACTGTTTCTCTGATTTGGATCTAAGTATCCATGACGTTAATACCTCCATGTTCATTTGGACTAAGTGTTAACAAAGCCGAATACTGCCCTGCGTAGCACAGAGCAGTTCCGATCCACGAACTGGAAAGCGTCTCTGTTGTAATTAAGTCTGAGCCTTCCTGGTGCAGACACCCGTATGCGTAATGAATCGCCAGGGTCCTCCGGGAGGCTGGTGCAAATTAACCTGAGCGGAATGACTGTTTCCCCAGCGAAGTGAGCCCGGCCGTGCCCTTGTCTGAAGAGGCGTGGCGTGTGTTCTGTCCCGCAGGTACACGGCCTGCCAGGCCTTCCTCTCCACCCTGAGCGAGATGAACGACTACGCCGGCCAACACGAAGTCATCTCGGAGAACCTGAGCTCGCAGATCACTGCGGGGCTGGCGCGCTACGTCCAGGAGCTGAAGCAGGAAAGGAAATCGGTAACGAAACTTGTTTTTTTTTTTTCTAAGACATGGATCAAAGATAAGGGGACTATCCCTAGAAACTTTAAAATTATATAGAACACATAAATGGTGGGTCTTAAACTGACACCTTGGAGAATCATATAAAAGTTATGGGCCTTGTTCCTAGAAAGCATTTCTGCGTCTTTATCATCTCCAGGGTCCCTCGGACACCCTGAAACTCATCTGTGGGCCCCCAAATACTAAGTAATTCATGTGAGGAATTTAAACACATGTGAGGGTATCAGACATACAAGAGTAAGCAGTATGAGATGGTGTATACTGTGTGGAATGAATGGTATTAAAACAAATGCTCATGGGGGTTTTAAAAAGCCAGAAAGATGGCTTCAGGTCCACCCGCTTGACTTCTTGATTTATTCATTGCTCTCTAATGAAGAGGACCTTTTGCTTCTCCTGACACCATTAGAGTCTTTTCATAGCTTCTGTGTGAGCAAGAGAGAAAAATGTGCACTCACAGTGTATCCGTAGTCCAGATTCTGCCCGAAGAGATTGATTTTTGAGCACTGATCTGTATCATTGAACTTGGCCCAGTTGCTAGATGCGTAGTAACTTGTTAGGAATGAAGCACCCACGCTGGCCAGTGATAGGCTTTTTTAGATAAATAATTTATCTATTGACTCCACATTAATTCCTGTAGTGCTCTGGAGGTGCAGGAACTAACGGGATAGGTAGGGCTCCTGCCGAAATGGACGAGGCATGAAATAATAATGACCAAAATAATGAGGTCATTGCAGCAGCGATCATTGCTACAAAGTACCAAATGTTTAGGTCTGGCTGGGGTTTCTCACGGCTGACTGGAAGTGATGTCTTGCTTAAGTACCATTCTTAACCATCAGTACAGAGCCTTCCGGTCCTGGGATACAGTGGCGAAACCCTGCCTGCCCAAAAGGACGATTTCAAATTTACTGCCTGTAGCGTATTTCCAAGTTCAATTCAGAATCCTAGTAGAGAATTACCTTTCATCTAGATTGCGCTGTATTTGAATAGATGAATCTCGAACAGGAGGCTGTGTGGTGCAAATAGCCAGCTATGCAAAAGGTGAGGCTTCCTTCACTTTTTGCACAGATGTGAGAGGGAGCAGAAGAAAGTGAGTGGAAGAAATGGGTGCTCTCCTTGCCTTTGGGCCCCTAGCCCTACGACGGGCCATCCGTTTGCTCTTTAAGCCTTGGACTCTCCAAAGCAAGATGGTGCTTGCTGTTCATGTTTGTAGGGGGAAGATGCTTCTGATGCAGCAGTGTCCTTCGCACACGCTGCATTCTCCGACAACGCAGCTCACTCACCTAATGAGTACGAGTAGCGAGTGTGCGTCCCAACACACACGTCTGTAGGCTGGTCGTTATGAAAATAGGTTGACTTTCCAAAAGTAAATTCTTTAAAAGAGACCCTTTCCTTGCCACCTGTGAAAGCATAGCATTCATGTGCTTCCCCGGCTGGTGTCTGAGCTGGCGGTGTTTCCCATTGAGGAGTGGGGACCCGCCGGAGGCCGAGGCAGGGGCTCCTAATTCCCACACCTGCTGGGCTCCACTTTGGCAACTGTATTCTGGGACGACGGTCGCCTGCCCTTTAGAGAGGATGGAAGCAGTGGCCATTGTCTTTTTTTTTTTTAAACATGTTTTTTAAGATTATTTATTTATTTTAGACAGAGGGGAAGGGAAGGAGAAAGAGGGAGAGAAACATCAATGTGGGGTTGCCTCTCACATGGGCCCCACTGGGGGGACCTGGCCTGCAACCCAGGCATGTGCCCTGACCGGGAATCGAACCGGTGACCCTTTGGTAAGCAGCCCACGCTCCCGGAAGGGGAGTCGGGAGGCTCTGGCCTCCGAGTAAAGCTCCAGCGGGTGGGAAGTGTGGTTCGCAATGGCGTGTTGGCTGGGAGCAAAACTATTTTCTGGCGGGGTTATCTGAAGCGTTCTAGAGGCCATAGTTATGCAGGGTGGGGCTAACGTGGGTTTACAGTTCCGAGTATGCAGAACAGAGTTTATACTTTTGTATTATTAATTATTGTATTACTTTCCTAACAAACAATTGTAAACCTACTTTTGCCCCGCCCTGAACGATGCCTTTTGGGACTCAAACATTTTTATAAACCTCAGAGAATGCTTACAAGACCCCACAATAGTTAGACCTGACATTAAATTTTATTTGCGAGGTTTCAGAAATGTTTAAAAATAGGTACTAAAAAGTATCACATTTCTTCCTAAAGTTACATATTGGACAGGTCCTATTTATGAACTATGGAGGGACTTCATTTTCTACAAGGCAGTTCTGCAGCATCGGATGACTCCAAAATGTTTAGATTTTTTTAATAAGGGATTACAGCAGATAGATAAGATTGAGTGTAAAGGAAAGCAAAAACTGAAAGGAGTTTATCTAGATAGATGATCAAGCTAATTACAAACCTATTTCTGATCGAGTTCGTCCTATAGAGATTGGGCTGTGGATACTCCATTCCAAGGCCAGACCCTGTCCCGTAGAAAGGAAACATGAAAACCAGGGTCGGTTTGAGGTTTCATGACCCGGAAAAGGAGCAGAGTGTTTCCGCGGCCACCCTTCCTTCCCGGTGCTGCTGCGTTTATTTAAGTGATCAAAAGGCCGGGCGCCCGTCGACCTATTTGTCGTTGGTCTGCCGCGTGGGTCACACTGTTTGCAGCACGCTGATCAGCATCCTCGGGGGTGCGTGTCTCTAGAAGGTGATTTTGTACTGTTTTGTCTCTTTTGTTTTGAAAGAACACGCGATAGTGGCATTTTGCTCATGAGGCCCTGTCACCACTGTGGTTCTGTCACCTGCAAAACCACTGGTCTGGTGAGCCAAAGCAATTTTGTCTTATTTATGGGTTAACATACCTAGTTGTCAGGGCCCTTAAATTCCGTGTTGATTCCATGGATTCGAGATGCGACTTGGGTTTTCTGTTTCGCCCGTAAGTGGGAATAAACCTTCCTCTTCGTCTAAGAGTTGTGAGAATTACTTGACTAATGTGTGCGTCCCACCCAGCTCTCCTGCATCCATCCGGTCATTGTACCGTTGGCAGTGCAGGGTCCCGAGCTCAGCAACGGTGACAGTGATGCCCCGGAGCTGTGCGGGACAGCGTTACCCCATCTAGACAAACCTTGGGTCCCCCGAATGCCCGTATCAGCCCCATTACAACCTGCACTCCCTCCACTCCGTAAGGGCACTCCCTGTTAACTTAGCGGTGCTGGCCGAAGAGGTGAGCACCCAGGACTTCACAGAATATCAAGTCCCGTGGGCTCTACCTTCAGGAAGTGTTGTCAGGCTGAACACGGCTCACCCCTCCCTCCACGTCCGCCCCGTCAGTCCCTCACCCTCTCATCTGAGGACTGTGTTATTAGCTGAGCCGCCGAATGCATCTCTGCTTGTAGGCTTACCCGCTGCTCCGTGGTCCAGCCCCCCTCAACCCCCGCCACCCTTTCTACCACCAGCTGTCTTCCAGGCAAATGCAGCCGCCCCGTCCCTGTCCCCTACCTCTCCTGCCCCCCGTCAGAACAGTCTCCATAGAGCAGTCAGCACAGTCTTGTGGTAATGCAAAGTAGACGGTGCCACCTCCCTTCCTAAATCTTCCAGTAGCTTTCTGTGTGCCCCCTGTGGCTTGGGAAGCCGTCCATGGTCCAGTCCTGGCCCGATCCTGCCTTATCCCTCTCCACCACGTCTCCAACACACCAAGCCCTTTGCCACGTCAGAGCTCCTTCGTGGCTCTGGGAATGGCAGTGCCTGCTACTTGGCAGGGGGTGTCCCCAGGCCTTTCCAGTTCACGCAAGGCTCCACTCGAACCTCACCCCAGACCTCCCTATCCGAACTGCTGCCCACAGACACGTGCACCCCTCTCTCCCCTGACCCTCTGTCTCCGGCCGCTGTGTCCCCTGCTTTCTTCACACTGCTTCCCTGGCACCAGAGCAGCGCCCCGCTTGTGTGGGTGTGCAACACACGCGTGTCGGGTGCGGAGAACTTTCAGCCCAGGGGAGGGCTACCATCCCTGAAGTTTCGCCCATCGACCTGGCACTCTATCTAAACCCCTCTTCTTAAAAAAAGAGTTTATTTATTTTTAGAGAGAGGGGCAGAGACGGAGAGAAACAGCGATGTGAGAGATGCCAATCCGTTGCCTCTCACGGGCCCCCAGGTGGGGAGCCTGGCCTGTAACTCAGGCATGCGCCCAGAAATCGGACCTGTGACCTTCCGCTTCACAGGCTGGCGCCCAGTCCACTGGGCCACACCAGCCTCTACGTCACCTCTTAATAATGGTGCCTCTTCTTGTTTTGGTTTGGAAGTAAGAGCATAATACCCTTGTAAGTGAGGGACATGAGTCATTCGCTTAGAGTTTCAAGGAATATGAGAGAAGGGGTTCTTTTGAAGAGCAGATGAAAGACCCCTGCCGTCTGGGTAAATTGGAGATGTGAGGGCTCTGGGTAGCGAAAGCCAGCGTGAGGATGACAGGGGCAGCGGGGAGAGGACGCGAGGACAGGGAGTGAAGGAAACCTGGCCGGTGTCGCTGGACCCGGGCCACGGGCAGGGTCCCCTGCCCGGGACCCAGATGCTCCGTGTTTGGGGGAAGCTGAGCCGCTGAGCACGGCAGGGGGAGGTCGGCATTTTAGGAACTTTTGGCACATTTGTTGAGAAGGTATTTTTATTACAGATGAATTTGGGAAAATAAGTCCTAAATAACAGCAGAATGTGACTCCTGTCGTGAACGTTTGTGGGTTTATATGGTTTCAGACTCCAGTGTGGGGTGCACCGCCCCGGCGAGCCAGCCTGAAGGTGCATCTCGGTTTCCGACCTGGCCCGCATACATGCCTGCACCCCAGGGTTCAGTGCTGTGCGGATTCGCCCGGAGTCAGACCGAGCAGGGGCTAGCGTTCCGGCCCACCGCTCTGTGGGTTCGGAGGAGTCGTAAGATTTGTCACAGACCAAGTTTCTGGGCGCTCCTTTTTCCTTTGCCCTTTTCACGCCCTTGTGTTCCTTTGTTTTCGTCTGTGGAATCTGAGTTTCATTTAAAATTCCAGATGGTTGACTGTCTTCCACTGAGTAGTTCTTCTTTTTTTTTCCATTTTCTTTTTTTAAGTGGCTGTTCTCACACCAGTGCCATATTTTGCTCCAGTGAGGAGTCTTAAAAGGTTAATGCCCTGTGTGATACATACAATAAAAGTGGGCATCCATTACACCTCATCGTAGAGTGTGGATGCTGAACATGCTTACAGTTCGTTCGGCCTAAGAATGAGTTCTGGCAGAGCGGTGCGGTCTCTCGAAAGCTTTGTCACTGTCATTTTTCTTGCCGTTAATGCTTGCTCATTTTAGTTTCCCTGTGATTTTTGATGTCAGCTACCCCTGGCCCCTGGGAAATTTCTGAAACATTTTGGAAGGATGATTTTGTCTGTGTATTTTTCGGGGTCAACCGAAAAGCTGAAATGAAAGTGAGTTCAGCCGTCGCCCAGGTTCCGTCGGGCATTTTTAGCGGCCTTGTTATGTTGGGAGAGAAACCGAAGCATCTGCTTACAGGAGCGAGTGGGGCATTTCTCCGGGTCCCCAGGGATGGCATTTCCTGTCTCTCTGAGAGGAGAGCAGAGCTGAGTGACTTCACCCCGTGGCTCTGAAAGAAGCGCTCATTATCTCCTCCTGGAGAACAGTCCCCCTTTGTCCAGGGCTCGGAGGCCCGCGCCTTCCTCACACACCCGCGCACTGTCCGGGGAAGAAAGGGTTTGCCATTGTTTGTCAATAAACAACAAACGCATCTGGCGAGCTGGTGTGTTGGACTTTGTAACCGTGAAGCCCGCTTTTCCAATGAAAGGAGGGAAGATGGACCTGGACCCAAAGGGCCGCAGCTTTCTGGGTCACGTGCACAGCCCGCAGGAGGCCTCCTGCTCCGCAGCTGCGTGCGTGGGTGTTGGAGGCAGACCAATGGGGGAGGGACCTGCGGTGAAGCCCGGGAGGGAAAGCACCGCCCCCTGGACTTCTTTCTCACCGCACACGTGTAGTTTTAGGATCATCGTTGTGGTCTGACAGAGGTGTGGCTTCCTGGGAGAAAGCTCAGCAGTAAAATCACGCGCCACATTGTGCCTGAAACATAAATTCGTGTTTATTGTGAGACAGTTGAGGGAAGGAGTGGCAGGAGAATGTGTATGTGGGGTTTCTATTGGAATCAACCCCTCATGCTTCCGAAATAGGGTTTTTTGTTTTGTTTTTTTGATTCCGGGAATGATGAAGCTGAGTCCTCCTTTCCTGGGTGACCGGCTGTCACTTTCTGCATGTCCTTGTGCCCGCATTTCCTCACTCTGCCCAGGGATCTTTTTCTTCTGGGGGCCCGTCCTCAAATCTCAAAGTAAAATTGGGCGGAACGGTGAGACTTTGCAGCAAACTGGGTAACATGGCGATCCTGCTCGCGGAGTGGGGACGGTCCTCGTGACTGCTTGGGGAAGTCGCATTTCTGCACGGACAGGGACACTCGGGACCGAAGGTGGCCCCCTGAAAAGGCAGGGCTGAGCCTCTGCGTCTCCCCGAGCTCGTCCTTCTGCCTCCCCATCTGCCCAGACCCCTGAGCACTGCCTGCCCCCCTGCCCCCCACCCCCCGCTGTCACTTCTTTTTCCCCCCATTCTTTTTGTGACTTCCAGAAAACCTGCTTGCACTTCGTACTTCCTCCAAAGTCCGAGGCTTTCCTAACTGTGCCCTCAGCCCTACTTCTCACTTCCCGCCCAGCCTCGATCCTATCTGGCCCGCTGGTCCCTCCCAACAGGCCCGGCCTTGCTTCTGCCGCATCTCTGCTCTGTTAGGAGACTTGAGCAAATGAAGCCCCGGGGGGCTCTCTTGGGTTCACAGACACTAAAAAATTGCTGGGTGGATAAAACCTGCTGTCAAGAGGCACTTAGGACAGTGAAACGTGACCTCGAAAGGAGACGAGAAATGTTCCCTTATAAAGAAGCACTGTTCTTTAGAAGAGAATCCGATCTTTCCCCTTCTCCCCAGCCTCCCAGGAGTCAGCTCTCTTTCGTGACTCAGCTGAGCCCCAGGTTCTGACCAAGCCAGGTGAAAGTTCTGAGGCCACACAGAGGGACCTCCTGTTTCCTGTCCCTCCGTCACCCTGCCTTCTCCGTAGAGCTACCCCTGCTTACCTCTCAGTGAGAACACAGCCCGTTCAGCCCAGTCGCCCAAGGAAGCTCGTTTATTCAGAGACGACTTTAGGACGAGGTGGGAGGGTTCAGGGACAGCAATAAGGGATGCTGCACCCCCCACCCCGGGGCTGGTCGCAGTGGGGAGCTCCTGTGGCCCCAGGTCTCAGGACAGGGGGAGCCTTACCCTGGGGGGGGGGCTGCCTGACCGGGGCTGTGGCCTTCGGTTGAGGGCCCCTGCCAACCTAGAACATCTTCGCTGGGGGAGGCCTTGGACTTGATGCCACCCCCCGCCCCCATATGCCAGAACCTCTCCGAGGGCCAGGGAGCCTGCTTGAGTGGTCCAGGCAGGCCAGGACAGAGTCACCCCGACCCCCAAGTCTCTCACGGCCCACCACGCATCCTGGTGGATGGCGATCAAAGGACGCGGAATCCGGCCCCCGCTCCCCACCTCCACGGCTACCCCGTGGTCCGAGATTTCGTCATCTCCTGAGTCGGAGGGAGCCTGCTGCCTGGAGCCTTCCTTCACAGCTGGCTCCCTGCTCATTCAGACACAAAGCCCACGAGCCCCTTGCAGGGGTGTCCGACCTCTGGGCACCTCTGGGCTGCTCTGGAAGGACAGGATTTGTGTTGGCCCACACATGAAATACACAAACACTAACGCATACTGATGAGCCAAAAAAAAACAGTTTTAAGGACATTTACGATTTTGTGTTGGGCCACATTCAGAGCCACCCTGGGCCGCCTGTGGGCTGCGGGTCGGACACCCCTGCTGCGCAGTCTGCCCCTTTCTTCTCTGACCCCAGCTCCTCATTTTGGGGAGGACCTGGGCTGGTCCTCTGGTGCCTTGCTGGCCAGCACCAGGCGCACACCTGCCTCGGGGCCTCTGCAGGTAGCAGGAGGTGGGTTTATAGGAATGCTTTAAAAGATCGAAGTAATGGGAACATCCAGCTACACAAAACTTTTACAGAAATGTTTGCGGCAGCATTATTCATAGTAGCCCCCAACTGGGAACAACCCAGACGTCCATCAGCTGGCGAATGGATAGGACAAACAAGTCGTGGTGCCTGTCCACACAGTGGAACGCCAGGTGGCAACGAAAAGGGATAAAGCACTGAGACGTGCGACCGCGGGGATGAACCTGGACAACGTAATTTGCCAAGTGAAGATTATGGAATAATGAGAGCACTATGCCGGTTACGAAGGGCTCATGGTGTAACATTTCTTTATATGAAACATCTAGAAGGGGCATGTCTATGGAGACAGGCAGTAGGTTGGTGGTTGCCCAGGGCTGGGGAGGCTTGGGGGTAGGAGGGCAACAGCCGAGAGGTGCAGGGTTTCTTTTTGGGGTGAGAAGCATTGATTGCAGTGATGGTTGCATATTTTTGCGACTCTACTAACGGCCGTCGACCTGTGCAATTTGAATGCGTGCACCGTATGGGACATGAATTGCATCTCAAAGCGACGACAAAGAAGACCTAAGTGATTTTTGCCTTAAAACATCCCTGTCACTTGTGCACATGGTGTGTGTCTTAGAATTCAGTATTGCAACATCTGAAGTTTTCAGAGGGTACTCTGTGACTATTCTTGTTTTCATTTCCCCTTTATTTTTTAAATCTTGAATTTCTCGGGGGTGCCCCTGCTGGGTATCCAAAGTTAAGCGTTGTTTTGGCGGGTGGATTCTTTTCTCCTGTCAGTGTGAGAAAGGGCGGGCTGATCACCGGTGTGTTTTTGCTTCCAGCACTTTCACGACGGCCGGAAGGCCCAGCAGCACATAGAGACCTGCTGGAAGCAGCTGGAGTCGGTAAGTGGGGGGCAGACGGCTCGGGGAAAGGCCTGGGTGGGTTTTCTGATCGGAATCTGACTGAAGCTTGAATCAACCCACACGTGCAGTAACCGATGAAAACACTCAAGGAAAACGTCTTTAGAGAGTTTTCTAACTTAAAGGGAGTCTGTTTCTAGAAACTTGTATCTGAAGTAAAATGTTGAGCCAAAAAGAGCTCCAGGAGAGTATTTTTCTAAGGAAATCATATGGAAAGAACAAAGATTGGGCAGTTGAGGTGAACAGAAATGCAGATTTTTTAAAAAAGATTTTACTTATTTATTTTTAGAGAGAGGGGAAGGAAGGGAGGAAGAGAGGGAGAGAAACATCCATGTGTGGTTGCCTCTCGAGCGCCCCCTACCGGGGACCTGGCCTACAACCCAGGCATGTGCCCTGCCTGGGAATCGAACCTGTGACCCTTTGGTTCGCAGGCTGGTGCTTGATCCACTGAGCCACACCAACCAGGGCTAAATGCAGATATAAAACAACTCCCTGAGAGGAGGACACCCAGCAAACCAGTTCAGAGCAGAGCGCTGAATGGGGGGTTCGGGAAAGCCCACGAGCTCCAGGAGTCTCCCTGCTTCACTCCTGCACGTGTCCCCACCACCCGCTCCCCTGCCTGCAGAGCAAGAGGCGGTTTGAGCGCGACTGCAAGGAGGCGGACCGGGCGCAGCAGTACTTCGAGAAAATGGACGCCGACATCAACGTCACCAAAGCAGATGTCGAAAAGGTGAGGTGAAAGTGAGCCTTTCTTTCATTTCCCCTTTTAAATGCTCGCCACGCATCCTCCCGGGGTCGGTCCCCGAGTTCTCCTTTCTGATGTGGCCACAAAAGGCCACTTGACTTGGGATCACTTTCAGTTTGCGTCAGCTGTCATGGGGACCAGCAGCTAAAACCTGGGGACTCTTGGGGGTTGGGACTGAGCAGTGTGCTTATTTGTGCAGTTGCCAGGGTGACAGCACAGGGACAGACCACGGACCGTCCCAGGGCTTGCTGTCTGGGGATGGTGGCTTTCACTCGGTGGCTTTTCAAAGAATGAGTGGACCTCTTGAACGCTGGGGCGGACCGCCCAGCGCCACCTGCCAGAGGCTGGCTGCTCCCGAGGCCTCCGGGAGAAAGACGGAGAGGCCTCACTGCTGGCCTGGCCTCTGTGTGCGTCACCGAGGTTGCCGACAGGTCGTCATTGAAGGCAGGCTCTCAGAAGCCTCTCTCCGGTGCACTTGAACTGGCCGTTAGGAGTGCCGTAAAGCTTGTGCCCTATCTGTGCTTTTTCCCTAGGAGCTGAATCTTCCTTTCATAAGGACATCAATATGGTGTAAAACAAAATTAGGCTGCTAAACAACAGCATTCATTTGTTACTGCCCAGGGCTGTTTTGGGTCACAGCCACACGCTTTCTTTCACTTTTGCCAGGGTAGTTGGAGATGAGATTGGTTGGGAGATAGTGTGCGTTAGCTATTTAGATATTCGCCCAGCTCTGCCCCATTCCTCGCTCAACGCCTAGGTATATATCAGTATGCCTTCCTCTAGGATTATCTAATATATTAAAACATCCTCAATATCTGTATTTGATCTCGAGGGGGGTTATTTACCAAAAGACATATTAATATGCTAGTGAAGTTACCATAAAGCACCGTAAATTTGTCATAAGTTCTCATTAAACAGCCAGCTTCCCAAACTGTTCAAAATGTCCTTCAGTGAAAGAAGATTGACCCAAAGCTTATTTTAAAAATTTGGGATTAAATGAGAAACATACCTAGCACAAACATAAACATACTTTTCCAAGTATTTTATTATCCTAAGTGTAAAACCGGGGTGATTTTTGTTCACGTAAAGGCCCTTCAAAGAAATTACTTCTAAGGTCTCTTAGTATAAAAGCCATCCACCCTCATTGTAGAAACATCTAAAGAAGGGGAAAAATATTAAAACACCCAGCGGTTGGTAATAAAAGGTATTTTACCTTCAGGGCCTCTTAAAACAATTATGTAAACCATATACAGGCTGGGGCAAAAAAAGGCTTCTGGTTGTTCCTGTGGAAAATAATACAGTACTTAATAAATAATGATAAAGAATAAACTCTGTTTCACGCGCTCACAACTGTGAGCCTGCTTTTGCCCCGCCCTGTGCGCACAGGGCGAAGAATGCTGACAAAAGGAAGACCTATTTTAAGAAATAAAATCTTATTGGTGCCTTGGAAGTCTCCCTCCCTAATTTCATCCTTCTTCCCCCACCCTGCAGGCCCTTAATTTGGTCTTAATGACCTCCTTGCTATTTATAGCTTTACGTCTAAAGAGTATATTTTATAATTTGCCTCTTTTCCACCTTTATGTGCGCAGTATCTTCTTTTCATTTAATTTCTTCTGACTTCATTTGTTTTCACGGTTGATGCTTGATTCACACGGAGTGTAGAGAGCACAGGACTTGCGTATGTTGATATTAGAACCGGATGCCTGGCTAAACTCTTTTTATTTGTTTGGAGTTTTCTGTAGAGACAATCCTACCGCCAGCAAACAATGATGGGTTTAATTCTTCTTTTTCAATCCTCAAGCCTTTTATTTATTTTTCTTATCTCGCTCTGCTGGTTATGACCTCCATTATGTTGGTAGCAGCGGTAATCCTGGACTTCCTTATCTCGTGCTTGATTGTAAAGTGCGCTTCAGATGGTCCACATCCAGGGATTTCCCTTTTCCCATTTTGCCAAGAGGTTTGTTTTTTTTTTAAAGCCTGACTTGATATTGAATATCATCAAATACATTTTCTGCTTCCTTTCACCCATTCATGAGATAGATTACATGCATCAATTTTTTAATACATTGAACCAAATTAGCCTTCCTGGGACAACTCCAACTAGGTTATCATGTAAATTTTTTTTATGTGTAGCTGAATTTGTTGTTTTAGTATTTTAGTCAAGGTTTTTTTTTCTCTGTCGTCATTGAATTAGTCTATAATTGCTCTCCTCTGTTCTAGCTTGCTTTACTTACTAGTTTTGGAGTAAACTTGCTCATTTTTCCATTTTCTGAAATAATTTATGTGACAGGCGCAGTTCTCAGATGTTTAAATGTTTCGGGGCGCTGCGTCGTGGGGAAGCCTCTGACTGCCAGATCAGTTCCTTTAATATCCACCAATTTGGTTGACCCTGGCGTTGTATTTCTCTAAAAATACATCCATTTCATCATAAGATTTGAAATGTCTTAGCTAACTGTTGCCTGTAATAGTCTCTCACCTTAATTTTTGCTGCATCTGTTGTTTATTCCCAATATTACTCGTTTATACCATTTCCCCCCTTTTGGGGGGGGTCACTTTTCTAAAGTCATTTTTATTACTATGTTCCAAGAACCAAAATTTATCTTTGTGGAACTTCTCTTTTCTACTTCTGTTTTCTGTTTCATTGAGTTTCTTTTCCTTCTTCCTTATCTGTCAGCCTTTGGAGTTCTTCTGTTGTCCTTTAAAAAGTTTCTTCCTTCAGATGCTTGCCTTGTTTCAACTTTTCTCATTTTCTAGTATAAGCACTTGAGTGAGAAATTTCTCATTTAAGCATTGATTTACCTACAACCCACAAGCGTCGGCATGCAGTAGTAGTATTGTTCATTTCTAGATCTTTTTCATTTCTTTTACTACTTAGTACCTCCTATGATTTATTTAGAAGCACATTTTAAAATTTCCAATTTTATGACCTACTGAAATGTATCTTTTCATTGTTTTAACTGCACTGTGGTCGTAGAAAGCCCGAGTTTCAGTCTTTTATGCTTGTCGAGACTTGTTTTACGGCCTAGAGCACGGTCCAATTTTATAAATGTTCTAGAAGGAATTGAAAGGGATGTGCATGCTCCAGTTCCTAGCCGCAGATCTGCCTGTTCCCATTTGCTCAAACCTGTTGACTGTGTTTTCCGGATCTTCCCACCGAGTATATTTTTGTGCCTGCGGCAGCCTTCTTGAGAGAGATGCGTCCCTTCCTTGTGTTTTGCTTTTCTTGTCTGTCCCTGGGCCCACAGGGGAGCGAATGTGTACGAGACACTCAAAGCCACCCCCGTGGTGGCCGGAGACCCGCAAGTTAACTGTTAGGATGATAATGGGGAAAGAGTTGCCATTTCCTGTCAGTTTGATAAAGTGTAGAGCTGTAGTATCTTCGGTGAGATTTAGACTGTCGCCGATGTGGGGTCGTCTCCTTTCCGGTTACGCTTTATGCCCTGAGGTCGAGTTTCCCTACTGTCGGGGTGAGCTGGGCCTGGCAGGCCTTCCCGGGGCGATCTCTGTACTGGTGGTCGTGAGAAGGCTTCCCCGGGACTGCTCCCAACCGTGCAAACCTGCTGTCAGCTGGCAGGATGTCTCTTATCCCCACTGCACTGCCCTGTGTTTCAGTCACGTGGGAAGGAGTGAGTCGCAGCGAGCAGACAGACAGGGGACACAGACACCGTCCCTTGGAACTGAACCGTCCGTGGCCTGCGTTTAGCCTGGATTCTCCAGGCAGCTGGCATGACCGGGGGGCACTGCGGAGCCAGGACCACATCGATCTAAATTTCCAGCGTGGGTTTGGGAGCCGCACCAGCTGTGTGAGTTCTGGCCCTTCGTGGTTGAAAAATCTCCGGGATGACTTTCTTCTCGGTTTTCCTGCTTTGGTTGGCCATGCTAGTTCCGTTGTCGAAGGTACAATCGCTGGATCCCCAGGCGGCTGTAGGAGCTGCCGATGGGGTGCTCTCCTCAGCTTTGAAGTATTTCCCAGGATGCATTGTTTTTCCTTCTACGGACTGCATCCTTGCTGTTTTTATGGAAGTACCCTCACCTCCTCCCCGAGGATATGATAAATTACCTGATTTTGGCATCATAAATGTTGAAGGTGAAGGAGCAGGGTGTGCACACTGGAATTCTTACGCTCTTTTGCTGATGAATGTGACTCAAAGCACTACAATTTCCCCAAACAAACAGTAGTTCGACTGTTGTATCAGTGTTTTGCCTTATCACCTGTAAAGCCTCCTGTCAGTATCAAGCCGAAAGGATGTAGAGCTTCGGTTCTTATCGTTAGTTAATGTAATTTCCCATTTTGATTTTGGAAAGTCTTTGAATCTCATATAAATGGTTTTTCCCAGTTTCTGCCAACGATTAGGTTACCCACTTGTATTAGAAATCTCTTCACCTCCTTTTTCTTTTTTAAAGATTTTATTCATTTGTTTTTAGAGAGAGGGGAAGGGAGGGAGAAAGGAAGGAAGAGAAACATCGATGTGTCAGAAATACCTCGATTGGTTGCTCTCGCCCGCCCCCAACTGGGGACCTGGCAGGCAACCCAGGCGTATGTCCTGACTGGGAACTGAACCAGCGACTCTTTGGTTCACAGGCCAGCACTCAGTCCACTGAGGCCCACCAGCCAGGGCTTGACCTCCCTTTTCTGACAGTCAGTCCCACAACCCTTGGAGGGACGTGCCTGCACTTACAAAGAAGTAACTGCTCCCCCTCTAAGGAGCAAGAACTTCCCTAAATTGTGTTTGTGTTTGTTGATGCCGTTGTCGGGAGCCGCCTGTGTGTGATCCACTAAGATAAGTAGGAGCCTGATGTTCTTCTCATTTAGAAAAGTTGAAGGACCCACACAGAGATTAGAGCTGCGCAATTCGTAAGCACCGTGTCCAGGTCACCTGCAATCCGCCTGTGTCCCTCTGCAGGGGTCGTCAGGAGACATTTGCTTTGTGTTTGGGGTCAGCGTGTGACCAGGTGTGTAGTGATTTGCTTAAACAAGTTTTTGTGTTATCCCAGAGGCAGCCCGTTTAACTAAAAGTCAATTTATACACACAAAGTAGACACGAGAAAAAACTGGAGTTTTATCTCTGGGCCGGTGAACGCATTTGGGTGATGTTGCTAGGATGCCACGTTCCTCAGAGGGGTGCTGGGGAGAGGAAATAAGCTCAGTGGAATGGGTCTTTTGGGGATGGAACTCAAGGACTATGCAGCCTCCTGTCCTGGGACCAGACGCAGCTGTCAGAGAGCTTTGAATCTGAAGACAAAACGAGTTCTCGTGATTTGGAATTAATGTATCTGGGTGTGTAAGGACCACGTTGGAACAGGTGGTCTTGTGGCTCATGACCTGTGCGCTTAAGTTCACGGTAAAACCGGCCTCTTTCTTCTCCCCTTTCATGAGATGGAAAAGATAGTCCTTACTCTCTGTTTTAAGTACTGAGAAGTGGAAGGACTGCAAGGAAACATGGGAAAATCTGTCTGTCAACTGATGGTCACTCCACCAATTCAACACCAGTGGAATCCCCAGTCTGGGGTGCCGTGAAGAAGGAAACTCTGTTCAGTGCAAAACAGCTCAATCGTGATAAAGCACGGCAGTGAGGCAGCCCCGGGTCCACCCCTCTCCAGCTACACAGCTCAGCTCTGCTCCTGGCTCTGCTTCCTGTCCCCAGCTTTTCGCTGCACTAGGGCTGCTCCAGGGTGCTCGGGGCTGCTCCCTCCTGTGCCAGTCTGCTCTGGCCCACGCTGGGCTGCTCCTCGGGTTTGGAGTGTGATGTGCAGAGAAGTGGGCAAGAGAGTATTTCCTAATGAGGTCAATATTTCAGGCTTTATACAGTTTGGAGATTACCTTTGAAGAATCAGAATTCTAAGTAACCATTGATTTTTATAAAAATCTTTCTAGGAACTATTTTTTCATATACTTTGCTTCACCTTGGTACAGCTTTTTATCCAACTAAATTCTGAATGTTTTTTTCTAATTTCACACAGCATCCCCAAGTGAGTTACCCCATACTTTTTTAAATATATAATTTAAGGGAATCCTAATGAAATCACGATTTCATGGTCTTCTCATTTAAAAAAAAAATAGTGTTGAACTTGTTGGCGAAATTCCTAAGCTGTAAAACGTTCCCACCCCTTCTCCCGCACCCCTCACTGTGCGGTGTGGTGGGGGCGAGGCAGCGGCCCCCGTGTGATCATGTCAGCCTCTACATTAGGGAACGTACCTTTCCCTTCTCCCCTTACATTCGGTTCGCTGTCTGGTGGATTTTCCCATCTGCCCC
>CM052540.1:4236901-4250245 GCA_028533065.1 Trachops cirrhosus
CCGAAATCGCCGAGGGGAGCTGAGAAGTGGACCCTGTGGCTTTGAGTTACCCGGCGGCCTTGAGAAACTCAACCACCTCCAGTAATGAGGAAATTCGTTTGGAAATATTGATATGGTTACCTTGGTCTGGGAAGCGTTTACGTGTGAATGCAGAAGAGAATCAAGTCGGGTTCTTTAAGTGGCCACCTTGGGCTTGTACCAGAATGCTTATGAGTCAGAGAGTCAAGGAAGTGAAAACCAGGTTAAGCCTTCAAGTCACAGAAGCAGGAAACCAGTGAAAAACGCTGAGATGCTGAAAACCAGCCTGCGATGTTATCAGCGCTCAGACAGAAAGGGGGTGAGCTACCCCAGGGTATCTTTTTAGGGTTTACATTTGAACGTGTCTGTTTTTCCTTTTACTTTTTTTTTTTAAACGATTGGGTTCAGTAAAACAGGACAGAAGCCAAACAAACAGAAAGTTGCCTTGGTTATGTTGGCACAAGGCCTTTTCCTGTTGTGTTTTTGGCTCCGTGTGGCAGGTTTGCCGAGGCCCCCGCAGGCCACCCCGTGCCTGCACCTGGCAGCGGCGGGCTCGCCTCGGGCGGACCTCAGATGGTCTTAGAGATTCGTGAGCTACTGTGTATCCGGGGAGCCGCCGACGTGCTGCGTGGACGCACGCCGGGGTGCCCAGCCTCACGATCTCTGGTGTTTGCGGACGACTTCAGAGTTCACAGGCATTCTTGTTGGAGGTTTAAAATCGATTTCACACCTGTCAACGAGTGCCCCTCTCTTGTGGGCACGTGATAAGCCAGAGCAGGACTTAGAAGAGAGAAACCCATTTGTGAACTTTGTAATCGATTATTCGGGAGAAAAGCAACTCAGTGAAACACAAAATAGCACACACACGCAAACCTAAAAGCACAAAGAGGGTGCCATGCTTCCTGCTTCTTTCAAGTAGATACTAAAAATACACATCGTGGAGAGGTTTAGAAAGGTCCATTGAGATCAGTGGTTCCTATGCCATTTTAGTTCGTGAACCCCATTGATAATTGAGTTTAAAAATGTATGGGTTCCATCATCTCCTCCTCCTCAAAAAAATAATATATATGTATGTGTGTGTGTGGAGGTTCTTTTTTTTTAAAGATTTTATTTATTTATTTATTTTTAGAAAGAGGGGAAAGGAGGGAGAAAGAGAGGAACATCAATGTGTGGTTGCCTCTCATGCGCCCCCTACTGGGGGCCCGACCCACAACCCAGGCTTGTGCCCTGACTGGGTATCGAACCAGCAACCCTTTGGTTCACAGGCTGGCACTCAATCCACTGAGCTACACCAGCCAGGGTGATAGGCGGAGGTTCTCACAGGGGCCATGCAGACACAGAAGTCTGTGAATCTGGCCAAGTGCAGGTGGTGAACAACGGTGACTCACATCACTGTCTAACTAGAAAGGAATGCCAAGTTAAGACAGAGAAGGGCTAGCTTTGTGACAAATGAGGGTGCACATCCTTCCTAAAGTAAATTCAAATTCTAAACCATTTTTTTAAAAATAGCACTTGCTGTGTTATTGATAGCCAAGATATGGAAGCAACCCAAGGGCCCATCAGTAGACGAGTGGATAAAGAAGATGTGGTACATATATGCAGTGGAATATTACTCAGCCATGAAAAAGAATGAAAGCTTACCATTTGCAGCAGCGTGGGTGGACCTGGAGAGTGTTATGCTAAGTGAAATAAGTTGGATAGAGAAAGAAAAACCCGATATGATTTCACTTAAATGTGGAGTCTAAAGAGCAAAGTAAATGAACAAACAAAATAGAAACAGACTCACAGATTGAACAGATAGATGGTTGCCAGAGGGGAGGGTTTGGGGGTCTGGTTGAAAAAGGTGAAGTGATTGAGAAGTACCAATCAGTAGCTACGGAACAGTCACGGGGACGTGAAGTCCCACACAGGGAATATAGTCGATAACATTGTAACACCTGTGTATGGTGCCAGGTGGGGATGAAATAGTGGGCGAGGAGGAGCTCCTGGTAAAGTACACGATTGCCTGACCCATGCACCATACACCTGAAACTGACGCAAAACCATATTGCGTGTAAACTGGAATTAAAAATAAAACTTAAAAAGAGCGCCTGCTGAATACAACACCCTTGAGGTAACCTGGCGACCAGCCCCTCCAGTTTGCAAGTCGAGGCTTTTCTTTGGTCTCTGTAAACATGGGGATATTCTCAATTTTTTGTCCTCAGGCACGACAGCAAGCTCAGCTACGTCACCAAATGGCAGAGGACAGCAAAGCGGATTACTCCTCGATTCTCCAGAAATTCAACCATGAGCAGCGGGAGTATTACTATACTCACATCCCCACCATATTTCAGGTCAGTGGCTCAAATCCTCCGATGCGCCTTTTTGAGAAGCACGTGGCTTTGGGACCATGATCGCTGGACTTACGTTCCCTGTGTTCATATGATTCTAAATTCCCTCTAACTCAATCACGTTGTAAAGCATTCACATCGAGAAGCATTGACTAGCAGTAAAGAGAGATACACTATTAATCTCAAGACTAATCAATAGCCCTTGCAAACTCCCTTGAGTGGTCCCTGCAGTCCTAGAACTGTGATTCTTAGATCGACACTCTCTTTGCTAAAAGGACCATTCTGGTTACAAAAAAAAAAAAAGCCAACTTAACTGTAGGAATCAAAGCATCATTCATACTTGGTAGGACTTAAACAGGTGGCCGTTCTGTGAATTGATTCTCTTTTGGCTCCTCTATGTTTTCAAAAACAGTTTGAGAAGAGACACATACCTGTCCCCCCACTCTGAGAATCTTCTACAACTTCGATTCCGGTTGTAGAAAAAGTAATGAATATTCGCCTTAGCATCTGCACGCATGGCGCGCGAGGGCCTCCTCGGGGTCTCGGGAAGGTGTGCCAGTTACCTTCCAGCCCGGGGCGGGGTGAGGCGGTCCCCCAAACACTGTGCCTTTAGAGAAAGGGGAACCCGTGAGTCCCAGGCGAAGGGAATGCTCGAAACCTCATTCCAAACGGTGTTTACAATAAACGTGCTTGAATTGGGGGTTCTCGCTGAAGTTGGAGTGGAATTGTGTTAAGCATACAGTTGGGCAGCCCGACAGTTAATTCACAAAATGCGTGCACAGTTAATGCTGGGGCGCCATAAACCTCCGGTTGCTCCAACTCCAGCCCTTTTCGAGGCCGGGCTCTTACTAGACGGTTTGTGAAGGGCAGCAGCGCCGTTGAAAAGCAGCGTCCCTGAGTCACCGCAGTGGCCACATGCATTGTACTTGAACTTGAATGTTGCAGCAAATACAGGAGATGGAGGAGAGGAGGATAGTGCGGCTCGGAGAGTCCATGAAGACCTACGCGGAGGTGGACCGGCAGGTGACCCCGATCATCGGCAAGTGCTTGGACGGCATCGTGAAGGCCGCCGAGGCCATCGACCAGAAAAACGTACGTGCTGCGGGCGCGGCTCCCTCACGGCCGGCTGTGGTCCCGGGACCCCCCGCCCCCTTCCCCCGTGACCCCCTTCCGTCTCCCCGTGTGAGGCCGTGGCTCTCGGTGGTCAGGACTGGTTTCCCACAGCGGCCACTTCCCCTCTGAGTTTTGCCGTGTCAGGGGCCCCGTCCCATTTCTCATTGCCGTTGATCGGGCGTTTCCACACGTCTCTGCGTCTCCAGCCTGGTCAGAGGCTTTCGGGGGCTCTGTCTGCCTGGCTGGCCGGAGGAAATGGTCTCAGGGAGCCCTCTCGGGTCCCTCCATCTCAAATCCCCTCGTCACCAGTAAATCACTGTGCGGGGGGTCTCTTCAAGGGAAGCAGGCGTGCTGGGGTGATTGAGCTGAGCCCTCGAAGTGCCGCCTCTCTGTGCGTTTTGGCTTTTAGCCCTGTCGACGTCAGGCACCGACTAAAATCTGAAACAAGCCTGATTTTAATGCCTCACATTAGAAGCTTGCAAATGTTTTTTCCTAGAAATGTACAGTTGCTCAGGGTTATCTCAGAATGGAGCTTTCCCTTTCTCCGGTTTTGTCTGGGAAATGTGAGCCAGGTTATCCGTTAGATCGCTCGTCATTCTTTTCGCCCGTCATCTGTGTGCTGCTAAATCCAAGCGAGCACACACTGATTGCACACCCGGAGCCAGCCAGGGAGCAGGACGCAGTGGGGGAAGAGCAGAACTTACCTTCTAGCAGCGGAGAGACGGCAGGGATAGGTCCGTGCAGCACATTCAGGCAACCCGTTACCATCACACTGAACCAAGAAAGCGGAGAGGTTATCTACTCTTTGCTCTGACTTCGTAGACGCTGAATTGCTTTAAGAACTTCTGATAGGAAACAAATTTCTGGATTACTGTACTCTTCAAGGGAATTGCTTAATAATGGCCCAATTTTTCTGTTTTTAGCCAAGTTGTTCTTAATTCATAGCTGTTTCTCCAAACGCAGAAAACTGGTTATTGAAAGTATCTTCGAGCTTCAGTTTGACGTGTAGCTTGACAAATGATTCTCTCTAATGCTAGAACTACGCCAGAGAAACACCTGTCATCAGTCAGTGGGCCTGCCCGAGAGCGGCCTGTGGAGGGCGCTGGCGTGTAACTGGGCGTGTCTGTGGGCGGTGGGTGTGATTTCAGGACTCACAGCTGGTCATAGAAGCTTACAAGTCGGGGTTCGAGCCCCCCGGAGACATCGAGTTTGAGGACTACACTCAGCCGATGAAGCGCACCGTGTCAGAGAACAGCCTTTCGAACTCCAGAGGAGAAGGCAAAGCCGAGTCCAAGTTTGGTGGCAAAGCCAAAGGGAAGTTATGGCCGTTCATCAAGAAAAACAAGGTATTTACTGATGGCTGGTGCCCGGCGCGAAACGGGTTTGATACAGTGGCAGGTCTTGACTTTTATCTCCTAGTCTTAAAAAACAACAACCACCTAGGATTCTAAGCCTATAGCTTCCAAATGCAAACAAACAAAAACCTAGTGTGCTATTTTCTTTGAGAACAGTATTTCTCTTTGGTGGTGGTCCCTTTGCCATGGCCGTTTGTCTGACTTCACATGCATTGTCACTCTACCGTGTCACCCACACTAACAGATTCCTGACCTCAGCCACTCACCATCACTCCTGAGCGCCCCAGACCGCTGGCCGCCTGGGCCGGGACAGGGGACCGTGTGCGGGATTCCTGTAACCACTGACCGGCATACCTAACTGACATTGTTCCCAGGGGTTAATAACTTGCTTTTGAATTCCTCTAACATGTGGGTCCATGAACATTTTTCGTTTGCTTTTTATGGTGTAGTACGTAGGTGCATGCCGGCATTAACCGGGGCGCATAAGACGAGGAACGCAACACCACCGCTTCCGCCTTAGAGTAATCTACGCTCTAATATTTAAAACACTGTCTTGCTGTTTTCGCAACCTTAGCCTCTAGGGTCTTTCATTTTCTCCCATCGAGCTGTGTGTAAGTTTAGGTGGTTTCAAAATATTTACCCTTCTGGCTCCAGCTGCTTTGGAGTAACTGATTAGAACTGTAATTTGCATGGAAGCGTCTGCATGAGCGGCTTGTGGAATATTTCCTGCTGTTCTTCTGTTGCATTACTTACTGAAAATCCCACTCTCATCCTTCTCTTCATTTTGACATATGCTCCATGTTTTCTTTTGGACCATGGCCCAAATATTTAATTGTTTGTGTTTTACTTGCTTTGGATTTCAAATATGATTTGATGCTCACTTTTGTTTTGTGTCTTATCTTCTTGTTTCTGATTTTTGCTGTCACTGCTCCATCTCTTACACGTAGCTTATGTCCCTTTTAACATCCCCCCATCAGCCTCCCCCTCCTCCCCCCGCCTCTGCCTCACCCTCTGCTGTTCCCAACGGCCCCCAGTCTCCCAAGCAGCAAAAGGAACCCCTCTCCCATCGCTTCAACGAGTTCATGACCTCCAAACCCAAAATCCACTGCTTCAGGAGCCTAAAGCGAGGGGTAAGTCCTGCTCCAGAGTCCTGTCTCTCTCGTGCGCTTTGGTGCATGTTCCGTTCTGCATAACTTATTTTGTTTGTGAATGAATTCATTGTGTTTTCCCATAACGCAAAACAACAAGAACCTGTGATTCGTGATGCGCAGGTAGAAAGGAGAGGAAGAAAGAGGGGAGGGAGCGGGGTGGTGGAAGGAGAGAGCCAGCCAGCCCGCAGTTCTTTCTGTCTTTAGGCCATTCCGGAAGGACCGGGAGATGAGGAATGGGCAGTCACTGTGGAGTGCGGAGATTTCGCTCGATAATTCCTGGGATGGGGCGAACTTCGTGAAGGCACTGCTCCCTGAGCTGTGCCTCGGGGTTCGCCGGGGAAACACGGGTCAGCGCGGTTTCTCCGGCTATTCGGGTGAACGTAGAAGTTGTTGGTGAAAAATTCTGATGAAACGTCAGCCTGGAAAAGGGAGACGGACAGCCAGGAGTTAAAGCCAGAGAATCTGTTCCCAGTCGGGGCTTCTGTGGCATCCAGCCGCACTGAGAGAGACCGTTGCAACGCGGGCGACCCACAGCGGGTGTAGCTGTAGCGGAGACTCAGGCACGCCCTTCAAATGACGACTGCGTGCGCTTAGGCCCAGGATCCGTGGCATTGACCCGGTACCCCAGGTAGATGGCAGTGTGGAAGAACATCGGAATGAAGTGATGGGTAGTGTCCCAAGTAAAGCTAAATTGTCAGTCTAGTTGAAGCTGTCCCCAGGTATTTTTTTATAATGAATGAGGAAGTGAGGCCATCGGGAGTGAACAGGTAGCATCTTAACCGCAAAGGGCTTCTCGTGTCCTGTCCCGTGGAAGCTGCCACACAGCTGTGGTGGGATGTGCTTTCACACAAACGTAAGTCCCACTTTTCCCTCCTGTGTAAAAAAGAATGCAGATACATAATAGATAACGGAGCTGTTCCCGTTAAAATAAGGGACAAAGACCCCATTACTTTACGTGTCGAGTTTCGTGCTGAGTTTCATGCCGAGCACAGTCGGTGGAACTGCCTTGTTTTCAGGCCCCCCAGCCTACCGGGTGCAGACTCGGCAGTTTCGTGTCCCGAAGGTGTCGGGACAGCCATTGTTAGAGGTCCGAGTGCAGCCTCACACGGGGACGAAGGGTGTGCCGAGCCCGACAGGCAGATCTCGAGTCCCTGGCTTTCCGAACTCCCCAGCCTTCCCCACTTGTTCGCGGAGAAACTGCCCCCGTGTGACCAGGGTGTTTTTGCTGGACCGGAAAGTTTGCCGTTGGAGCCGTGAATCAGTCAGCCCATCGCCGGCTCCTCCGAGCCCTTTGCAGGGCACTCGGGTGTTACATTTATAACGAATGCCTCCGCACTGCCCTGCGGCCTCTCGCGATGAAGGTGCCGGCTGTCGGTGACGGCTCATCCCGCAGCCGTTGGGTTTCTCTCTCCACATCGCACCGCCTGTCGGTCACACGCGGTGTCCGACTGTTTCCTGGTGTTCTCTGGATCTTTCGGAAGTCCAGAGAACGCCAGTGATCAGTACGTGTCGAAAAGGGTGGCAAGAGAAAACAACAACAAAACACAGTGAAATCGGAAACTGGTTATTTTGATGAGTTCAAGGTCCCCTCCACCCCCCATTTCTTTTTTTACCGTAGCAAAATGAATTTTGTTTCTTATTCCTCAAATCTGTGTTCGGCAAAGCTCTGTTTAAACAGTGTCCTAAACAGTGAGTGTGTTGTCTTTCACACACACACACACTCTCTAAAAACATTAGTAAATAAATAGAAACACAATTTTATTTCCCTTATTATGTTAGTTGGGGTCAGAGTTGATGTCCCTTCAGGAAGTAGCAGTGCAAAAAAAAAAAAAAAGGAACAGGAAAAAATGATGAAGGAAATGCATCATGGAAGTAAGAACAGGAAGTACAAAACAAGAACCGAATCGGAAGTTTGGGGAAATAATTTCTTTTAAAGCAATTTCAAAACCGAAGGTACACGGTTGACCGGATCCATGAGCAAAACGACCCAGTCCTCACTGCTATTTTGTTTATTCTACTTTTTAACTTTAAGACTACTGTGCCAAAGTTAGGAAAAGTACTCCAGGAAGGTAATAAATCTGTGATTTTAATGTGTCTTTTCATTGATCCTGTTTACAGCTTTCAGGTCTGAATTTGAATAATTGGTTCCTATTACCAAAATGTATTCATCTTGTGCAAACACTTCTCAGCTGATTTTGTTTCTAAGTAATTAAACAGGATTAAATATTTTTTGTTATAAATCGGTGACACTTGTAAGAAGATTTTGTTTCACTGAACATCTTTAAAGATTGGCATGCCTCTTGAGCATTATTAACCATTTTTTTATCTCTACCCCGGAAAGTATGTTGTCAATTTGCGATCTACAGAGGGTAATTTTATTGTCTTAAATTGAGATTTTTTCCCCCCAATTTGAGCAAAGGACTTCTAAATCTAAAATATGGACCTGTTTGCCCCGTGTTTTAGAGTTAACTGTACGGAAATATGCCATCAAAATTGCTCAAGTGATTTCGAAAACCCTTACCAATTGTTTTTTATTTTGTTCATGTTATTTGTTCTCTTGCTGATTATTGGCAGACTCAGTCTTTCTGTTTTCACAAAGAACTCACGAAGAGGACGATAGGGAAACCCACGTATGCTTTTGAAGCTAGGGACTATGTTGTAAGTTCACCTGTGACGGCCGGGTCGCAAGTCACGGCACAGGCACTAACCCCAGTGACACCGCCAAGACTGGGGACCGGGGGCACTCGCTAATGCTTCCACCGAGAAATGACATTCTCCATTGAGAGACCCGGAGGACACTGGCGGGGGCGGGGGGAAAGCCTGATCGTGTAAATTCAAGCCCAGGCTACTCCATCCGGGAAACTTGCACGGAAAAAGGAACCAAACTTCCCAATACCGATCAGACTTCCTAAAAATGTCGGTGAGCGGAGCTTGGTTTTATTCCCTTCTCACGGACGGTGGCTGCCGTCTGAGATGTCACTGGGGTGGCTTTTACGGCAGTGCCTCCCCTCCCAAAATGCAGCTGCAGGGAGTGGTCACAGGAGGATGGCACTTGTGCGGCACGGTCACCCGTGTCCACGCCTGTGACAGCTGACCCCTAAGGGAGTCGCACCAAAATCTGTGGAGCATGAGCAAGGTCATAGAGGAGGGACATGGTTTCCCGTGGACCTTACACACAGTGCTTAGCTGTTTATTGTCACTGTCCCCTTTCTTTGAACTTGAGGTTAGTACCTGTGACTGCCCCATAACACATGGATGCACCAGCTCTGTGTTCCCGCCTGTGCTGTTGACACTTGTGGCTCCCCAGGCTCCATAACTGTCACCTGACACTGACAGCCTTTCAGTTCTCCAGGTGTCTCGCCATGCCCCGTATGCAGCCTTTAAAAATGCCCTCTTAACAGACGATTCGGTTTCTTTAATCCTAAGTGATCTAACCAGCTGACTTACAGCCTGAAACCAAGAACCCATTTACGGCGGGGAAGCGGGACGCGTCCCACAATTCGGTGATTCCTGTTTCTATTGGGAGCGAGTCTCAGTCCTAACAACTTATTACTACAACGCAGCGCTAACGTTCCTAGGCTGTTCGTTTTGATGAGAGGGTTCCGTGGTTTAGAACGCTTAAGGATACGTGACTTGAAATAACAGAAGGAGCCCGATAGAGAGCAGACAGTGCGTGCCAAGTTCCCGTCTCGGTTCCCTGAGTCAGCGACCTGTAGCTGTGGCGTGTGAGAAAGCCCTTGTCTGTGGCCGTGTGCTTGGTCGGGAGGGTGTTTGCAAAGCCGTCCGCTGTGCACCGCGAGCGTTGCCCGGGAGGAGCTCGGGTGGCGATGAACGGACCGACCTGTGCCAAGTTCCCAGGGGGGGCGCGAGCGGGGTCGGCTGCCCGCAGCGCAGCGCGCGTGGGACCGTCTGCGCCTTTTCCCTCAAAAGCTGCATCTCGCAACTCTTCCCCTTAGAACCTCCTTTTTCTTCAGGCGGACAATGTCTCCCAAAGCTCGCTGCCTATTTCCAAAGAAGTGTCAACTCTGAGTCAGTGCTAACGATAAGACTTCCTAAATAGGGTTAGGAGGTTTTTTGAACACCCTCCCTCCTCCTAATTTAAAATGAAAGGGCACTTTCTGCGATACTTTGTCTCTGACATAGTTTTGGATCCGCCCTTCAGGATCCGCCCTTGGCCTGAACTTTTAGGATTGATAACAGCTAAGTACTCAGTGTGCACTGAGCATCAGAATACTGCCTGGCAGCCACAGACAGGTCTTACCTGTTCGTGAACACACAGGCGTCTCTTTTCCTAATTTCGGGACGCCATTTAACCTGTTTGGGGTCCAGGAATTACTACACCTTTGCTAACCTTAAGGTCCAACTGCAGGTGGTTGTCACGGAAGCCACAGCAAGGCGGAGCCCTTGGCTGCTGAGACAGGCGACTCGCTGGTGCCCAAAGCTAGCTTTCCAGAGCAGCTGCTCCCACTGAGCTCCCAAACGCCACGTCGCCCTTGTGGTGGGGACTCAGAGTCCCCGGAAAGCCTCTGATGGCCGTTCCACTTGGTGTGCCTGTGCTCTGGTGGGTGACAGCTTCGTCCCTCCGCCTCCAGCCTGGCGCTTGGGGGCCTCCTGGCTCCCGGAGGCTGTTTCTCAGAGCAGCTTCCAGTCCTTGGTTCCCTGTCCACCAATCTGAGAGTTTGCCCAAGTACCTGTAAGAAAGCCCATGTTCGTATTAATTAGATTTCCTTGACATGAACATACAACCTGTGTCTTGTGGAAGTAACTGGTTTTCAGACTCTCTTAGTCTGTAGCAAGTTTGGTGAACAAAAGACCGGGTGGTTATTTTTGTCTTTTCTGACCGTTCCACGTCCCCGACAACACACTTGCTTCGGTTTCTATGCGGGCTGATTGGGACCACACGGCACTGTAAACTGAAACCCTCCTTTCCCTCCCGCCCTTCTCTCTGGCGGCAGCGAGGGAAGGTTTTGGCGGGGATCAGCCCCTCGTGCGAACTTTGCACAGATCCGCTCCGAGTCATTTTCACGAGGCAGCAGGTGAATTTGTGTAACGACGCGGGGGAGCGAACCGAGTTCCTCTTCTGACGTGTTGTTTCTCTCTCTCTCTCTCTCCCCCTGTTCTCCCCTTCTGTTTTCACGTGAAGCTTTCCCTCAAGCTGGTAAGCACAGCCACCCCCTGCATGCCCCGAGTCCGATCAGGCCTCCTGCTGCGCGTTCTGTGGGTGCTCTGCCTCGCGCAGCCCATCCTCAGAGTCCGCTGGCGACCCGCGTTTCTCTTGTGTGTGCTCGTGTCTTTCTTTACCACCCCTTTGGGACACCAAGGTGGAGAGGCTAATGGATCTTAATCTTTTCCAGTTGCTAAGAAAATTAATGCTTAACTCATGATTTGGGTGTTGGGGTTGTTCTTTTCCCTTTTTTTTTTTTTTCCACTATTGGGACCTTAAGAGGATGACACACGCTGATGAGATTTATTTAAACATGAACGTAAATATTAAGTAATGGGGAGTTTATTTATTGGGTCATTTAGAATAAAAGTAAATTGAATCGTGGTAAGACGCTCCTTCCCACGAGCCACAGAGCTGAGGACATCCGCTGGGAGCCCCGGGGGGGGCACAGCCAGGGTAACACCAGCCTCAGACTCGGGTCCAAGGCCACCTGTGACAGTGGAAACGTGTCTTTCAGGTGCTACCTAAATGCATAAGTCAAGGAGTCACAGGGGGATTTTGCGGCCAGCGAAAAGAGCACCCTGAGCCTTTTCGTACCATTTGACTCAGCGTGCTGGGCGCTTGCCACTTAACCGTGTAGCCCTAGTAAATGAACTAATCGTTATGTGTCCTAAAAGAAGACTTTAACCAACATAACCCTAACTACGCTTCAGATATGCGTAAGCTACATGGTGTTTTCAAACCTCACAGCGGAGACTGTCCTGAAATCACAGGCAGTGGTACACGGTGACAATTCAACCAGAGCAAGACGAGCAGTTTGCGCCCCGAGGTTAACACCTCGGGGTGCCATTCACGGTTATTCTCACGTACACGCCGGCGCGTAACTGTGCACACACCCATGTGTGCACAGAGTTTCTGCAGCCTGACTCCGCGTTTGGCAACCGGCCCAAACCTAGAGAAAGCGAATATTTTATTGAATTGACCACTTCTTAGGCCGAGATACAAATCTCAAGATGAGTCCTTGATTGGGGACAAGAAGGAGAAATCTAGATGCTTAGATTCCAGTACGAATCTGGGAGAAGCTGGGTCATTTGACTAGGAATCTCTCAGACGCCAGGGGTTCCTTCCTGCCCTTTATTTGTTCTTTTGCTGGGATGTTACCAGGAAAAGATAATGATATTGGGCAGGCTTTCTGATTTGAGATGTAAACCATTTTACCAACCTGGCATTGAATTGTTGCTCTGTACCATTACTCTGCAGCTGATAAAGAAGTAAGGTGTCACGCAAGCATGGCTTA
Source organism: Trachops cirrhosus (assembly GCA_028533065.1). NCBI lineage: Eukaryota > Metazoa > Chordata > Mammalia > Chiroptera > Phyllostomidae > Trachops > Trachops cirrhosus. The sequence continues at coordinate 4,249,330 of CM052540.1, forward strand.
GGTGCAAAAACAGTAAATTTCAAAAAGCCGTTTGTTCTCGTGCTCTTCGGGGGGAGGGGCCGTTCCCGGGGAGCAACTGTTCGATTCCAGATGCCATACAACAGCCGTTTAAAATACACATATGTGTGTGCCCCCCCTCCCAAGGCCAGCGCCCCCTCGTTCTCCGCACCCCGAGGTGCCCCCGGCATTTCGGGACGTCCGTTCTGACTCAAAGCTATACATATAAATTCTCTCTGGGCAAAACGAATCCTAGGTCAGAGCATTGTTTAAAGGAATTCAGGCTTCGAAAAGCTCACTGCACAGAATGACCCCTTCAGGCATTTCCACAAACCCTAAGTTTCTTTGGCTCTAGAAGAGGCTGTTGACCTGAATCCCCACGGGCAACACGAAGTGTGTGGGAGGCGCGGTTCCTGAGATCAGCTTTTAAATGACACAGAAACATGGAGGACCCATGGAGAGGGACCTCTTGGCCCATTAGACTGACTGCTGATCCGTTGCAAGGAATTCATGGATTTATTATTGAACTACTTTAGTTCTGTAAATAATAACCAGGCTCGCACTGTTGCTGTCCGGGGCGTCTGCGAGTCGGTCACAACTGCCGAGTGTTTTACTCACACAGTTCATGGCCGCTGTTGGCCCACCAACGCAAATCTCGCACCTGTCGACAGCGCCCAGCCCCGCGCCCTTCAGTACAGGGGCCCCTCGCCACCGGTGGCCGTTTCAACTTCAGCTGATTAACATTCAGTGAGACTTTAAAATTCAGACCCACAGTTGCCGTAGCCACTGTCCAAGTGCTCAGCAGCCACAGGCGGCCACTGGAGGGGACAGGGCAGGTATGGGGCATTTCTGTCGCTGCAGAAAGACTTCCTTTGGGCTCAGCGCATGGTAAGGCTCAGGGAGTGTCAGTGGCCTCACA